>CATIWC010000317.1:0-338204 GCA_948472305.1 Vicia faba | reverse complement strand
AGCTCGCCACTATACATGACAATTAGGTTTCAATATCCCTCTTAACTTTTTTTTTATTTTGTAATTAAAACTTCATTCACAAATCAAAAATCCAAAAGCACCTCTTAATCATTACTTGAATTCATTTTAAAATTCGCAAAAAACACTCAACAAATTAAAAGCTTCCCCAATGGGCATGTTATCTCCGTTCTACCGCGATACCGGCCATTCCTATTGCTAGAATGTGTGCGTTAACTTCGCCCACTAAAAAAAACACAAACAAACCAATCATTTTCTAGAGGAACTACGATGTTCTGATTACTTCATTGGATACGTAGGAAAAGGGTCGCGAAACCCTCACGAACGTAATAATAATAAAAAACATTCATTTCCCCTTAAGCAAGCATAGTTGTAGATAAATACAGCCTTTAAGACAAACAAACAAAACGAATCCCGTTGAGTACAATGGATGTGAGGGGTGCTAATACCTTCCTCTCGCATAACCGACTCCCTTACCCTTTCTCTCGGTCGCAAGACCATCTTACCCATTCCTTTGTGGTTTTATCGATATTTCCCCTTCCTTCGGGATAAATAAAGTTTGGTGGCGGCTCTGTGTTTTCTGCCGGTAGCTTCAGGCGCCAATGCCCAAACATGGCCAAGGTGTCAATGCTGTTGATGATGACCTTTTTGTTTCCTCCGTGGATGATTTAGCTAGTCCTCTTCTTACTGTTAAAGAGAATTATTGCGAGCCGGTTTATTTCCGGGCTTTGGTGAAGGTTGCCACTTATGTATGTCTCTACCAGATGGCTGTTTGTTGTTAAAGAGGGGTGTTCAGCGCCTAATGGTTAACAAAGAAATCTTCTTCGAGAAAGTTCCTCTTGTAAGAAGTTGTTGTGAAGATGTCTCAATAATTACCATTTCCAACAATCCTCCCTGGGTCTCCACTAAAAGACCCATCAGGATTACATCTGTTCCCAAGTTTTCCCTCTTGATCATCACCCTCCCTGGGCCAATACCATATTCCTCAGATAAAGTTGTTCCATGGAATTATGGGGTTGACGTCTATTATCATGGCGTCAAGCAAGACCTATTGGCTATTAAAGACAAAGTTGCTGAACGTACTGATCCTGACGTCGACAATATCATTGGGACCAGTAAAATTACGAGAAATGGAAGAGTTTTCTCTCTCGAGATCTCTCAAAAAAATGTTGCTACTCCTGTGATCAACCATGCTGCTGCTCCTATCAATATTCCCATTGCTACTCCTATTGTTATCCTTGTTGTTATCCCTGCTACTGAGTCGGCCGAGACTCGGGGCAAAGAGGTATTGGTTGAGCCTGTCCAGACGAAGGTGCACAAAGAAGTCATCCCTGAGGCTTCTAAAAAGGAAATGGAAGAAATATTAAAGATAATCAAGAAAAGTGATTATAATGTTGTGGAGAAATTAGGGAAGACCCCTTCAAAAATCTCAATGCTGGCCTTACTTTTGTGCTCTAAAGCCCATGCTAAGGCTTTAGTAAAATTCATGAAGTCTGCCCATGTGCCTCAAGAGACCTCCGCTGATCAATTCGAGAATTATGTTGCCATCATGACTGCTGATAATAGACTGGGTTTTTCTGACGCTGATCTAACTCCCAAGGGAAGGAAACACAATGATGCCCTACATGTCTCCATTGAGTGTATGGGCACTACCCTAGCTCATGTTTTGGTGGATATAGGCTCGCCTCTGAATGTCTTACCCAAGAATGCTTTGGACAGGTTAGATTGTGAAGGACTCACGCTAAAGCCCATTTACATTATAGTGAAGGCCTTCGACGGTTCTAAAAGAATAATGCACGAGGAGGTGGAAATCCCTATCAAAGCTGGTACTCAGACTTTTAATTCCACCTTCTATGTGATGGACATCCGCCCGTCTTACTCCTGTTTATTGAGTCGACCTTGGATCCACGGGGCTGGTGCTGTTACTTCTACCCCACATCAGATGCTGAAGTACCCAATCAATGAGAAAATTATCACAGTCCATGGGGAGGAGGAATACATGGTGAGCCACCTGAACTCTTTCAGGTATGTTGAAATGGACGGCGAGTTCATTGAGACCCCCTTTCATAACTTTGAGGAGGTTCCACAGACGATTGATGCAAAAAAGACTGCTTCTAAGGTCCCGAAGATCACCAAACCTCCACTGAAGATGGCTTCTCTGAAGGATGCCAAGGCAGTAGTAGAAGAAGGTGGGTGTACCATTTGAGGCCAACTTCTGGATATTCCCTACAAATCTGACAAATTTGGTTTGGGTTTTACTTAAGGAGCCAAAAGAGTTGTTCGTCGTGCTTTCACCGAGGGACCATCTTTATGGATCAGCAACCATGGAGTCAATGCTCTCGAAGACAACGATAGTGACTATGACCTGGATAAATGGATCTTCCCAACCATCAGCGGTGGACTCATCAATTGGGAGGCCAAAGATTTTGTTCCCATTACTTTTATTCAAGAGTAATCTGTCTTTTTGTATTTGAGGATATGTAATATTTGAACAATTGAAACTTTAAAGCCTTGTGCCTTACCCGATGCATAATGGTTTATTTGTGAGGATCATTACTTAATTCTCATATGTCATTAATAAAACATTAGACGTTTTGCATACAAATTTTACGCTCTTTGTTTTTATTTTCTGCCTCTTTACTTTATCAAAAAAATATACAACTATGCTCTTACACACACCCACATATCAAACTGCAAATCCACATCCACTCTGGATCCCATTGATAACGGTTTTGCTATTGCCTGTTATGACTTTGAAAATCTGATCTACTAAGTCGAGGACGAAGGTGAGGAAGATTGTGAAGTACCAGGAGAACTTTCCAGACTGTTACAACAAGAAGAAAGGGCAATACAACCCCATGAAGAGCCGGTTGAGACAATTAACTTGGGTACTGAAGAGGACAAGAAAGAAGTCAAGATAGGTTGTGATCTGGAGCATAGTGTAAAGGAGCAATTAATTCGGATGCTGAATGACTATGTTGAGGTTTTTTCCTGGTCATACGAAGACATGCCAGGACTTAACACTAATATTGTGGTTCATCGCCTACCTACGAAAGAGGACTTCCCTCCAGTGAAACAAAAGGTTTGTCGCATGTGGCCAGAGATGTCAGAAAAGATCAAGGCTGAAGTCATGAAATAGTTCAATGCTGGTTTCCTAGCTATCACCTCTTATCCATAATGGGTTGCTAACGTCGTTCTGGTACCTAAGAAGGACTGTAAGGTACGTATATGTGTGGATTACAGAGACCTAAATAGGGCAAGCCCCAAGGATAATTTTCCGCTTCCCCATATTGATGTTCTGGTTGACAACACCGTACAACATAAGGTATTCTCCTTTATGGATGGCTTCTCCAGATACAATCAGATCAAAATGGCACCTGAAGACATGGAGAAAACGACCTTTGTCACACAGTGGGACACTTTCTGTTATAAAGTTATGTCATTTGGGTTAAAGAACGCCAGGGCAACCTATTAGCGTGCCATAGTAGCTTTATTTCATGATATAATCCATCACGAGATAGATGTATACGTTGATGACATGATAGCCAGGTCTCAGACTGAAGAGGAGCACCTTGATCATCTACATAAGCTATTTGAAAGGCTGAAAAGTACAAACTGAGGTTGAGTCTGAATAAGTGCACCTTTGGAAGTAGATCTGGTAAGCTCTTAGGCTTTGTTGTCAGTGGCAAAGGTATTGAAGTTGACCCTGCAAAGGTTAAATCTATACAAGAAATGACAGCTCCCCGCACTGAGAAGGAGGTTAGGGTTTTCTTGGGACGTCTGAACTACATTGCCAGATTCATTTCCCATCTAACCGCTACTTGTGAGCCAATCTTCAAATTACTGAAGAAAGATCAAGCAGTGAGATGGAATGGTGATTTCCAAATTGCCTTTGACAGAATCAAGGAATATCTTCAAGAGCCTCCAATCTTGATGCCTCCAGTTGAAGGAAGACCTCTGATCATGTACTTAACAATGTTAGAGAACTCAATGGGGTGTGTGCTGGGGAAGCATGACGAGTCTGGTCGAAAAGAGCATGCAATATACTACCTTAGCAAAAAGTTTACCGACTGCGAAACAACATACTCACTGCTCGAGAGAACTTGCTGCGCTTTGGCATGGGCTGCTCGCCGACTAAGATAATATATGTTGACTCACACTACCTTGTTGATATCTAAAATGGATCCTGTTGTACCCCAAAATTTTCCCTCCCATATTTCTCAATACATTTCAAGTAAGGTCTTCAAATTGCCCAAGGATGTCCAAGAGTTGACTAGACAAACTCTCTCCTAAAGGCAGTCTACCTCAAATTAGGGTTTCATTTTGCATCAAGATGTTTGAGTAAAAAGGGTCCCAAATTCTCACTATTGTCCTAATATGTTCTCAATATCATCCATGTCAAGTTTCAAGCCTTACAGAGGAAGTTTGCTCAGTCAATTGCTCAAAAGCCTAAAAGTCGACTGTGCTAGGGCAAAAGTCAACTGTGGCCCACATACAGTCAAACTTCAAGATTTTTGGTCAACATCCTCATTTTGAAGTATAATTCATCATTTGATCAAGTGTTTATCATGATTCCTCAAGGATTTCTCACAATTCATCAAAACCCAAAAGTTGCTAAATTAGGGTTTTGTAGGAAAAGTCAACTCAACTTTGACCAAGCATAACTTTGTCATACTTTATCAGAAATGACCCATCCAAAGTACATTTTGAATAGGATGTAATTCCCTACAATTCATCTTCATCTCCCAAGTTCAAAATATGCACTCACAAGAAGATATAAATTTGGACATTATAGGTCATTTTGAAAAGTCAACAAAAACACCTTTTGGGTCAAATCTTGTTACATGAACATGGAAGATCCAATTGAGATAAAACCAAAAAGGTTGCTTAGGGGACATCCTAATATTTCTAAAAAGTCCAAGAACACCCTCATAAGGTTAAAATTGAGAGAGATATGCATTGTCAAAGTTGGACAATTTTTGAAAAAATGCATGAAGCAAATATTGACCAAACTTGGATTTTTTTCAAAATGGGCCTATCTTTTCAAGTTTGAAACTCATTCCTAACATGGTCCACGACCTCTAAGCCCACCCATACATTTTTCTAATGTTTATGCTATTTATTTTGATATTTTATTCATTAAAATTCAGAATTAAATAAATAAATAATAGAAATAATGTAAATTTTGATGTGAATCCATTTTGGGCAAGTATTATGCTGGTTTATGTCAATTGATTTCAGGGAATAACCCTTCAAATATGTCCAGGTTCATCCACATGTGAAAATGACATAAAATCATCAAATATGAATTTTTTTTTTCAAATCTTGATCATGGTCTTAAAACACAACATTATGAGGGAGATTCTTTCCATGCTTTCTTGTATCCTCATTATCCTCTATAAATATAGAGACATAAAAGCTTGAAAGGGACGAAATTCCTCTCTAAAAAGCTCTCAAAAAGCTCTTCAAAAAACTCTACAAAAGCTCTTCAAAAAGCTCTCCAGAAATCAAAGAATTAGTGCAAGTCATATCTCGATGTTTCCGTCTCTCTCAATTGACATCAAGCCTCAAACCATCCTCTTGAAGTCCTCAGGAGTCTTACAAGGCCCAAGAGCAATCCATCACACGCCTAACACGCCCCCATTTGACAATACCGGTTTGGTAAAATTTTAAACTTCGAATCTCTAATTTTAATCACATTTTATGGTATGCTAACGTTTGTTTGAGTTTATATAGAACAGTTAAGGATGGTTGAATCATAGGTTCCACGCAAGAATCAAAAAACACCATAGTTAGAGCATGAAGCTTTCGAAGATTCGGGCCTAGGGATTTCTGATGATTGCACCCCATGATTACTTTTACTACTAGGCCCATCTTTATTTTCTTGTTTTATTCATTTCATTTATTTCTTTTAATCCCTTTTTATTTTATTTTTATCAATAAACAAATATAAAAATCACATAAAAATAAATTTAGGATTTTTCCTTAATTAAATTTTAATTTTGGTAAATTAATTAATTAAACACTTTAACTTTTTTTAAAAATTAAAATTAATAGAACTTAGGTTTAATTTCATTTTAATTCATTTTCCTTTTCGTAACAAAAATACCTAAAAAAACATAGAATTAATTTCTTTTATTTAAATTTCACGTTTCTTTAATAATTATCTTCTTTAAATATAGATCTAGATCAATTATTTTTTAACT
Source organism: Vicia faba (assembly GCA_948472305.1). Taxonomy (NCBI): domain Eukaryota; kingdom Viridiplantae; phylum Streptophyta; class Magnoliopsida; order Fabales; family Fabaceae; genus Vicia; species Vicia faba. Next base: position 331,980 of record CATIWC010000317.1, on the reverse strand, counting down.
TAAACCATTTTTATAAATTAAAACAAAAAACAACAAAAAGATTTTTTTATATCTTAGGATTTCTTTTCAAATTTGCGTGTTATTATTCTTTCGCACTTCATTTTATTATTGTAACTGTATATTGGGATGTAATAGATGATTAGTAGGACCTTTACCGCTTTTATTTATTTTTCCCCCCAGTTTTGGATATGTACATAATCCCCCTCCCCGAAGCCTTGTAATAGCTAGGTTTTATATTTCTGCACTTTTAAATTACCGCAATTATTAACTGCTAGATGTATGACTAATAGGATTGTATGGCAGGAATAATCAAACATTAGCAAACTTAACACAAGACTAAAATAACTGAACATAACACACCTTGCACATATTCACCCTTAGGGTATACCTCACTTGGTTGCCTCAGAAAATAATGGTCATGTCCCTCGAACGTAGGGATACCCTTAGCAAAGGCCATCGGTTAAAATCATCATAAAGATCATGGTCCCTCGATGTCCCTCGAAGTTGCCTACGGTATATGATCTTGTCCCTCGATGTTGCCTACGAATATATGATGACAGTCCCTTCAAAATGCCAAGGTATCCCTACATGTTGCCTTCAATGACCATTACGTCCCTTTCGAATTGACCCTTACAAACTCCAACGACGGTGCTACCTATTTCTCAATAGTAGGATATCACTGTCTAAAGGAACAAGAATAGAAACGATCTTTTTTTCGAGTAGGTAGATGCTAGTAGGTACTTGCTCAAATCAAACTTTTTCACACAAACACTTTCAAAACAGTTTTCAAAAACAACTTCGTAACACTCTTGAGGACATAAACAAGGGTTAAAACGAAGTAAAACAAAACTTTTCAAAACAAGCACACACAAGCAATTTCTAAATGAGCAAGTACCTAAGAGCCCATGTAAAACCATGGATAGAAAGGGTGCTAATACCTTCCCTTTCTATAATCTACCCCCCGTACTCAAAATCTCGAAAAAGGATTTTTTCTGTGCTTTTGTCCTTTCCAGTTGGATAAAATAAAAGTCGGTGGAGACTCTTGATTACCGCGACATTTTGTGAACACAAACACAAAACGCAAACCAGAATTTTTCAAAACAGTCAGTTTTGCCACCGTATCACAGAACTGGCGACTCTGCTGGGGAGAAATAAGTTGGTTATACCTTAGGATCTAGTTCATCATAAATTGCTTCTCTTGTTTGTTTTGGTTTCTTTACTTTTAAGGGTTTTGTTTGGGAGTTACTATAGATTCTAACCCGGATCTGGGGACACCTTTTAGGTAAGTAGAAATAAACTGTGAGGGAACTGTACAACGTAGACAGATACAGTTGAAGCAGTAGCTACGTTGATGTGGCACATATGTTGGTACCGGTATCCCTTGTGGAGAAACAGGGAGAATACGGGGCCGCTACAAGTGTCGTTAAGAATCAACTGACCTTAGAACCCTTAATTGACCAACTTGGCCATTAGAAAGTAGTGAGATAGCCGGCCTCAGTGTAAAGATGAGAACTGGTTGATACTCGATGCTACACTTATTGAGACCATACTCTCGAGATAGTTCCGGCCGCAAGAAAAGATTGCATGAGCTGAAACCATGACTGATGGAGGATGGTCAGTGATATTGAGAACCTCTAGAACCCGGTTACTTTTCTAGGACAGGTTGAACCAACTAAACTTCAAGAGGGTACTACCTTAAAACCCATGCAAGCCTAAACCTAAGGTTGTTTGTGTGACTTGTGTGCTTTCAACTTGAACTACTTGCACATTTTTATTATCTGACAATATGAGTTCCTTGCAGGTTTTGTTTACAGTCCTTATCCAATAACCTAGATTTCTTGCCAGGTTTACTTGCTTACATCACCTCGCACTTTTGCTTAAACGCATAACATACACATCATAACATCATGCCTTAACATTTCCTTAACCATTTCAAGGATCTCAAGGGTTTGTAATGCAGGTTATGGTAAATCAGACGTCTAGCAAGGGGCAGGGGGATTTATTTTCCTCTAGCCAATGCCGTCTAGAGATCAAAACACGATAGCTTGAGTCAGTGGCTATGACCCACTCGATATGGCGAGCTTGACACTTGAAGAAGGACTCTCAATGACACGAAGTTTCTTCAATCAAGCTGCAATCAAATTCTAACAGTTTCTTGTTTACCCCGCGAGATCCTTGAAAACATTGCATACATATATCATACATATCATTGCATAAGCAGGTTTTAAAGCAGGTCTCTCATGTTCTCGCTATTTATTTCAGCAATGGCTCTCCAACAAGACAACAGAGATCTCCAAGCTCAAGATGCCGAGTTCAAGGAATTTCTCCTGAATCTATCCAAGGGGCAAGAAGACCTGAAAATACTCTTCGTCGGGAATCTGACCAGGGAACGTCTTGACAATAACAAGGATGAACAATTGGAACAGCTGCAAGCTGAGGTAGAAGCAATGAGAATCCAGATGTTGGGGCAGATGGCTCTTATCCAAAACTTAGCTCGAGGACAAGAAGGGCTGAGATCCTTCCTCAACAAGATTCACCAAGATGGATGCAGATCCATGAAACAAACAGTTAAAATTTTGGATCAAGGCATTAATCAGCCCCCAGTGAGAGAAGAGGTTGGGAACAGACCTTTCCAGATTACTACTACATCACAAGCCCAACCACAACCTCTCCAACGACAATGGGGAAATCGGTTTAAGAAGAATACATCTGAAAGACGCTTCACCGAAATCAACATGTCATTGGCTCAAGCATTGCAACGCATGTTGAAGGCCAAGTTGGTTATGTTAAGGGACCCTCCTCAAAATCCCAGCATAGCCTCCCCAAGGTACAATCCAAATGGAAGATGTGCGTACCACTCCAACAGTCCTGGACATGACACCAACAGTTGTTGGGCGTTGAGAAATAAAATTCAAGACCTGATTGATGAAGGAGCGCTAGAATTTGCACAAGACGGTCAGGCTGAGTTCTTCTGCCATCCCTCCAAAGCATACCATTTGAAGTGACAAGTTCTAACAAGAGGGCTTTTCGTTCATTAGAATTTTCAATTTGTAATTTTCTTTTGATTGTTTGAACATTTATTCATATCAAACCTCGTTATTTCATCAATGCATTGCACATGTTTGTCTTGAATCAATTCATTCGTATTCACAATTTCAAAAATGTGTTCTTATTTCCTTTTGTGATATTCAACTCTCGATTAAAAACTCTAAGCCTTAGAGGGAGGATGACGAAAATGATACCACAATCTCTACAGTATGCTTTTGAATAGACCCCGCTGACGATGTACATGCGTTGTTTCAAATCCTAAACAATGGAGTTATAAGGAAGATAATCCCTAGTCAACCCCTTCGAGCCAAAGAAGTAGGAGTTTTCTTTTCAGACAAATTAAAACCCTTAATCATAACCTGGGGCAGGGTAGTTTCTCAGTTAATTCAGATACGCGTTTAATCACAATATTCTACTTCATACATAATGAATGGCATCAAAGACATCCTTCCGAAACAAAAGACGGTGATGGTTCCCTATAATCATCAAGGCAGGCAGTTATTATCTCTCGAAATAGAAGCCCATTTAGTCAAAACCTATGAAGGAGACTTAAGAAAAAAAATCGGGGCATCCCGCTGACTGTAATCACAAAAAGAAACAGTTCAGGCAAAAGACAAGGATAATAAAACCAAAAAAAGAGGTTACTACAAATCCTCGGCAAAAAAAAAAGATTACAAAATGACTTCCTTTTTCAAGTAAACTTTCAGTATCTGAACCATCACCGGAACATCAAGGGCAATATTCCAAGAATCAAACGGGATATAAATGCACAATTAACTGAGTATAGGATCGAAGAACATCACGAAGAACGGGTGGGTACAGATAAATTTTGAGCCTTTATCCTTTGTTTCTTGAACCGTGAACCAGGCCCTGTTATAACCCATAAAAGTCCTAGCTGAAGCATGGGTTAGTTCAAAAGCATATTGTTACAAAAGGTATCCTGACTCCTATAAGGTTTGCTATAAATCCTGAGTTGACATCACACTTTTACAACAAAAAAACTTGTTTTTACTAAAAAAAGAATTTTCAAACTTCAAGATAGACATAAGCTTTACATTCTTAAAATAACATTGTTTGTATATGACTATTTGTTCAACAGCAGAGAAATTCGCATGACAAATATCTAGTGAACAAAAACCTTCTCAATAAAAAGGATCACCTCAAGTGGAAAAAACACTTCCAACCAAGGGGCACGGCATGATCATTGTCCATCATCTGGGGCAGTCAAGTCAAGATTCAAGGAATCTCTCAAAGATGCCAAATAGCCAGGGGCAGATCTCCATCTGAATCACTTGGGGCATTGGACATGAATTCCAGCAACGAATTTTGTATGATCAAACGAACATCTTCTGGTAGTGTGGCAACACAACACTCCCGACAGTGACAACTCCCTACACCCTGAGAGCATGGACATAGTCAGAAAATACTGCGCATGAACAAAGACCCGCTAGGTTGACGGGCCTAGGAAAAAATAAGGGCATCCCGGCGAACCAAAAGGGTTCGGGCAAAAATTAGGGATAAAAACAAAAAAGATATGTACACCCGGCAAGCCGAAAACCTGAAAAGGCAGCTTGGGCAAAAAAGGGTATCCCGGTGGACTGAAAATCTGAAAAGACAGTCCAGGCAAAAGTTAGGGATTAAAGCGTACGACTATGTCCCATCTCCTGTCTATCAGTGGAAGACTTATACCTTGATCAACATTCAGCAAGAGCACCAGAATTGATACAGTTCAGATACGCTCCAGATACGGATGCCATTCTGATACTCATTTAGATTCAGCTTTCAGATACAGTTTAGATACGCTCCAGATACGGATGCCACTCTGATACTCATTCAGATTCAGCTTTCAGATACAGTTCATATACGCTTCAGATATGGATGCCATTCTGATACTCATTCAGATTCAACTTTCAGATACAGTTCAGATATGCTCCAGATACGGATGCCATTCTAATACTCATTCAGATTCAGCTTTCAGATAGTTCAGATACGCTCCAGATACGGATGCCATTCTGATACTCATTCAGATTCAGCTTTCAGATACAGTTCAGATACACTCCAGATAAGGATGCCATTCTGATACTTATTCAGATTCAGCTTTCAGATACAGTTTAGATACGCTCCAGATACGGACACCATTCTGATACTCATTCAGATTCAGCTTTCAGATACAGTCCAGATACGCTCCAGATACGGATGTCATTCTGATATTCATTCAGATTCAGCTTTCAGATACAGTTCAGATACAGTCCAAAATACGGATGCCATTCTGATACTCATTCAGATTCAGCTTTCAAATACAGTTCAGATACGCTCGAGATACAGATGACATTCTGATACTCATTCAGATTCAGCTTTCAGATATAGTCCAGATACGCTCCAGATACGGATTCCATTCTGATACTCATTCAGATTCAGCTTTCAGATATAGTTCAGATACGCTCCAAATACGGATGCCATTCTGATACTCATTCAGATTCAGCTTTCAGATACAGTCCAGATACGCTCCAGATACAGATGCCATTCTGATACTCATTCAAATTCAGCTTTCAGATACAGTTCAGATACGCTCCAGATACGGATGCCATTCTGATACTCATTCAGATTCAGCTTTCCGATACAGTTCAGATACGATTTAGAGACGGATGCCATTATGAAACTCATTAAACTTATATTTCAAGTACAGTTCAGATACGATCCAGAGACGGATGTCATCCTGACAGTCATTAAATACATGTTCATGTACAATCACGACATAGATCCATCCACAAAATCTCCGCATGTACTTTTTCAAGCATGGTACAAGGGGCAGAGACAGTTGGAAGCAAAGTCACTATCACATACAAGCCAGTGAAACCCATACCCCCCACAGAGCCGAGACAACCAAGATCCGACCTCCGTATCCCCAAGCAAGAATTCCTATCCCAGTAGGTTCCTTCAGAAAGCTGATATTTGCATTCCCCAGCCGAGTTTTATAACCATGAGCAGTTTATAAAGCCATCTCCTGAGAAGAGTTTATTTCTCTGACAGTGGAAGCTCAATCTCCAATAGAGCTCTTCTCTCCAGCAATGAAAGTTCATCCCCACATGAGTTTATTTCTCCAAATTAGTTGATCTTCCGACAAAGTATCCCTCTTCCCCATAGAGTCAGTCTCCCACAAGGTTATTCTCAAACAGAGTCTCTCTCGGAGGATTATTCTCAAGCAGAACAGACACAAGTCTCCAACTAATCATCTTCGGTCATTATCCCCAGCAAGAACGAAGAACTCAACTCTTTGTACTCTCCAACAACAGTCCAAGATTTATTCTCCCCAGCAAGAGAATATCACAATGGCATTACCATACATCATGGCATGCGCATATGCATCATACAACATAATCTCATTTATTTTGAGAACATAATTACTCAATACATTTCATACATCATGACATTGCATACAACTAACTCTTTACCTTTCATGGAAAGACGCAATCAAGTTCTCACAAGTTTTCTCTGGTTTAGTCAAACCGACACTAAGGTTTCTATTCTAGTTGAAGATGTTCTAAAACTTTCGTCTGGGTCAGCCGAATCGTCGCTAAGATTCCCCTGATTTCTATGCCAGTTAAAGTTAATCCGAGACCTCTCCAAGGACCAGTCAAATCGACACTAAGATTTCTCTCCCAGTTGAAGTTTCCCCTGGTTCAGTCAAATCAATACTATTTCTATTCCAGTTCAAGCTATGAAGCCTGGAAATCGACCGGATAATATCTTGATTTCTCCAAAATACTACGAAGCCTGGAATCGACCAGATAATGGTATATCTCAGATTCAAGCTATGAAGCTCGGAAAACAACCCAATAATATCTTGATATCTCCAGTTACTATGAAGCCTGGAATCGATCAGATAGTGGTATATCTTAAATACAAGCTATGAAGCCCGGAAATCAACCGGAAAATAGCTTAACCCTCAGCAAGTTATTGTGAAGCCTGGAAACCGACCAGATAGAAATACAATATACCATGAAGCCTGGAATCGACCATATAATGGTATAAGATACTGTGAAGCCTGGGACACGACCAAATAACAGTATAAGGTACTGCGAAGCTTGGAATTAGACCAAATAGCAGTTTACCCAGCCAATTACTATGAAGCTCGAAAATCATTCAGATATTAGTATGCCTTAAATTCAAGTTGAAGCCCAAATGCGACTGGATAAGCACTTGATTCCTTCTGAAGCCTGGAGCACGACCAGATAAGAATTGAGAAATTGCAAAGCCTGGATTACGACCAGATAGCAAGTTTAATCTCATCCCCCAGTAAGCCACTGTAAAGCCTAGAGCACGACCAGATAGCAGTCGGTCTTATTTTCCTCAGCAAATCACTGTAAAGCCTGGAACACGACCATATAGAAGTTCATTTTCACCTCCCCGACTAAGAGATGATTCCCCAGTAGAATAACGGATGACTGAAGCTCCTAAAATTCTATTTCTCTCAAGACAGAGACCATTATTCCCCAGCGAAATCCTCCTCAACAACAGATATACGGGCTCTCGCAAATGAATCTCTTATGCGATCAACACTTCTTCTGATGGCATCTTTAAGCCCATTTTCCATCATTAACTTCCAAATGGCATCTATAAGCCCATTCCCGAAATCCCAAGGCCAATACCACTTCATGCGAGTGCAAATTTCTGGGCACTCTAGTGTTCAATCATCTTCCACGTTCGGATCACGAAAGGCAAGCAAGTCAATCTACATCCTCAGGTTTAAGAAGATTGAACAGAGGCAGCTGTTGTACCCAAAAAATTTTCCTCCCATATTTCTCAATACATTTCAAGTAAGGTCTTCAAATTGCCTAAGGAAGTCCAAGAGTTGACCAGACAAACTCTCTCCTAAAGGCAATCTACCTCAAATTAGGGTTTCATTTTGCATCAAGATGTTTGAGTCCAAAGGGTCCCAAATGCTCACTATTGTCCTAACATGTTCTCAATATCATCCATGTCAAGTTTCAAGCCTTGCATAGGAAGTTTGCTCAGTCAATTGCTTAAAGGCCTGAAAGTCGACTGTGCTAGGGCAAAAGTCAATTGTGGCCCACATACAGTCAAAATTAAAGATTTTTGGTCAACATCCTCATTTTGAAGTATTATTCATCATTCGATCAAGGGTTTATCATGATTCCTCAAGGATTACTCACAATTCATCAAAACCCAAAAGTTGCTAAATTAGGGTTTTGTAGGAAAAGTCAACTCAACTTTGACCAAGCATAACTTTCTCACACTTTATCAAAAATGACCCATCCAAAGCTCATTTTGAATAGGATGTAATTCCATACAATTCATCTTCAGCTCCCAAGTTCAAAATATGCACTCACAAGAAGATATAAATTTGGACATTATAGGTCATTTTGAAAAGTCAACAAAAACACCTTTTGGGTCAAAGCTTCTTACATGAACATGGAATATCCAATTGAGATGAACCCAAATAGGTTTCTTAGGGGGAATCCTAAGCTTTCTAAAAAGTCCAAGAACACCCTCATAAGGTTAAAATTGAGAGAGATATGCATTGTCAAAGTTGGACAATTTTTGAAAAAAATGCATGAAGCAAATATTGATCAAACTTGGATTTTTTCCAAATGGGCCTATCTTTTCAAGTTTGAAACTCATTCCTAACATGGTCAACGACCTCTAAGCCCACCCATACATTTTTCTACTATTTATGCTATTTATTTTGATATTTTATTCATTAAAATTCAGAATTAAATAAATAAATAATAGAAACAATGTAAATTTTGATGTGAATCCATTTTGGGAAAGTTTTATGCTGGTTTATGTCAATTGATTTTGTGCAATAATCCTTCAAATATGTCCAGGTTCATCCACATGTGAAAATGGCATAAAATCATCAAATATGACATTTTTTTTCAAATCTTGATCATGGTCTTAAAACACAACATTATGAGGGAGATTCTTTCCATGCTTTCTTGTCTCCTCATTCTACTCTATAAATATAGAGCCATACATGCTTGAAAGGGACAAAATTCCTCTCTAAAAAGATCTCAAAGAGTTCTTCAAAGAACTCTCCAAAAGCTCTTCAAAAAGCTCTCCAAAAATCAAAGAATTGGTGCAAGTCATATCTCGAGGTTCCGGTCTCTCTCAATTGACATCAAGCCTCAAACCATCCTCTTGAAGTCCTCAGGAGTCTTACAAGGCCCAAGAGCAATCCATCACACGCCTAGCACGCCCCCATTTGATAATACCGGTTTGGTATAATTTTAAACTTCGAATCTCTAATTTTAATCACATTTTATGGTATGCTAATGTTTGTTTGAGTTTATATAGAACAGTTATGGATGGTTGAATCATAGGTTCTACGCAAGAATAAAAAAACACCATAGTTAGAGCATGAAGCTTTCGAAGATTCAGGCATAGGGATTTCTGATGATTGCACCCCCTTTTTACTTTTTCTACTAGGCCCATCTTTATTTTCTTGTTTTATTCATTTCATTTATTTCTTTTAATCTCTTTTTTTATCAATAAACAAATATAAAAATCACATAAAAATAGATTTAGGATTTTTCCTTAATTAAATTTTAATTTTGGTAAATTAATTAACTAAACACTTTAACTTTTTTTTTAAAATTAAAATTAATAGAACTTAGGTTTAATTTCATTTTAATTCATTTTCCTTTTTGTAACAAAAATACCAAAAAAAGCATAGAATTAATTTCTTTTATTTAAATTTCATGTTTCTTTAATAATTATCTTTTTTAAATATAGATCTAGATCAATTATTTTTTAACTTAAACCATTTTTATAAATTAAAACAAAAAACAACAAAAAGATTTTTTTATATCTTAGGATTTTTAGACGTCTTTTCAAATTTGCACGTTATTATTCTTTCGCACTTCATTTTATTATTGTAACTGTATATTGGGATGTAATAGATGATTAGTAGGACCTTTACCGCTTTTATTTATTTTCCCCCCAGTTTTGGATATGTACATAATCCCTCTCCCCGAAGCCTTGTAATAGCTAAGTTTTATATTTCTGCACTTTTAAATTACTGCAATTATTAACTGCTAGATGTATGACTAATAGGATTGTATGGAAAGAATAATCAAACATTAGCAAACTTAACACAAGACTAAAATAACTGAACATAACACACCATGCACATATGCACCCTTAGGGTATACCTTACTTGGTTGCCTCGGAAAATAATGCTCATGTCCCTCGAACGTAGGGATACCCTTAGCAAAGGCCCTCGGTTAAAATCATCATAAAGATCATGGTACCTCGATGTCCCTCAAATTTGCCTACGGTATATGATCTTGTCCCTCGATGTTGCCTACGAATATATGATGACAGTCCCTTCGAAATGCTAAGGTATCCCTACCTGTTGCCTTCAATGACCATTACGTCCCTTTCGAATTGACCCTTACAAACTCCAACGACGGTGCTACCTATTTCTCAATAGTAGGATAGCACTGTCTAAAGGAACAAGAATAGAAACGATCTTTTTTCGAGTAGGTAGATGCTAGTAGGTACTTGCTCAAATCAAACTTTTTCACACAAACACTTTTAAAACAGTTTTCAAAAACAACTTCATAACACTCTTGAGGACATAAACAAGGGTTAAAACAAAGTAAAACAAAACTTTTCAAAACAAGCACACACAAGCAATTTCAAAATGAGCAAGTACCTAAGAGCCCATGGAAAACCATGGATAGAAAAGGTGCTAATACCTTCCCTTTCTAAAATCTACCCCCCGTACTCAAAATCTCGAAAAAGGAATTTTTCTGTGCTTTTGTCCTTTCCAGTTGGATAAAATAAAAGTCGATGGAGACTCTTGCTTACCGCGACATTTTGCAAACACAAACGCAAAATGCAAACCAGCATTTTTCAAAACAGTAGGTTTTGCCACCGTATCACAGATCCTATCAAATACATTTTTGAAAAGCCCACTCTCTCCGGAAGAATAGCAAGATGGCAAATGATCCTGACCGAATACGACATTCAATACACAACCTATAAAGCAATTAAGGGAAGTGTAATAGTTGATCATTTGGCTCATCAGGCCGTGGACGACTACCAATCCATGAATTTTGAGTTCCCGGATGATAACATCATGCTAGTAACTGATTATGAAGAACCTGAACCGGATGACGGACCTGAAAAAGGATCTCGATAAACTATTGTTTTTGAAGGAGCTTCCAACGCTCTTGGCAATGGCATCGACGTTGTGATCATATCTCCTGAAGGCTGTCATACTCCTTTCACTGCTAGACTATGCTTCAACTATACCAACAACATGGATGAATATGAAGCATGTATTATGGGTCTCAAAGCTACCATCGACTTGAGGATCAAGTTCTTGAGTGTATTTGGAGACTCGGCCTTAGTAATCAGTCAAATTAAAGGAGAATGGGATACAAAGCATCCTAACCTCATCCCTTACAAAGAGCATGTGTTGACACTAATTCCACATTTTGAAGAAATTACCTTTGAGCATTTTCCACGAGAGGAAAATAAATTAGAGGATGCTCTAGCTATGACAGCATCCATGTTCAAGGTCGGGTGGGATAATGAGGCTCCTCAGATCACTATTAAGAGAATGGATGAACCGACATACTTTCATGAGATTGATACTGAAGAAGTAGTGGACAAGCCTTGGTTCCATGAAGTCAAAAGATATCTCAAAGCCCAAGAGTATCCTGAGGGAGCTTCAGTCAACGATAAGAAGTTCCTAAGAAGGTTCTCTGCCAAGTTCTTCCTCAGTAACCGGATCCTCTACAAGCGTAACCACGATTCTACCTTGCTTCGGTGTGTAGACAAGAGTGAGGCAGGAAAGCTTATTGCTGATTTGCATGAAGGTACCTTTGGCACCCATTGTAGTGGGCACAAGATGGGTAAAAATATCCTACAGGCAGGATACTACTGGTCCACTATGGAAGAAGACTGTTATAAGCATTCACGGACTTGTCACAAGTTCCAGATCTGTGCTAATAAAGTACATGTGCCTCCGGTACCTCTAAACGTCTTGATTTCTCCTTAGCCATTTGCAATGTGGGGAATCCATATGATTAGACAAATCAGACCTACAACTTCTAATGGACACTGTTTCATCCTGGTTGCCATTGATTACTTTACAAAGTGGGTCGAGGCAGCTTCATTTTCTTCTGTTACCAAGAACGTTGTGGCCTGATTCATAAACATAACCTTATCTATCGATACGGTATTCCATAAAGAATCATTACAGATAATGGTACCAATCTCAATAACACTATGATCACCGAGCTCTGTATGCAATTCAAGGTCCAACATCATAACTCCTCTCCTTACCGACCGAAGATGAATGGTGCCATGGAAGCTGCTAATAAAAACATCAAGAAAATCATACAGAAGATGACGGTGACATACAAATTCTGGCACAAGATGTTACCATTTTCCCTTCATGGTTACCACACCACAATGCACACATCAACAGGGGCAACCCCTTTCTCTTTGGTATACGGGATGGAAGCTGTCCTACCCATAGAAGTCCAGATCCCTTCCTTGAGAATCATGAAGGATGCAGGGCTAAGAGAAGATGAATGGGTTCAGAATCGACTTGACCAATTAAACCTGATTGATGAGAAGAGGCTTGTGGCTGTCTGTCACGGTCATATGTACCAAAAGCGTATGATTAAAGCTTTTAACAAGAAGGTCCGACGCCAGGTATATCTGGACGGTGGCCTAGTAATCAAGCGCATCATACTTCCACAAGGTGATCCCAGGGGAAAATGGACTCCCACGTACGAAGGGCCATTTATGATCAAGAACATATTTTCTGGTGAAGCCATGATCTTAACCACTATGGACGGTGACAACCTTCCGCACCCTGTAAACACGGACATAGTTAAAAGATACTACACATGAACAAAGACCCACTAGGTTGACTGGACTAGGAAAAAATAAGGGCATCCCGGCGAACCAAAAGGGTTCGAGAAATAATTAGGGATATACATAAAAAAAGCTGTACACTCGGCAAGTCGAAAACCTAGAAAGACGACTAGGGCAAAAAAGGGTATCCCGATGGACTGAAAACCCGAAAGGGAGGTCCAGGAAAAAGTTAGGGATTTAAAGCGTATAACTATATCCCGTTGGATCACCTTACAGTCGATCTTCAATATCAACTATCAAGCTTAAATGGTACTAATTGATCCAATCAGCTTCGGACAAGCAACGAAAGAGATGAGACGCTCAAAAGCATAAAGGCAATAGAAGAATGGGAACCCAATGGGATTATTACACATAACTGCTTTCTTTGCATGCTATTTTGTAAAGTTTTATTCTTACGACGACATTCTCTTACTAGGATGTTCGTCTCCTTGTACAAAAACGCTTATTCAAGTTAATACAAAGTTATTCCTTTGAAAGTGAAAAACTATTTGTTTTTATTTTTCTATTTTGTTTGCAAAACGTCCAATGATTATTTTTGAACATATGCATTTGAATGTGATTACTGCTTACAAATATACGCATAAAAAACAGAAAGACATTTACTAATAAATTTAAGAAATAGGACAATATCTAAGGGTCGTCCACAAAATGCCCGCAGATATTTCCTCCAGCAGATACCTTCTTCAGTAGGTACAGAGGCAGGGGCACCCTTCTACAAGGTCACTGCCATATTCTCAGCATATAGCCTAATGATGTCAGGTGTTCTTATATCCCCCGCAGAGCAAGAATCTCCAATTACTGCTCCAACAACAAAAAAAAATCCCCAGTGAAGTCACCCAAAGCTTCTCAGGATTCCTCAGCAGGATTTCACAAAATCCCCAAGCAGATTACGAAGTTTTCCTTCCCCAACGGAGTTTATTTATTTAACAACGGGAAGTATGTCTCCCAGCATTTCAACTTCAACAAATATTTGAAGACCTACATTCTTTATCTTCAGCAATAATTAGGGATTTATTTTCCTTAGTTCAACAACACTGCAATGGAATAAATGACACGTTCATACATTGCACTCATGCATCATTTTACAAACATCATAGCATATGCAACACAAATGCATATATCACAATCTTATTTATTTTGAGAGCATCATTCAATTCATGCATCATGACATCGCATGAAACTGGTTTTACCTTTTCAGGTTAAATTAGAAGACAGACAAACACTATCAATTCATGTAGCAGGTCAAAGATTAATGCCCGAAACTAGACGAGAAAACTATCTACACGACTAAGTGGTATGAACTCCCGGAGCAAGACGGGTTTACCAACAAATACAATAGGCCACAAATTAGTGCCCAAATCCAGACGAGAAACTATCTATGTGACCAACATTGCCAAGTTCCAGATTAATATCTAAAACAAGACAGGAAAACTATCTGAAAACTATCTGATTATAGATTAATACCTGAAACCTGACAGGAAAGCTATCTACATGAGCAGATTGAAGATTAATACCCGAAACAAGACGGAAAACTATCTTTCTTTCTAAGGTCAAAGATTAATACCTAAAACCAGACAGGACATCTATCTCGACGACCGACAAATTTTTTTTCCAGATTAGTACCTGTAACAAGCCAAGATAACTATATGTGAACGACCGACTGTAGGTTAATACCTGTAACAAGCCAGAAAAACTATCTACATGAGGAGATTGAAGATTAACACCCGAAACTAGACGGGAAAACTATCTTTCTTTCTCAGGTCAGAGATTAATACCTGAAACCAAACATGATAACTATCTCAAACGACCGACAATTTTCAAGTTCTAGATTAATACCTGAAACCCGACAGGACAACTATATGTGAACAACTGATTTATATATTAATACCTGAAACCAGACAGGGAAACTATCTACACGACCAAATGAAGCAATCTTACACGGGTTTCTTCTCATAATCTCCAGATGCAGTCTAACACAGACTCATCCTGAAGTAATCTTACACGGGTTTCTTCCCATGATCTCTAGATTCCATCTAACACAGACTCATCCTGAAGGAATCTTATACGGGTTTCTTCTCATGATCTCCAGATGTAGTCTAGCACGGACTCATCCTAAAGCAATCTTACATGGGTTTCTTCTCATGATCTCTAGAGGCAGTCTAACACAGACTCATCCTGAAGCAGCCCCACACAAGATCCTTCTCATACATATCAGAATGCAGACTAACATAGACTCATATTGAAACAGCCCTACATAGGCTCTTTCTATTACATTTTTAGGTAACGGTTAATCCCATTATCCCCAACAAGTTACTGTGAAGCCTGGATTTCAACTAGAAAACAACAAACTTTCATCTCTTAAGTCTAGAGATAACTCCTCGGTAGAGATTTGGACAACTGAATTTCCTAGACTCTATTCCCCACAGAGTTTTCCTCAAGTGGGAGAACAACAGAAACCTACATTCCCCAGCGGAGTCCTCCTCAGACAGCGGGAGCAGGAATCCCCCACAAAGGGACCATTTATGAAATCATCATCTACTTTGGGTGGCATCTTTAAGCCCATCTCTGACGAATCTCTGTCATCTTCTCCAAATGGAATATGTAAGCTCATTATCGACATCATCAACCATCAGTGTTACTTCATATGAGTGCAAATTTCTGGGCACTCTAATGTTCAATCATCTTCCACCTTCAGATCACGAAAGGCAGACATGCCAATCTAAATCCTCAGGTTTAAGAAGATTGAACAGGGGAAGCTATTTTACTCCAAAATTTTCCCTCCATTTTTACTCAAGGCATGCTCCTATAGGTCCTTAATTGCTTAAGATTGACCAAGAATTGACCAGACAAATTCTCCTCCTAAGCAATGAACCTCAAATTAGGGTTTCACTTTTCATCAAGATGTGTGAGCTCCAAAGGTCTCAAATGTTTTTCATGGTCCTAATATGCTTTCAAGATTGTCCATGACAAATTTCATGCCTTACACTACAAGTTTTCTCAGTCAACTGCTCAAATGTTTAAAAATCAATTGTACCAGGTCAAAAGTCAACTGTGACCAATGTGTAGTCAAACTTCAAGATTTTTGGTCAACATCAACATTTTGAAGTTATATCCATCATTTGATCAAGGGTTGATCATGATTCCTCAAGAAATTCTCCTAATTTGTCAAAAGTCAAGAATTGCTAAATTAGGGTTTCTATAGGAAAAGTCAACTGAACTTTGACCAGGCATAACTTTCACATACTTCATCCATTTATCCCCAACCAAAGCTCATTTTGAAGATAATCCAATTCCCTACAACTTCTCTTTTGTCCTCAAGTCCAAGAAATTCACCATTTGAAAGATACAAGCTCATACATTACAAGTCATTTTTAGAAAGTCAACAAAAGACACTTTTTGTCAAGACCATTTACATCAAGATAAAGTCTTTAAATGAAAAATTGAACAAAAGAGGGATTGAATTAGACATCTTGGGATTTCCAAAAATTTCAAGATCATCATCATGAGATAAATATTGAGCAAGTTATGGCTTGCCTAAGTTGGGAAAATTTTGGAAATTTCAAGGATTGTGCATTGAGCAAACTTAAACTTTTAAGTCAATGGCTTAATTTCTTGGACTTCAAATATCTTCCTAAACTTATAGAGGACCTCTAATCTCATTTTTACATTGCCTTACCATTTTTATCTATTTTATTCATATTTAATTTAATTTATTTCAAATAAATACAAAGTAAATTGTATAAAATAAATAGAGATGGGCTTTGGCATTTGGGCTGATGTTTTGTCTTGTCTAGAAGCCCATAAATTCGTGCAAATGTGACCAGGTTCATCCAGCTTTGAAAATGGCATGAAATCTCCATTTTAGGCATTTTTTCAAATTGTAATCATGGCTTTAAACAACATGTTTATGGGCTTGATTATTTCATTCTTACCTTGCTCCCTCCATCCCCTCTATATAAGGATTGTTTTTGCAAGCCAAAGACACTCTGAAAGCTACCTCAAAGAGCCATACAAAAGTTGCAAGAATCCATCAAAATCGTGAAATTCACAAAGCAAGTTCTAGCCTCTTTCAGCCCATTTCAGGTCCTCCATCAGCATCCTGAGAATCCCAGGAGCGCATACCAACCTTCATCCACGCCGTTCCACCCCCAGAAGTGCTCAACCGAACCTCCACTTTGGTAAAAATTTCATGATCTCAAACTTTCAAATCATGCCATATAAATCCTTTTTAAGCTTATATTCATATTATTGATGATGTATGCATCCGTTCTAACGTGTTACATGAAAGGATAGGGACTTAAGCCAGGATTTTCCATGTTTATGGCATAATCTGGATCTTGATGTGAATGAATAATTAAGGTACGATCAGTTGAAACTAAGGGCAGATTCGAATCCAGGAGATGATTTTAAGTGGAACAGGCCTTTGATTTTGGGTTTAAAACCTCTAAAATCATGAATCTCATTCTTTGTATGCCTGGAGAGGACGACCAGAGGTCTCCTCCGGTGCCGTTGACCCTTTGACTTTGCTTGGGAGCAGGTGTGGCATTTTTGTGCTACCTGATTGGTTCCTTTGAATTTCATCAGTGTGCGTTTTTTTGTTTAATAATATTTGACTTTGTTTTATATATAATACTATGCGTTTATTATAATGCACAAATGGAACAACAACTCAGATGGCAAGGCAATGCATGTAAAAGAGAAAAGTCATGAGTTCGAGTCCCAGGTCCAGCAATTTTATTTTTCTAACATTCTCTTGTAGATCCAACACTTCAACCTCCAGCGCACACACCCTGTGTCCTCAAATCTACAACACCAAAGGCCAACACATCCAGATCCAAGCGCAACAAATATGCACCCCCACCATGGGCATTCAAAAGGCCCTCTCACCAGATCCAATACAGACTCTGGGCTCTTTCATACATGGGCCTAGCAATTTCAAAAGAAACGCACCCCCCTTTTTGCTTTGACATCAGGCCTAATTTTCTTCCTTTTTTATTTGTTTATTTTCTTTAAATCATTTTTTTATATAATAATATAAAATCAGAATAATAATAATAGACTTAGGTTTTCTTAAATTAATTTAATTTTCATAATTCAATTTAATTAATTATTTTTTACTTTGTTTTAATTAATTTAAAATCAATTAGAAATATGTTATTTAATTCAAATCTTTTCTTAACAAAAAAAAAAAATTAGAATTAGTTTAATTTATTTGATTATATTTAGTTCTAATTAGTAATCATTTCATTTTCTTTTATTTAATTAGTTAGGATTAGATTTAGTTATTCAATTTAATTTAAGTATTTCTTAGAATAAACAAAAACCAAAAAAGATTTTCTTTTACTTAGATTTTTTTAGGGTTTTAGACGCCTCTTTCCATTTTGTACGCGTTGTTTATTTTCGTTTTTTATACTAATGTATTTGCTGACAGTATGTAATAGCTTAAACTAGAGCATTACTTTATCGTTTTCTTTATTTTCCCCATTTTCGGACATGTAAATATCCCCCTCCCCAAAAGCCTTGTAATAGCGTAGGATTTACGATTCCCACACTTTAAATTTTCCGCAAAATATTAACTGTTAGTAACTAGGCTTGTATGGAAAGACTGAAAACAAAGCGCTAGGAAATCTAATAACAAAGATAAATGAACTGAATTGAATCACTTGCACATATACACCTCTAGGGTACGCCCACTTTGGTTGCCTTTCGGAAAATAAAACAGTCATGTCCCTCGAAAGTGGGGACGCTTTAGCAAAGACCCGTAAATCAAAAGATCATAGTCCCTCGATGACCCTACAGTGTTTCCTTTCGGTAAATGATCTCATCCCTTAAACAAAATTGCTAAAGCGTCTCCATATGTTGCCTTTATGACTGTACGTCCCTTCGAATATCCCTCAAACATCCAACGATAGGGCTACCTACTCACTAATAGTAGGATAGCACTGTCTAAAGGATAGGACGAGAAGAACAAACCTTTCGAGTATAAGTAGATAAATCTTAAATGCTTGCTCAAAGACAAAACTTTCACACTTATACAAAACTTCTTTCAAAAACACTTAAAAACGATTTATCAACACTCTTGAGGACTGATACAAGAGTTATCATAAAGTGAATCGCTGCACTAAGGAATTTTCAAACTACTTTTTCAAAACACAAAGCACAAGGTATTTAGAAAATGAACTAAGCATCTAAGAGCCCGTAGAAAACTACAGATGGAAAGGGTGCTAACACGTTCCCTTTCCATAATCTATCCCCCTTACTCAGAAAATTCTCGAAAAGGTCTTTTTCTATTATTTTCACCCTTTACTTAATTTGGATAAAATAAAAGTTGGTGGCGACTCTTGCTTACCACAACATTTACGAACACAAACGCAAAACCAGTATAATAGTCGGTTCTGCCACCGTATCACACTTGAGTTGTAAGGTTCTGTTCTCCTTGAAACTTTAAGCAAAAGTGAGTATTGTTCTCGGAGGAAGTTTTTAAGCAACTCCAAGTTTCATTCTTAGTCAAGAGTCTTGAATAGGTATTGTCATGGAAGTGTATCTTCTAGTTTTGCCGTCATGGAGTGTGTCTTCCTATTTTGTCCAATCATTGTCTGTGATTGATGAGGGATTGAGGAGGGCCTCATATCTTGGTGAGTCTTAGATAGAAGTATATCACGGGTAGTGATTAAGTGAGAAGTTGTAAATTGAGGAGTTTAGCTTCGAATTGGTACTATTATAGTGGACTTGTCCCTGGCTTGGTATGTCCCTAGAGTAGGAGAGTTTCTCCGAACTTGGTTAATAATTATTGTGTGTTGTTTATGCTTTTCAATACTATTTTAATATGTTTATACCTTGCTATGTTGTTTTGTTCAGATTATATGTCCCAACATATCATAAGACATCTGAAGTCTGACATACCATAATTTCAATTGGTATCAGAGCAGGTATCCTATTCTATTCGGGTGAGATCCTGGGAAGATACTTTCTAGTTCATGGGTAAGGAATAAGGTATCTAATGAAAATTTGTTTGAAATTGAATAGTTCATATTGTTATTTGAATGGTCCCTTGAAGTGTAGGATGGACTATTTATGATAGGGTGTGTATTGGATCTGTCTATTATTATCAAGCCCGTAGCTTTGGTGGTGAGCTGTTGTGCCTGAAGGTTGTTGAGGAGTTTTCTGGTTTGTGCTCTACTGCATATGTATCTGATGGAAAACTCCTGGTGGTTTGTGTTTCTATGGTGTTGAGAATATATAAAGGTTTGTTTCTTTCTGAAGATGCATCTTATGATGTTGTGTTATGCAGAAGACCGTTTCAATCTGTTTATTGAAGTTACCAAAGATACTTGAGATCTTTCTCAAGTTCACTCATAAAGGCACTTATCAATGAGTTTTGGTGAGAATCTATAGAGAAATTGATCAAAGTTAAAGAGAATCAGTGATCATTCACATCTTTGTGGTTATTCCTATTGAAGACCCTGAAGGTGATAAAGGTATATTCTGATTCTCTGGGAGAAGTAAGGTCTTCAGAAACAATCTCAACAATGTGTTGATTGGGTATAGGAAAGATGTTCTACCAAATGTTGGAACATCTCATAAGCAATTTGAGAAGAATCCTGTTAGACAAGGGGAAGACTTAGCAGATGCTTTGGGTGCTAAACAAATGTGTATCTAAGAAGTTTCTTGGAAACATGTCTTAGAGAAGTGGGCTGATCAAGGGACGATCAACCTACTGATTACTTCTTGGTTCAGTTTATTTCTGGTCCAAGTAAGTAGGAGTGCAGAAGTTGAGCTTAATTTTTTAGTGGTGATTTGTTGAAGACATCCCTGCCAGAGTCTTTATAGAGGTGGAGCTCAAATGTCCAAGACATTCTCTCTGCCGTCTAGAAGTCCTTATGATCAAAGGAGCAAGATTTATGGAATATTGTGTATGGTCATGAAACATATTCTATGTAAAAGGTGTTATGTGAGTGTGTTATATCCCAATATTTTCCCTCCTATTTTCTTTAAGATATTCTCATTAGGTCCCCATTTACTCAAAGCTACTCAAGAGATGACTGGTCAAACCTCATCCTAAGCAAGGGTCTCAACTAGGGTTTGGTGCTTCTCAAAGAATATTAGGTTACAAGGGTCACAAATTACTTTCATGGTTCATCATAGGTCCTCAATAATGCTTATGTCAAGTTTCAAGTCTTGCATCATATGTTTGCTCAGTCAATTGCTCAGATGATTGAAAATCAACTGTATTGAGTAAAAAATCAACTATGGTCAACATCTAGTCAAACTTCAAGATTTTTGGTCAACATAAACATTTTGAAGTGATATTAATCATTTGATAAAGGTTTTATCATGATTCCTCAAGGAAAGCCCTCACATCATCAAAGGTAAAAAATTACCAAATTAGGGTTTAGATTGAAGATGACTGATCATTGACTTTTGGCCTAGTGCGTGACTTAATGGCTTGAATCATGATCTCAAGGGCTCAAATACAACATCTTGTCCTAATTAAATGGCTCAAGACATTTCCAAATATACAAGTGATTGATGGTTGAAGAATTGAATCACTTGATGAAAAGTCAACAGTCACACAAAAGTCAAACTTTGAATTTTTGGTCAACATTGGAATTCAAAAATCAAGAATCATCAAAACATTCAAAACAATCAAACTTTGTCATCAAGAATCAAGAAAATAAAAAAAAAAAGTCAACAAAAGTCAAAAGTTGGAAAATTTTCCAACACTTAGAAAAGTTCTAAGTGTTTTGTTCTTAACAAAGTCATTACTTCATGGCCATTTTTCACTAAGATACAAGTTGATTCAAGGAAAACTTTCAACATGAAAGTTGTAGGGATTAATGAATTCTACAACTTTTTTAATTTAGGATGATTCTTAAAAAGTGCTTAAATTAAGAGATATGAACCCATGAAGTTGTGATGTTTTTATTTAACACTTAGAAAATTTTTCAACAAGTTTTGATCAATTTTTCATCTCAGCTTCTTGGCTATTTTTCATTAAGTTCCCATTTGATTTAGCCAAAATGGTCAACATGAAAGTTGAAGATCTTGATTCAATATTTCCAAAATCACCAAGATCATGAAAAGATCATACTTGAGCTGAGAGATTCGAAGAGATAAAGTTGGCATTTCATTCTTGAATTATAGGTCATTTTTGTGATGAACTCATAACCAAATCTCATAACCATGCAACACAATCTCACTTTGCAGGCCTCTAAACTATAAATCTCTCTATAATTATATGATCACACAAACCTTTGGGCCATTATCCAATTGATTAAGGCTTTACTCAAGAAAACTTGCCATTTAGGGGAAAAAGATCACACTTTCATTCCCATAAAGCATCCTTTATACAATTGTCAACTCTCCTTGAGCCTCTCACTTGTTCCATCTGCACACACTCAACCTAAAAACTCAGAGGAACATTTTTAAAGTGTCTAACCACTCTATGAGACATGGTACTAAGCATGGGAACTTTTATTTCACAAGAAACTTCAAGTTACATCTCAACCAAGCCATAACTCCATAAGTTACCAACCTGATCAGCCCCTTGCCCTCAAACCTTTTGCCTATAAATAGAGAGGCCATTTTCAATCCAAGACACCCATTCACAGCTTCAAAAACACCCTTAATCTCTCTCAAATCATAGTTGTCCAAAACCTCCATTTTTAAGCCTTTGAAACCTTAACTTCGAAACTCATCATTCTTGGAACTTTTGTCCAAACAAATCATCCAAACACTTCATATACATCATGCATAAGTGATCCAAAGACCTGTTTCATAACTGTAACATCATCTTCATCATCCACCATTTTCACTTTTCATACTTGCAAGTTGACTTGGTCAGAGGTACCCAGAGGCTTTAGCACTAAGTGAGCATCCAAACAGCTCCCTCAGGGGCCAAGCAAGCTCACCAAATCATCATTTCACCTCTGGAAGTCGTGTAGAGGGCATTAGATTTTTCATCAAGAGGTAATTTTTCTCAAAATTTGAAATCTTGACACAAGCATCATTAACATATACTTTCTAAATATAAAATGTAGATATCATGTCTATGAAGCTAACCATGTCCTTAAATCTCATTTTAATTGACTGTGTGATGAGAATTTTGGAACAGAGTTTTCTAAAATATTAGGTTTTCAGTTTGGTACCAAACAAAATTCACGCTCATCTTTAACCTATAGCTTTTATAATTTATATGGTTGCATTCCTTGTAAAAAATCAAGTAAGTTTGGTTTTGGAAGTTTTCAGTTTGGGTGAGAAATGAGCATTTTACAAAATCAAAAATGGAAATGGTATTGTTGTTGTTCGTACGCGCGAGGAAGATGAAGATGGCCATTTCATAATTTTCAAACTTGTTTTATAATATATTTACTGGGGGGCGTTTCATAATCGGATGAAACAGCCAACCCAGTGGTAAAACAAGCGCGCGTTAACCTTAGGGACTTGGGTTCGAGAACTAGTGGTACCATTTTATTTTTTTTCATATTTTTTCTTTCAGATCCAGTGCAAACAAGTCCAAGGCGTGCATGGTTTATCTCCCATCTTGACCTTCAGATCCCAAAAGATAAAGATCTGACGCTTCTGATGATTTCCTCATGGTGAACCCCCAAGAACCAGCCTCACTGGATCCAACGCTAGCATACTGGGCCTTACCAGGCTGGGCTTGGCATTTGGTTTCTCACCCCCCCCCCCAATTTCTTTTACAAACGCAGGCCCATTTGATTTTCCTTTTTTAACTAATGATTTCTCTTTTGATTAATTTTATTTAAATCAAAATAGAAAAAAAAATCATAAAATCATTAAAAAAAATAGATTTAGGTTTTAATTAATTAATTAATTTAATTTCCATAAATAAAAATTAATTTAATTTAATTACATTTTGTTTTATTGTTTTAATTTGTTTGTAAATTAATTAGAATTAGGATTTATATTATAAAATATTTTTCTAAATAAAACATCAAATTACTTTCTAATAATTAGTTTATTTTTTAAAAATTAAAAAATTAATTTAGACTTAGGTTTTTTTAATTAAGTTAACTAAATTAGCTTTCTTTTTAATTAATTAAATCAATTGACCTTTTTCATTTATTATTAAATTTAATTTAGTTTCTTTAGGTTTTTACTAAAAAAATTTAATGAAAATTAATCAAATAATTAGGTTAATTATCAAACATTTTTCTATCAAAAAATCAA
This sequence comes from Vicia faba, assembly GCA_948472305.1. Lineage (NCBI taxonomy): Eukaryota > Viridiplantae > Streptophyta > Magnoliopsida > Fabales > Fabaceae > Vicia > Vicia faba. The sequence continues at coordinate 307,818 of CATIWC010000317.1, read as the reverse complement.
AAAACAATTTCCTTTCTCTTTACTTTATTTTACATTTTTCGCATTTTTCCGATTATTGTAACTGCTCAATGGTCTGTAATAACTTTAATTAGGGTTTACTGCTTTTCATTCCCATTCATAAATTTTTACTCCCTATCCTCGAAGCGATGTAGTAGCATAGATTTATCTCCCGCATTTTTTATTTTTCCAAACTTGTATATATTTAACTGTTACATTAATTAGGCGTGCATGACAAGATGTAAAAAGAAAAAACATTAGAAAACCTAATCTTAAGACAAATACTTGAAATCAAAACATTATGCACACGCACACCTCTAGGGTGACCCTCACTTGTTGCCTCGGATAAAAACAGTCATGTCTCTCGAATGTGGGATGCTTTAGCAAAGACCCTCAGTTAAAAGATCGTAGTCCCTCGATGACCCTCTGATGATGCCTTCGGTAAATGATCTTAGCCCCTTATGAAAATTGCTAAAGCATCTTACAAGTTGCCTTTTATGACTGTATGATGACCCGCGCCTGTCCCTTCCATTCAATGATAGGGCTTCCTACTAACTAATGGTAGGATAGGACTATCTAAAGGAGGTGGAAAAGAACAAATACTTTTTGAGTAGGTAGAACGCTCGTAGTTACTTGCTCACAAACTAAAACAATTTCTACACCTCATGCTTTCGAAACAACAATTTTTCCAAAAGCTTTATAAACACTCTTGAGGACTGATGCAAGGGTTATTACGAAGAAAATTGCCTTACATTGGCATTTTCAACAACACTTTCAAAAATAATACTTTCTCTCAATAAATATTTTCAAAAAAAACATTTTATATACATTCTCAACGACACGAGAATAATTACAAAATTGCTGCACTTAGGCATTTTAAAAATATTTTCAAACATGCACAAGCACAAAGCATTTTCAAACAAAGTGAGTTAGCGATTAAGAGCCTCTAAATAATTACGGATGAAAAGGGTGCTAATACCTTCCCTTTTCATAACCTATCCCCCTTACTCAGGAAATTCTCAAAATGTCTTTCCTGTTCTTTTCACCCTTTCCTTATTGGATAAAAGAAAAGTCGGTGGCGACTCTTGTTATCTGTAACATTTGCGATAAAACACAAAACCATAAAGTCAGTTCTCCCATCGTGTTACAGAATTGGCAACTCTGGTGGGGAAAAACTAAAAGTGGGGTTACCTTAAGAGCTAGATCACCTTTATTACTTTACTTGTTTTTCTTGTATGCTTTATATTTCGGGATATGCTTGGGTTTATTTCTTTTATAGGTCCTATACCCGGATCTTGGGGCATTTTAAGTAAGTAGCAATAGATCGTGAAAACTGTATGATTTAGACCGATATGGTTGAAACGATGGCTACATTAGTTTGACACATTGGTTGGTGTCGGTGTCCCTTGAGTCAGTCAAGGAGAATGTTGGGCTGCCGCATGGTGTCATAAGCAGTAACTGACCTTAGAACCTTAGTTAACACAACTTAGCCATTAGAAAGTAGTGAGATGGCCGACTTTGGTGCAGACTAAAGTTGGTTTATACTCGATGCTACACTCATTGAGATTGGACTTTCGGGATATTTCGGCCGCAATTCAGATGCTCGAGCTGAAATAATTCCTGAGAGAAAAATCAGTGATTTGAGATTCCTAGAACCCGATTACTTCTTTTAGGACAAGTTGAGCCAACTAAACTCAAGAAGGTACTTACCTATAAACTCCATACAAGGCTGAACCTAGGGCTTTGTGTGTCTTGTTTGTGTTTGAGAAATTATTCATGACATCATGACATCATTACACATCATTTTCACTAACCATTTCAAGGACCTATGGATTTATCTTTGTTCTATTTTGTAGGTTATGGCCTCCGCTCGCAGAAATACTATCTGGATCAGTTTTGTTAGGATACCTTCTCAACTTAAGGAGCTAGTCTCATTAGTTCCTGAAAGCTCCCAATTCACCAAAAGGCATGGTTATCTACTTAGTTTGGTTACCTCGGGTTTTGAAGAAGACGTGATGAGTGTTTTATTCCAGTTTTTTGATCCAGCAGATCACTGTTTCACCTTTCCGGATTATTAACTGGTGCCCACAATGGAAGAGTTCTATAAGCTACTGGGAATATCTGTTCTTGATCAGACACCTTTCACCGGTTTATAGAAAGACCGACAACCTGAAGAAATTGCAGCAGCCTTACATCTGAAGCGGTCCGACATTGTAGCTAATTGGGAAACAAGAAGTGGAGTCAAGGTTTTTCTTGCTAAATTTCTGTTAGAGAAAGCTCGTATGTTTCTAGATGCTATGAGTTTTCAAGCTTTCGAAGAAATCTTGGCTTTGTTGATCTATGGTTTGGTGTTATTCCTTAATCTAGACCAACTCATAGATGTCAACACCATCAAAATATTTCTTTCTCGTAACCATGTGCCTACTTTGCTCGGAGACATTCTGCATTCTCTTCATACTCGTACTATGAGGAAGCGAGGGACTCTTATGTGTTGCATACCTTTTCTATCCAGGTGGTTTATTTCTCACCTTCCCTAATCAATAGTGAAGAATGAACAAGGTTTGAGGTGGTCTCAAAGGATGACGTCGCTCTCTCATTCAAACATCTATCAGTGTTCCCAATCTCTGGAAGATGTTACTATCATTGACCGTTACAGGGAATTTCCTAATGTTCCACTCCTTGGTATTAGGGGAGGTATTACTTACAACCCTTCTCTGGCTCTGACAATTTGGTTAAGCTCGGAGAGATGGTCCTCATGACACACTTATCCAGGGTATCATGTTCGACTATGAAAGTGATCCTCAAGGTTATCGTTGAAGGTTTATACATGCTTAGGGAATGTTGAGCAAGCTTGATAATAAGGCTTTAGGGTATAAGAATTCCATCCCTCTGGAGCCTTATCTCAAATGGGTACGAGCTCGCGCTCAAAACCTCATGATGCCATATCAAACTGTTCTACCGGTAATCATAGATCGTATTGTCGAAGGATATGTTTCTCGCACCATCCTCCATCCAGACATGTCCACTGACCTCGAAGAATTGCAGAAGTCCTGGATTCAAATCAAGGAAGAACGAGACACCTTTGAAACTCAATTATATGCAAGTGAAAAGAAAGTGTTGGAGCTCACAAAGCAACTTCACGAGGAGCATAGCCTTAATGCATACATCAACATGAAGAGGAAGCGTTTTTGGGAGACTTGGATCTTAGGTTTAAGGAGTTCATATTGTTGCCTCTTTGAGACCCTTTTGTTTTCATTGTAAGCCTAAGAGATAATTGTAATCTTGAAGTTACTAATAAAATCTTTGTTTTTGTTTCCTCTCGGTTAGCAAATTTAAATCTCCTAAGGTCCTTAAAAACATTGCATCCACATATCATGCATCATTTCATAAGCAGGTTTTCCAATACAGGTATTCTCATCTACTTACTATTTATTTCAGTATAAGATGTCCCTCGAACAAAGTGTCAAAGATCTACAGGCACAACATGCATAATTTCAAGAGACTCTTCTGAATCTGGCCAAAGGGCAATAAGAGATGATGACGCTCCTCACCAAGAAAAAGAAGACTAAAAAGCCGGTTGTCATCCTCAATATGGGGAGAAGATTCAAAGGTCTTGCTCGACTGGTTCAAGCGGATGATGTTTCCTCTGAGGAAGACGACAACCAAGAGGAGGATGGCAGAAGTGTCAGGGGTGAAGATGGAAACAATCAGGGTTCCGAAGATGAAGACTACTCCGACGAATAGTACCCTCTTGCAGATGACAAGTACAAATAGTTGGAAGACCGAGTCAAAGCTATGGAAACCCAGAAAGTGCCTAGATTGGATTTTGGAGAGCTAGGTATGATCCTGGGGGTGGTCATCCCTCACAAATTCAAGGTCCATATCTTTTCTAAATATGAGGGAGTCTCTTGTCCCAAACTTCATCTAAGGTCGTATGTTCGAAAAATTCAACCTCATACTGCTGACAGGAAATTATGGGTCCATTTCTTTCAAGAAAGTTTGTTCGGTACTCAACTTGAATGGTTCTACCAGCTGGAAGGAACCAACATTCACACGTGGGAAGACTTGGTGCTGATTTCTACAAGGAGTATCAATATAATGCTGACCTTGCACCGAATCATGTACAATTTCAAAACATGTCCATGGGCTCGAATGAAGGGTTCAAGGTGTATGCCCATAAGTGGAGAGACTTAGCTGGAAGGGTCCAACTTCCCTTGTCTGACCGGGAATTAGTCGATATGTTCATGGATACTCTGGCAGACCCATTCTTTAATCATCTGATTGGGAGTTCTTCATCTGGATTTACTGAGCTAATTCTGATAGGAGAAAGAGTTAAAAGTGGTATTAAGAGTGGGAAGATTCTAATGGTTGGGTCTTCTAGTACTGTAAAGAAGACATTAAATAATAAGAAAGAAATCAGTGTTATTTATAAGGACCATAGTAAAAATGACCGTCATCATTCTGTGGGGGCAGTGTTGATCTCTAACCCGACGCCTGTTCAATAACAACAACAGGGAAACCAGGATAGGTTAGACGCTCCTAGGAGGAAGTTCACCAGGATTAATATGCCATTGGCTCAAGCATTGCAACATTTTTTAAAAGTTGAACTCATAACACTCCAGGATGCTCCTCATAATTTTAACACATCCTCTCCGAAGTACAATCCAAATGTGAGGCGTGATTATCATTCAAATAGTGATGGGCATGATACCAATAACTACTGGTCCCTAAAAAACAAAATTCAAGACATGATTGATAACAAGGAAATTGAGTTCGACCCTTCAGAGACTCCGAACGTGATTACTGCACCTATGCCTAAGCATGACAAAGGCATAAGTGTTGTTGAAGATGTTTTGTATGTTACTTCCGTAAGTGATATGGTTACTCCTCTCTCAACAGTCAAGAAGAATTTGCACAAGCCGATTTATTTTCGGGTTGTGTTAAAGAATGTTATTGCTATGCAGTTCAACCCAATGGTTGCGGGTTACTGAAGGAAGGAATTCAATGCCTGATGGATGAACATATAATTTCGATTGAGAAAGTTCTGTATGCTGATAATTTGTGCCGAGATTTGTCTGTCATATCGGGTACTCGTTTCAAGATCACTTCCAAGGGTCCTGTAAGGATTACTGCCAATCTAAAAGCTGCTCCTTTAATCATTACAACACCTGGGCCCATCCAATAATCCTCAGAGAAGGCTATTCCATGGAATTATAGGTCTGACGACTATTACCATGACATTAAACAAGATTTGTCTGACGAAGATGATGAAGAGGCCGATCCCAATATTGACAATATTGCAGGGACCAGTAAAATTACTAGAAGCAGAAGGATTTTCTCTCCGGAAATATCTCCATCTGTTCAAGTCATAGTAACCAAGACAACTGTTGATACTCGGGGTAAAGAGCCAATGATAGAGCCTGCTCAGATAAAGGCGCCAAAAAAAGCTACAGTCAAGGACACCTCCAGACAAGAGCTGGAAGAGGTTTTGAAAATCATCGCCAAGAGCGACTATAAAATTGTTGAACAGCTGGGAAAAATCCCGTCCAAAAATATCCATGCTATATTTACTACTATGTTCTGAAGCCCATGCACAAGTTTTAGTAAAATTCTTGAAGACTTCTCATGTGCCACAAGAAATTTTGGCTGATCAATTTAGAAGTTGTGTGGGGAGCTTAACAACTGATAATGGATTAGGATTCTCCGATGTTGACCTGACTCCAGAGGGAGAAATCATAATAGGGCCCTGTATGTCTCCATTTAATGTAGGGGCACTACGTTGGCTTATGTGTTAGTTGATACTGACTCTTCTCTGAATGTTCTGCCAAAGGGCGCTCTTGACAGACTAGATTGTGAAGGGGTTGTGCTAAAACCCAGTGACATTATAGTGCGAGCCTTTGACGGGTCCAAAAGAATGGTACATAGAGAAGTGGGTCTTCCTATCAAAGTGGGTTCACATATATTTGAATCCACCTTCTATATAATGGACATCCGACCAACTTATTCTTTTCTATTAGGACACCCTTGGATCCATGGGACATGCGTTGTTACCTCCACCTTACACCATAAATTAAAGTATCATGTGAAAGGGAAGATTGTTACTGTCTGCGGAGAAGAGGAGTACATGGTCAGCCATCTGAATTCATTCAGGTATGTAGAAATTGACAGTGAATTCATTGATACTCCCTGTCAATATTTTAAAGTAATTTCCCCTACTGCTATTAAAGATGTTTCTACCATTCCTAAGATTATCAGGGTTCCGCACAAGATGGCTTCCTTGAAGGATGCCAAAGCTACTATAGAAGAAGGTGGTTGCATAATTTGGGGTCAACTTCCTAATATCCCCTACAAATCTGATAAGTTTGGTTTGGGTTTTACTGCAGAGGGTCAGAGGGTTGTTCGTCACGCCCGTGCTAGAAAACCTCCATTCCGTGTCAGCAACAATGGAGTCAACGCTATAGAAGATGCTGACAATGATTGTGACTTCGACAACTAGATATTCCCTACCATTGGAAACCGACTTGACAATTGGAAAGCAGAAGACATTATCCATATCTCCTTCAGTCAGGGGTAATAACTATTTCTGTTTTATCGCTTTAAGAAGTTTGGTTATGTAATTTCTTTTAAAATCAATGACTTTAAACCTTATGTCTTGCCTGGGGCACAATGGTCCATTTGTTAAGGGTTGTCATTTCATATGTCATATTTTCATTTAATGAAAACATTGGACATTTTTCATTAAAATTTTGTGCTCTCTGTCTTTCTTTCACTTTATTTCATAACTATATGTTCTTACACACACCCACACACTACATTGCAGATCCACATCCACTCTGAATCTCGTTAATAACAATTCTGTTGTTGCCGCTTATGACTTTGAAAATATGATCTACTGAGCCGAGGATGAAGGTGAGGAAAATTGTGAAATACCTGGAGGACTTGCCAGACTCTTGATACAATAAGAAAAGGCTATCCAACCACATGAAGAGCCAGTCAAAGTTATAAATTTGGGTAACGAGACAGACAGAAAAGATGTCAAGATAGGCGCCAACTTAGAGGATAATGTTAATAAAAAATTGATTCAGATGTTGCACGATTATGTTGAGATATTTACTTGGTCATACAAATACATGTCGGGACTCGATACTGATATTGTGGTTCACCGTCTGCCGATGAAAGAGGGTTGTTCTTCGATTAAGCAGAAGGTTCGTCGCATGCGTCCTGAAATGTCGGAAAAGATTAAGGCCGAGGTTATGAAACTATTCAATGCAGGTTTCTTAGTAGTGACATCATATCCTCAATGGGTTGCAAATGTTGTTCCGGTACCAAAGAAAGACTACAAGGTACATATGTGTGTAGATTACAGGGATCTGAATAGGGCAAGCCCCAAAGATGACTTCCCACTTCCGCATATTGATGTTTTGGACGACAACACTGCTCAGCATAAGGTATTCTCTTTCATGCAAGGTTTCTCGGGTTATAATCAGATCAAGATGGCACCTGAAGACATGGAGAAAACAACCTTCGTCACACAGTGGGGCACTTTATGTTACAAGGTCATGCCTTTTGGGTTGAAGAACGACGGGGAAACTTATTAACGCGCCATGGTAGCCTTATTTCACGACATGATTCATCATGAGATAGAAGTCTACATCGGCGACATAATAGCAAGGTCACACACTGAAGAAGAACATCTTGATCATCTGCACAAATTATTTGAAAGGCTGAAGTAGTACAAACAAAGGCTAAATCCGAACAAATGCACTTTTGCAGTGAGGTCTGGAAAACTCCTAGGTTTTATCGTCAGTGGTAAAGGTATCGAAGTTGATCCCTCAAAAGTTAAAGCTATTCAAGAAATGTCGGCTCCCCTCACCGAGAAGGAAGTCAAAGGTTTCTTTGGACGACTGGATTACATTGCCCGATTCATTTCCCATTTGACTGCTACTTGTAAACTAATCTTCAAGCTGCTGAAGAAAGATCAAGTAGTGAAGTGGAAGGACGACTGCCAAATAGCCTTTGATAAAATCAAGGAGTACTTACAAGAACCTTCGATTCTGATGCAACCAGTTGAAGAAAGACCTTTAATTATGTACCTAATAGTGCTAGAGAATTCAATGGGGTGTGTACTGGGGCAACATGACAAGTCTGATCGAAAAGAGCATGCAATATACTACCTTAGCAAAAAGTTTACCGATTGTGAAACAAGATATTCACTGCTCGAGAAAACTTGTTGCACTTTGGCATGGGCTACTCATTGACTAAGACAGTATATGTTGACTCATGCTACTCTATTGATCTCTAAAATGGATCCCATCAAATACATATTTGAGAAGCCAACCCTCTCCAGAAGAATAACCCGATGGCAAATGGTCCTAACAGAATACGAAATTTAGTACACCACTCAAAAAGCAATCAAAGTAAGTGTACTGGCAGATCATTTGGCACATCAAGCTGTAGACGACTATCAGTCTATGAATTTCAAACTCTCGGATGAGAACATCATGCTAATTACAGATTGTGAAGAACCTGAACTGTATGAAGGACCTGAGTCAGGATCCCGATGGACTATGGTTTTTCACGCAGCTTCTAACGCACTTGGAAATATAATTGGTGCTATAATTATGTCTTCTCAAGGTTTCCATACACCATTCGCTGCCAGGCTTTGCTTTGACTGCACCAATAATATAGCTGAATATGAAGCGTGCATCATGGGTATTAAAGTTGCTATTGACCTGAGAATCAAGTCCCTGAGCATATATGGGGATTCAACCTTGGTAATTAGTCGGGTCAAGAGAGAATGGGATACAAAGCATCTGAATCTTATCCCTTACCGAGAACATGTGCTAACCTTGATTCTGTACTTCGAAGAGATTAGTTTTGAGCATATTCCAAGAGAAGAGAATTAGTTGGCCGACACATTAGCTACCATGTCATCCATGTCCAAGGTCAAATGGGGCAATGAGGCTCCCAAAATTACCATTGAATTATTCGAGGAACCAGCACATTGCTACGAAATTGATGCTGATGGAGTAGAAGAAAAACCTTGGTTTCATGAAGTGAAAAGGTACCTTGAAGCTTAAGAATACACTAAAGGGGCATCAATTAATGACAAGAAATTCCTACGGAGGTTCTCGGCTAAGTTCTTCTTGAGAAATGGAATTTTATACAAGCGTAATCATGATTCAACTTTGCTTAATTGTCTTGACAAGAAGGAAGCAGAGAAAATTATGGAGGATATGCACGAAGGCATCTTTGGTATTCATTCCAGCAGGCATACCATGGCTAAAAAAGATTATGAGAACGGGTTACTATTGGTCGACTATGGAAACTGACTGTCACCACCACTCGAGGACTTGTCATAAGTGCCAAATCTATACTGATAAGGTTCATGTGCCTCTGGTTCCTCTGAATGCTTTGACTGCTCTGTGGCTATTTGCAATGTGGGGCATTGATATAATCGGAGAAATCAAGTCTACTGCTTCTAACGGACATCACTTCATTCTCGTCGCCATTGACTACTTCACAAAATGGGTTGAAGCAGCCTCGTTCGCCTCTGTTACCAAGAATGTGGTCGCCCGGTTCATAAAATATAACCTTATCTGCCAGTATGACATCCTTGAGAGAATCATCACGAAAAATGGTACTAATATCAACAACACTATGATCACTGAAATCTCCATACAGTTCAAGATCAAACACCACAACTCCTCTCTGTATTGACCAAAGATGAATGACGCAGTGGAAGCCGCCAACAATAATATTAAAAAGATTATACAGAAGATGGTTGTGACCTACAAAGACTGGCATGAGATATTACCATTTGCTCTTCATGGCTATCACGCTTCAGTGTGTACATCAACTAGAGCAACCCCATTTTCTCTGGTTTACGGTATGGAAGTCGTCCTACCTGTTAAAGTTCAGATTCCTTCTCTTAGGATTATGAAAGATGCATACTTAGACGAAGACGAGTGGATTCAAACCATGCTAGACCAGTTGAATCTAATTAACGAAAAGAGGCTTGCGACTATCTATCACGGCCAGATGTTTCAGAAACGTATGATCAAGGCATTCAACAAGAAAATCAAGCATCAAGCATATCAGGCTGGTGACTTGGTAATAAAGCACATCATTATACCTCAAGGTTATCCTAGGAGCAAATGGACTCCCACCTACAAAGTGCCATTTGTTGTCAAAAGAGTATTTTTGGGCGGTGCTTTGATACTAACCACTATGGACGGTGAAGATTTCCCGCACCCTATGAACGTGGACATAGTTAAAAGATACTACGCATGAAAACAACCCGCTAGGTTGTCTGGACTAGGCAAAAATAAGGGCATCCCTACGAACCAAAAGGGTTCAGACAAAAATTAGGGATATATATAAAAGATTGTACACCCGGCAAGTTGAAAACCTGAAAAGCGACTTGGGCAAAAAAGGTATCCTGGTGAACTGAAAACCCGAAAGGGCGGTCCGGGAAAAAATTAAGGATTAAAGCGTATGACTATGTCCCATTGAATCACTTACTGCAAGCTTTATTACCAAAGTCAAAAGTTTTAAATGGTACAGACATTTCAATCGACTTCTTCCGACAACAAGGGATGAGATGTTCAAAGACATAGGGGCAATAGCGGAGTTAGAACCCAACGAGATCATTTCCACATAGCTATATGTTTACTTTTCACCTTGTAATCTTTTCATTTCATGACAATTTCCTCTTACTAGGATTTATGTCTCTTTGTACAAAATCGTCTGTTTATAGGCAAATTATCAATACAAATACACCTTAAAATTCAAACTTTTAATTTTTTTAAATTTTTTCAGTTTTATTTGCAAAAACGTCCAATGACTAAAATTGAATGAACATATGCATACGAACACGATTAACTGTTAATAAATATATGCATAAGAACATGAATAAGCATTTACTCAAGACTCTAGGAGTTGGGATAACATCCAACCCATCCACAAATCCCCATAGAGCCACTTCCATGATATTATCCCTACAGAGTAATCTTCACAAGTTCATCTTCAATAAAGATACATTCCTCACAATTTCCCCGGTAAATCACTCTGGAGGATAAAAAAGTATGATATCCTTCCCAGTAATATCACCAACCTACGGAGTTCCAATCAGTACAATTCATGGAAGTTCTCTTCCTCAGCTGAGTTTATTCCTCAAAAAATGTAAAGCCCCTACAGATTTCCTCTCTCCCGCATAGCTCATTTCCTAAGCAAGGGTGTTTCTTCAGCAGAGTATTTCTCCGTTAACAGGGTTTATTTCCCCTATAGGGTTTATTTCCCCTAACAGATTACAGTCTCCCCAGTTTGAGTTTATTCCTCAGATTGCTACGAATCACCGACAAAATTATTCTTCCCAGTGAAGTCGCCACTATCCCTAGAGAGTTGCTACAAAACCTGGAACCAGACCAGATATCTGTCAACTTTATCCTCCCCAGACGAGTCGGAAGGTTATCCGTCTCTTTTATCCCCAGTCATGGTATATAAGAATTAAACCCCCCAGATGAGTCAGAAGGTGTTGTACCCCAAAATTTTCCCCCTATTTTTCAAGACATTCCTCACAAAGGATCTCCAATGCTCAAGGATTCTTAAGAATCGATCAGACAAAATCACCTCCAAAACACTGAGACCACAAATTAGGGTTTTGACTAAGAACGACTGATCATTGACTTTTTAACCTAATGCATGATCTAATGGCTTAAAGTAAAATCTCAAGGATTCAAATACAACATGTTGACCTAATTTCATGGCTCAAAATTGTTCTCAAGATCAGTGGATTGGTAGATGAAATTTGGTCAACTGATGAAAAAGTCAATTGTACAATGAAAAGTCAAACTTTGACTTTTTGGTCAACATTAAGTTTAAAAGATAAAAATTCCTCAATAAATTCAAAAATATGAAACTTGATCATCAAGAAATCAAGAAAGTCAAAAGTCATTTTGAAAAGTCAAACTTTGCAAGACTTAAAAATTTTTCTAAGTGTTTTTATACATGTTAGTTTCATTACTTCATGACATTTTTTCACCAAGATGCAAGATGATTCAAAGGAAAATTTAAACATGAAAGTTATAGATCTTGATGAATTCTACAACTTTGTTTTTGAGGGTTGATGTCCAAAAAATGCTTAGATTTGAAGATATAAGCCCATGAAGTCATGGCATTTTCATCTAATTAGAGAAATTTTCAACAGATTTTGGTCAGGATTTTATCCTAACTTGGCATTTTTTCACATAGTTCCAAGATGATTTTGTCAAAATGGACAACATGAAAGTTATAGAGGGTGTTTCAAGATTTCCAAAACATCAGAGAGCATGAATTTATCATACTTGAGCTAGGATATTCAAGGGCCTGGAGTTGGGCATCCATTCTTGAATTGCAAGTCATTTTGTTGAAGAACATATAACAAAATCCTTATGCCATGCTGCATAATATTACTTTGCAAGCATTTAGACTTGCAAATATATCCATAATAATATATTTTCACAATTGATTGAACCATTATCCAAGTGATTCAAGTATTGTCCATTGCATCATTCCATTTATGGAACAAAGGCACCATTGCCATTCACATAAAGCATGCTTTATACAAAGTCAGCTCTCCTTGAGCCTCTCAACTGTTTTTTCTGCACACACAATGTCAAAGAAAGAAGCAACATTCCTAGAAGCTCCTAGCCACTTCAGATCCCTTTTGTACCATGCATTGGGACATCAAATTTCACATAACTTGGTTGTTTCATCTCAGCCAAACCAGAATTTTGATAGCTTGTGAAACAAACTCTCTCATCCTCTCAAACCTTCTCTATAAATAGAGAGGTCATTTGCAAGCTAAAGGTCCATAAGTTTTTGTTGTGTAGACAAGCCATCAAAATCTCATACTCTCAAAAAGCCATAACTGTCCACAACTTGAGCTTTAAAGTCCAAGTCTTTGAACCTCTCACACCTTGCAAGTTCTGTCCAAACAAACCATCCAAACACCCCACATACATCATATAGAAGTTGTTCAAACTCAAGAACAACTTCTATAAAATCACTATTTTCTAAACTCAAAAACAGCCACCTCCAACTTGACTTCTCCAAGACAATACAACAACTCAAACTCAAAGCACAAATTTCAATTTCAAGGTAAGTTTTCTTAACTTTGGACTCTTCATGCAAGCATCATTAGTGGTCCATTTGTGAAGATAAAATGTAAATATTATTGCTCTTGAAGCTAATCATATGCTTGCTTTTTCATTTTCACTGACCATGTGTTGAGAACTGACTCATATATGCAGCAGAACAATGTTAGAGGCAAAAAACAGTAGTATGAGTCGATATGAAACACTATGAGTCGACACATATTATGTCCAAAACAAGTTGTGAGCCGATACAAACCATTATGCATCGATTAGAACCACTGTATGAGTCGGTATGAAATGCGAATGCATCGACTCATACTGAGTTAATTTTCATTTTACAGGAGCAAGAAATGATACGTGTCGATGCATAAATGTATGTGTCGATACAAAATAGATATGAGCCAATACGAAACAGATATGAGCTAATGCATAAATTTTTTTCCGTATCAATGCATAAGCTCATGTGTCAATACATAAATTTTTTTAAAAACAATTTTCCTTTTTTTACATCATCTTTACATATTTCTATTGTTATTCATTCTTCAATATGGTTGTAATCGTAAATAAGATTTATTTGCTTTAATTTCCCATTTGTAAATTTGTATCCTCATCCTCTAAATGTTGTAAAAGTGTAGGACTTTAAATTTCTATAATTTATCGCTTCCAATATAATTTTTAGTAATTAGGGTTTGTATGGAAAGACTTAAAATCAATAACTAGATAACCTTAATTCAAGACAAAAATGCATGAAAACAAAACACTTTGCACACTCACACCTCTAGGGTAACCCACACTTGTTGCCTCGGATAAAAATAGTCATGTCCCTCGAACGTGGGATGCTTTAGCAAAGACCCTCAAATAGAAGATCGCAGTCCCTCGATGACCCTTTGATGTTGCCTTTGTAAACGATCTTAGTCCCTTACGACAAATTGCTAAGGTATCTTACAATGTTGCCTTCTATGACTATACGATGACCCACGCCCATCCTTTCACATCCAATGATAGGGCTTCTTACCAATCAATGGTAAGATATAAACATATAAAGGAGGAGGAAAAGAACTAAGAATTTTTGAGTAGGTAGAACGCTCGTAATTGCTTGCTCACAACATTTTAAAAACATATTTCAAAAACACCAACACTTTTCCATGAAATATTTTCAAAAGTCAACACTTTGTATGCATTCTTATAGAGACGAGAATCATTACAAAATTCTCCTAAACAAAGGCACTTTTCAAAAATACTTTCAAACAAACACAAACACATTTCAAATAAAGCATTTCAAAGTGAGCTAGCAACTAAGAGCCCGTAGATAACTATGGATGAAAAGGGTGCTAACACCTTCCCTTTTCATAACCTACCCCTCGAACTCAAGAAAATTCTCAAAAGGTCTTTCCTGTTCTTTTCACCCTTTCCTTTATTGGATAAAAGAAAAGTCGGTGGCAACTCTTGCTATCCGCAACAATTGCAATAAAATGCAAAACACCCAAGTCATTTCTCCCACCGTATTACAGAATTGGCGACTCTGCTGGGGAGAATACTTAAAAGTGGGGTTATCTTAGAGACTAGATCACCTTTAAATGCTTTCATTGTTTGACTTGTTTGCTTTACATTTTGGGTCCTTGTTTGGGTTTTGTATTGATCCTCTATCCGGATCGGGGAACATTATTAGGTAAGTAGCAATAGATCATGGGGACTGTGCGGGGTATACCGACATGGTTGAAGTGATGGCTACATTAGTGTGACACGTTTGTTGGTACCGATATCCCTTGAGTCCAGTCAAGGAGAATACGGGACCGCTGTGGTGTCATGAAGCACCAACTGACCGTAGAATCTTTAATTGAACAACTTGTCCATTAGGAAGTAGTGAGGTAGCCGGCTTTGGTGCAGTCCGAAGTTGGTTGATACTCGATGTTATGCTCATTAAGATCATACTTTCGGGATATTTCGGTCGTCAATAAAGAGGCTTGCACTGAAACAATGCCGGATGAAGAAAGATCAGTGATATTGAGATTCCCTAGAACCCAATTACTTTCTAGGACAGGTTGAACTAACTAAACTTCAAGAGGGTACTTACCTATGAATCTCATGCAAGCCTAAACCTAAGGACTTGTTTGCTTTGTGTGTATATGTTTACTTGTACATAACATCATGACATCATACCATTGCATTTTGCACTAACCATTTCGAGGATTTTTGGGATTTATCTTTGTGCTGTTTTGTAGGACATGGCTTCCATTCGCAGGAATACTATCCAAATCAACCTCGTAAGAGTGCCTCCTTAACTCAAAGAGTTAGCATCAAGGGTTCCTGAGAATTATCCGTTCACCAAAAAACATGGTCGACTTCTCAATCTGGTTACCTCAAGCCTTGATGAAGACATGATGAAAGTACTCTTTCAGTTCTTTGACCCTTTATACCATTGCTTTACATTTCCTAATTATGAACTAGTGCCCACCATGGAGGAATTTTCTTAACTCTTGGGATTACCTATTCTTGATCAACTACCTTTCACCGGTGTTAAGAAAGACCTAAGACTTGAGGAAATTGCTTTAGCTTTACATTTGCAATGATTCGACATTGTGGCAAATTGGGAAACAAGGAGTGGTGTTAAGGGTTTTCTAGCCAAGTTTTTGTTTGATAAGGCTCAACGATTTTGGGATGCTTTGGAATTACAAGCCTTTGAAGAGGTTTTGGATCTTCTCATCTATGGGATGGTACTATTTCCTAACCCGAACCAACTCATAGATGTGAATGCGGTCAAAGTTTTTCTATCTCGTAATCCGGTGCCTACCTTAAGCGGAGATATCTTACATTCTCTTCACACTTGCACCATGAAGAGAAGGGGAATTCTTATGTGTTGCACTCCTTTGTTGGCTAGGTGGTTTATTTTGCACCTACCTCGATTTGTTTTGAAGAATGAGCAAGGCATGAGATGGTCTAGTAGGTTGATGTTACTCTCGCATTCGGATATCCATTGGTGTTCTCGATCTTTGGAGGATGTTATCATTATTGACCGTTGTGGGGAATTCCCTAATGTCTCCCTCCTTGGCATTAGGGGAGGTATCATTTATAATCTTTGCTTGGCTCTACGACAATTTGGGTATGCTAGGAGGGATGGTCCTCATGATGCACTTATCAAAGGAATTACATTTGACTATGAGAGCGATGTCCAAAGTTAGCGTCAAAGATTTGTACGAGCTCGGGGCATGGTGAAAAAAGTTGATAGCAAGACATTGGGGCATAAGAACTCCATTCCTTTGGAACCCTATCTCAAGTGGGTGTGATCTCGCGCTCAAAACCTCATGATGCCGTATGAGGCCATCCTACCTATCATCATGGAGCCTGTTGTCGAAGGAGATGTTCCATACATTATTCTTCATACTGACATGCCCACTACTCTCGAGGAGTTGCAAATGTCATGGATTCAACTAAAGAGGGAACGAGAGACCCTTGAAACCTAGTTCTACACAAGCGAGAAGAAGGTTTTGGAACTCACGAGACAACTTCATGAAGAGCGGAGTTTGAATTCCTACATTGCACCTAAGAGGATCCGCTCATGGGAAGGTTGAGTCCTTTTTGTTTTAGGAGTTTATTTTGTATTATTTTTTCTTCTTCCATTGTAAGCCCAAGAGGCATTTCAGTAAACCGTTTGAACTTATTAATACAATTAATTTTTGTTCCTTCTTTGTCTAAACAAATTTAAATCTTAAAATTCCTTGAAATCATTTTCATATGGATTTCATGAATCATAACATAAGCAAGTTTCACGATACAGGTTTCCTCATCTTTCTACTATTTATTTTAGTAAGATGGATATCGAGCAGACCGTGAAAGACTTGCAGATACAGAATTCTCAATTTCAAGAAACCTTGCTCACTTTGGCCAAAGGACAACAAGAACTAATGTCACTTCTGGTTACCAAAAAGAAGACCAAGAAGAAGGCCCTGATCAACATGGGGAAAATGTTTAAAGGCCATGTCCGTCAAGTACAAGTGGTTGAAGATTCGTCCGAGGAGGACCAAAAGGAAGATGCAAGGAGCACCCGTGTTGGGGTTGAAAAAAATCAAGCTTCTGAGGATGACGATTACTTTGATGAATAGTATCCACCGGCTGAGGATAAGTACAAGCAATTGGAAGATAGGTTGAAAGTTGTGGAAATTCAAGTTGTACATGGCTTGGATTTTGGTGATTTGGGATTAGTACCTGGGGTTGTTATCCCCCACAAATTTAAAATTCCAATATTTTCTAAGTACGATGGCGTTTCGTGCCCAAAGCTTCATTTGAGATCCTACGTCCGAAAATACAACCGCATACCACTGACAAGAAGCTCTGGGTACACTTCTTCCAAGAGAGTCTGTCTGGGACTCATTTAGAATGGTTTTACCAATTGGAGGGTTCCAACATTCATGCTTGGGAAGATCTGGCCACCGCTTTCTATTGTCAATATCACTACAACGCTGATTTGGAGCCAAATAGGGTTCAGTTACAATGAATGACAATGTTTTCCAATGAAGGTTTTAAAGAATATGCACAAAAATGGAGAGACCTTGCTGGTAGAGTACAACCACCACTGACGGATAGGGATCTGGTGGATATGTTCATGGGAACATTAATTGGTCCATTTTTTAACTTGTTAATTGGGAGCTCATCCTCTAGTTTCACTGAGTTAATTCTGACTGGTGAAAGGGTCGAGAGTGGTATCAAGAGTGGAAAAATTCCCATGGCATCTGCTTCTACATCAAACACTTTAAAGAAGCCCTTTAATGGAGAGAAAGAAGCCAATGTTGTATATGGGTCAAGGGCCCATACTAAGAAGGATCATTGTCCATTTGTTAATGTTGTTTTCATCTCCAACCCTCCATCTGCTCAAACACAACCACAACAAGCCAACCATCAAAGGTATGAGGTTCCAAGAAGACAGTTCATGAGGATTAACATGTCACTGTCCCAAGCCTTACAACACCTATTAAAGGCCAACTTGGTAACATTGCGTGATCCACTATTAAATACCAATATTTCATCTCCGAAATACAATCCTAACGCCAAATGCGCATATCATTCCAACAGCCCTGGGCATGAAACTGATCAATATTGGGATCTAAAAAACAAGATTCGAGATCTTATCGACAACAAAACTATTGAGTTTGATCCACCTACAACTCAAAATGTTATAACTGCACCAATGCCAAATCATGGCAAAGGTGTCAATGCAATTGAAGACACTGTTTTTGTTTCCTCCGTTGAGGATTTGACTACTCCACTGACCGTTGTTAAAGAGAACCTGCTGAGAGCTGGGGTTTTCCCTGGTTGTTTGAAACATTGTAATTGCTGCACCGAACAAGTTAATGGATGCGAATGGCTGAAAGAAGGTGTTCAGTTCCTGATAAATAGTCATGAGATCCTGTTTGAAAGAACGCTGTCCATCAAAATTTTGGCCAATAAAGCTGATGACATTTCCATCATAACAATTTCCAAAAAGCCTCTTAGGATCTCTTCAAAGGTTCCTATTAGGATTTCCAACGAAACGATGATTGCTTCCTTGATAACTACTGCTCCTGGTCCGATTCGTTACTCCTCCAACAAAGTAGTCCCTTGGAATTACGGTGATGAAGTTTACTATCATGGAATTAAGCAAGATTCCTGGATCAATGAAGACAAGACTAATGATGTTACAAATATTTCTAGTTCTAGCAAGGTAACAAGAACGGGGAGGATTTTCTCTCCTAACACTTCACCACCAACTACTACGATGACGCCTGTCCGCATTACCATTGATAAGCCTAGTACTGACACTAGGGGTAAAGAAAAGACAATTGAGCCTACTG
This sequence comes from Vicia faba, assembly GCA_948472305.1. Lineage (NCBI taxonomy): Eukaryota > Viridiplantae > Streptophyta > Magnoliopsida > Fabales > Fabaceae > Vicia > Vicia faba. Next base: position 288,860 of record CATIWC010000317.1, on the reverse strand, counting down.
GGAAAGAGGCGCCTTCCAAAGACATTACTGCGGAGGAACCCTCCACTCAAGAAATGGAGGAAATCTTGAAGATTATAAAAAAGAGTGATTTCAAGATAGTATAGAAACTGGGCAAACCCCCTCCAAAATCTCTATGTTGTCTTTGTTGCTTTGTTCCGATGCTCATGCCTAAGCTTTAATTAAATTTTTGAAGAAAGTTCATGTTCCTCAAGAGACCACAACCGATCAATTTGAAAATTGTGTGGTGAGTCTGACTGCCGATAATGGATTGGGGTTCTCTGATGCTGACTTGACACCAGTTGGAAGGAATTATAACAAGGCCTTGCACGTCTCTATTGAATGCAAAGGAAATACCCTGGCCCATGTCCTTGTTGATATTGGTTCCTATCTAAATGTTCTACCCAAAGGTGCCTTGGACCGGTTAGATTGCGAAGGTCTGGTGTTAAAACCAAGTAAAATAGTTGTGAGGGCTTTTGATGGATCCAAGAGGATGGTACTTGGAGAAGTCGATATCCCCATTAAAGTTGGTTCACAAACTTTCAATTCTACTTTCTATGTGATGGACATCCGTCCCGCTTGCTCTTGTTTACTTGGGAGCCCTTGGATACATGGGGCAGGAGCAGTGACGTCCACCCTTCACCAAAAGTTGAAATCTCCAGTCAAGGGAAAGATTGTTATTGTTTGTGGTGAAGAAGAATTCATGGTTAGCCACCTAAATTTGTTCAAATATGTGGAGATGGATGGTGAATTCAGAGAAACGTCATGCCAAGCTATCAAAGTGGTTCCTCCCATGGTTACTGCCACCAAAATCTCTTCTAACACTCCAAAATCTGATAGAGTTGTGCCAAGAATGTTTTCACTTAAGGACGCTCGTGTCGTGATTGAAGATGGAAATAATACAAATTAGGGACAACTCCCTGACATTCCTTTCAAAGCAGACAAGTTTGGGTTGTGTTTCACTGCCAAATCTCCAAAGGAGGTCATACGTGCTCGCATAGGAAAACCACCTCTTCGCATTGGTAATCATGGAATGAATGCTATTGAAGACTCTCAGGATGACCGTGATTTGATGAATGGATCCACCCGACTGCCGGAAAAGAGCTCAACAACTGGCATACCAAGGATTTCATTCCCATTTCCTTCAGCGAGGAGTAATTACCATTTACTGTTTTGTCAATTCAAGAAATGTTGTCTGTAATTTTATTTTCAAATAATGACTTTAAGCCATGGGCCTTCCCCGGGGCACCATGGTCCATTTGTTAAGGGTTTGTTCATTTCCATATGCCATATGATCATTTAATGAAAAACATTGGACCTTTTTCATTCAAATTTTACGCTCATTGTATTTCTTTTTCTTATTTGCATTTTCAAAATAGCCTTGTATCTTACATGCACACACACACATTCACACATACACACACACACACACTTGCAAATCTTCGTCCACTCCGAATCTCATTCCCAACGACTCTGCTATTTCCATATATGACTTTGAACATCCAATCTACCAAGTCGAAGACGAAGGCGAAGAAGATTGTGAAATACATAGGGAATTAACCATACTTCTGATACAAGAAGAGAAATACATTCAACTGCATGAGGAACCAATTGAAGTGATCAACCTAGGTATTGAGACAGACAAGAGGGAAGTCAAGATTGGCACCAACTTGGAAGATGGTGTCAAAAGCAGATTGGTCCAGATGTTACACGACTATGTTGAGGTGTTGGCTTAGTCATATGAAGATATGTTGGGGCTTGATACTGACATTATGGTTAATTGTCTACCAACAAAGGAAGATTGTCCTCCATCCAAGTAAAAAGTTTATCATATGCGGTTTGACATGTCTGAAAAGATAAAAGTTGAGGTAATGAAGCAATTCAACGCAGATTTCCTGGATGTGACATCATATCCTCAACGGGTGGCGAATGTGGTACCCGTACCAAAGAAGGATGGAAAGGTCCGTATGTGCATAGACTATAGAGATTTGAATATGGAAAGCCCCGAGGATGATTTCCCACTACCGCATATTGACGTCTTGGTCAATAACACAGCTCAACACAAAGTCTTCTCTTTCATGGATGGCTTCTCCGGCTACAATCAAATCAAGATGGCTTCCGAAGACATGGAGAAGACCACCTTTGTCACACAGTGGGGCACTTTTTGTTACAAGGTCATGCCTTTCGGTTTAAAGAATGCAACGGCAATCTACCAACGAGCTATGGTATCCCTATTCCATGACATGATCCATCATGAGATAGAAGTCTACGTTGATGATATGATTGCAAGGTTGCAAAGTGTTGTACCCCAAAATTTGCCCTCCCATATTCATCAAGAATTGTCAAAATCAAGGTCACAAAATGCCCCAAGGGTTGTGCAGCTCAACTGTCTCCTATACAGTCAAAACTAGGGTTTGAGTTCTGGTCAAGCAAATGAACTTCTCAAAGGCCCAATCAAGTCTCACATGCTTAAAAAGATGGTCAAGTGTCTTCATATCCAGTTTCAAGGCATTCAGCTCAAGATTGCACAGTCAAAACCCCAGATTGCACTACAGTCAACTGTAGGGGCAAATTGGTCATTTGGCAGTCAAAAGTTCAAATTTTTGGTCAATATATCATTTTGAAGCCACAAACATCATTTGATCAATGCTTGATCATGATTCTCAAAATTTGGCTCAGAAAATCATCAAGATGCAAAAGTTGCTATATTTGGACAGCTGAAAAAGTCAACTGAAATTGACCAAGGCATAACTTTCACATGGATTATCAGAAAAATTCCATCCAAAGCTCATTTTGAAGAGAAAGACATTTCCTACAATTCATCTTCATGTTCCAAGTCCAAGAAATGCTCTCACAAAAAGTTATCAATTTCAACATTATAGGTCATTTTCAAAAGTCAACAAAAAGTGACTTTAAGTCAAAGGCCATAACTTGAGATTGGTAAATCAAAATGACATGGGACCAAAGGCATTGGTTAAAGGACTCAAAGACCTTTCCAAAATGTCCAAGAACATGTGAAAAGCTTAAAAATTGACCAAGTTATGCCTTGTGGAAATTGGGAAATTTTTGGAAATTTTTGAAAGTCAACATTGATGCAAAAGGTCTTAAAATGCAAATGGGCCCAATTATCTTCCAAATTTCTTCATGCCAAGCCTATGCACGACCACTAGGCCCAAAGGGAAGCATTCTCATATTTTTTAATTATTTATTTGAATTAATATTAATTTATATTCATTTAAATGATTTTAATTCATGAAAAATATAAACCTAACATGAAAAAATCTTTTTATGCATGATCTAATCTCTATAATTCGTGCATATCTCAAATAGGCAAGCTTTGATGATAATTGATCAGATTTGGCACAAAAACACCATGAAAAAGATTGTAAAAGATATATGAAATCAAATATCCAAAATTCATCAATGCATAAGATTTTGTACAGCTTTTTCAACCTAAATCATTCCCTATATGATCAACATCAGAACCCTAATGCAGAGACTGAAAAAGCTGCGCATAACACACTTGGGCATATTGAATTTTTGACAAAAAACTCAATACTGGATTCAAGGTTCTAAGGCGATTCAAGCTTGGATTTTTGTTTCAATAGCATCCTGAGACCTTCCTGAATCTTTCTCAATCAAAAACAACAACTCACACGCCTTGAACTGGTATCTGGAACCCAAACCGTATCAAGAACATATTGAAATTGCATAGCACGATTTAAGCATCCTCATGCATTTTTCTTTATAGATTATTGTTTGTCATGATGTTTCTGTGCTAACCAATATGTTTAATTTCATTTTTGAACAACATACGCGAATTCACCATTGACGGATTTCTAGGGTTACAGGTTGTAATTTTAGGGCTTTTGACATGGAGTAAAATTAAGCTTCAAGACCAGGATAGCCATACTCAGCGTATTCCCATGAACAAGAAACGTGTCTCGCGATAAATTTATGTCTCATATATCTCTATTCGCTATTTTCCTGTAGGTCGCTTAAGGCCACGCATCCAAAACCGTGGCTAAAGGGTTTTATTTCAGAAGCAATGGAGAAGATGACGCGCTGGCAACCACTGAGTGGTTCATTCAAACCAGCGCGCGCTTTTTGAGGCCATTAACCATTATTTCTTTTTATTATTTATGTGTTGTAATATCATAACATGCGCGTGCTAGCTCAAGTGGTGAACGTGAACCACATTAATCCTCAAGACCTGGGTTCAAGTCCCAGGTCTGTACGTTTGCTATATTATTTTTCAAAACAAATTCACATGCAGGCTTAACGTTAAGGTTCACCATGCACATTCAGCAATCATTAGCCACGCGTCCACAATGATCAAATCAATGTCCAGGCTTCAGGGTACACCCTAGGCATGAGTCAAACGCATCATATGGAATTATGGAAAGTCAACTAACGTCCAGCTTATTGGGCCAGGCCTTTCACAAAAACACCTCCTTAATTGGGGACTACACCCCACTCTGGTTTGATTTCCTTTTTTTTATTTTATTTATTTTAATTGATTGTTTATTTTAATTATTTGTTTTAATTAATTATTTTTCCATAAAATATAAAAACATTATAAAAAATCAGAAAAAGATCAAAATATAATATTTATTTTATAATAATTATTTTCATAAATAAATTAATATGTCAATATTTAGTTAATTAGGTTTTAATTTTAATCCCTTTTTAATAAAAATCCAACCAAATAGAATTAGGTTAATTAATTTATTCCTTTTAATATTTTTCCCTTTTTTAGAATAATAATAATTATTTACTTGTTTATTTTCCTATTTAAATTGTACATAATAAATTTTAGGTTTAATTTAGATCATATTTTAATTCTTTTCATAATAAATAAAAAAATATTAGAATTAGGGTTTCCCTTTTAATTTAATTTCAATTAATTCCTTTTTCCATTAAATCTAAAAAACACAAAAATTTCGTTCTCATTTAATTTTAATTTTTAATTTTCTTATTAATTTTAATTGTTTGTAAAAGGGTCCAACGCCCTATTTTTGTTTTAGTTTCCTTATTTCGCGCATTTATCTTATAATCGTTTAAATAATTATGTAATTGCCCCAAAGCATTGTAATTTACTTTTCCGCACTTTATTTCTTCGCATTATTTATTTTTCCGCTAAATCGGGTCCGGTTTAATTTTGGCGATGTGGACCCGCGCCGTTTGTAATAGTTTAGATTTATTTCCTCGCAAAATATTTAACTGTTAACCAAGCATGCAAGAATGAATGATAAAATAAAAACAAACGCATAGATCACCTTGACATGGATAAGACAAAATAACTGAACATGACACACAAATCACACACCACCCCTAGGGTACGCCTCACTGTTGCCTTGCCTCGAAAGGTGGTCGTCGAGTAGAGGATGTCTTAGTAAGTCCTCATGATCCGGGAACCTGGCATGAGGGTAGCTTCTAAGGTGTCTTCCCATTGCTCTGGTGATCACCATGTCCCTAAAATCGAATTGACCCGAACACCTCCAACGGTGGTGCTACCTACCTCTCAATGGTGGGATGGCACTACTTTAAAGGACATTTACACAGACAAATTCCTTAGGGTAGGTAGGTTCTCGTAGATACTTGCTCTAATTTCAAAAACAAATCAAAAATACTTTTCACACCGACACCTTTTCAAAAAGCTTTCGAAAGCAATTTTTTCAAACACTCTTGAGGACCGATACAAGAGTCGAACTGGAATTTTTCAAAAGAAACTTTTAAACCCACATTGAAAAGCACGCAAAACAATTTTGAAAACACATTGAGCAAGTATCTAAGAGCCCATGGATAACCATGGATAGAAAGGGTGCTAACACCTTCCCTTTCTATAATCTACCTCCCGAACCGAGAGCAATCTCTTTAAAGGAATTTTTCTGTGCTTTTGTCCTTTCCATTTGGAGAAAATAAAAGACGGTGGCGACTCTTGCTTCCGCGACATTTCGCGAACCAGCGTTAAACAGTCAGTTCCAGATCCACCGATCACAGAATTGGCGACTCTGCTGGGGACTTAACTTAAAGTGAGGTGTACCTTAGGGTTTAGTTCATAACTGTGTTTTCAATTGCTTTCCTTGTTTGCTTTAAATTGTGGGACTGTCTTGGGAGTTCTATAGACCCTAACCCGGATCTGGGGGATACCTTTCTTAGAAAGTAGCAACAAGGCTGTGAGGGAACTGTGCGGGGTATACCGACATGGTTGAAGCAGTCTGCTACGTTGATGTGGCACTTTGGTGTGTACCGGTAACCCTTGAGTTCAGTCAAGGAGAGTACGGGGCCTCCGCGTGGTGTCGTGAAGCATCAACAGACCTTAGGAACCTTAATTGAACTATCTTGGCCTCTTTAGGGTAGTGAGATAACTGACTTTGGTGCAGTCCGAGGTTGGTTGATACTCGATACTACACTCAATTGAGGGTTGCTTTCCTGGAATATTTCGGTCGCCAGTTCAGTGGCTAAATCGAAACGATGAACAATGAAAGCAATCCCGTGATATTGGGAACCTTAGAACCCGGTTACTTCTAATAGGACAGGTTGAACCCACCAACTTCAAGAGGGTACTACCCAGACCCCATGCTGGCCTAAACCCTAAGGGTTTCTCTTGTGTGACTTGTGTGCCTTTGTACTTGCCTACTTGCGTACTTGTTACCTGACACTTGTTTCTTGCAGGTCTTGTTTATAGTCCTTAATTGGGACTCATAACAGGGTACTAAGTTTCTTGCAGGTCTTGTTTATAGTCCTTAACTAGGACTCATGACAGGGTGTACTAAATTTCTTGCAGGTCTTGTTTATAGTCCTTAATTGGGACTCATAACAGGGTACTAAGTTTCTTGCAGGTCTTGTTTATAGTCCTTAATTGGGACTCATAACAGGGTACTAAGTTTCTTGCAGGTCTTGTTTATAGTCCTTAACTGGGACTCATAACAGGGTTTACTAGATCTCTTGCAGGTTTTGTTTATAGTCCTTAATTGGGACTCATAACAAAGTATACTGAATTTCTTGCAGGGTCTGTTTATAGTCCTTAATTGGGACTCATAGCAGGGTTTACCTACATCACCCCATGCATAGCATGACATCATACCATTGCATACCATTGCATACATCCTAACCCATTTCAAGGATCTCAAGGGCTTGTGATGCAGGTCATGATGAACAATTATCCCAGCAAGGGGCAGAGAGGATTTATTTTCCTCTGGCCAAGGTTGTCAGAGGCTATGACCCACTGGATATGGTGAGCCTTTGACCCTTGAAGAAGGGCTCTCTACAACAGGAAGTTCCTTCAATCAAGTTGCCAGTTTCCAACTCTAACAATTTTCTCTGTTTACCCTGCGAGATCCTTGAAAACATCACATGCATGTCATACATCACATTGCATTGCAGGTATCCCTTTGACAGGTTGCTTACCCTCCTTCGCTGTTTATTTCAGCCGATCATCATGAATCCTGAATCATCAGCCGAGCAGACTATCAAGGACCTCCAGGCTCAGAACGCCCAGTTCCAAGAGCTGATCATGAATTTGACCCAGGGGCAACAAGACCTGAAGGCTCTCCTTTTGAAGAAGGACAAGAAGAAGAAGAGGACTGTCTTGTTCAGCCCTAGACGCAGATCTGGGAATACGCCGCAAGTTGAAACTGAGAGGACAACCCCATCTGTGGGAAAAAGTAGTCATCATGAGAGAGAGGTTCCCAGTCCAGTGGTCTCCGACAACGAGACAGATTTTGACGAGGAGCAGTACCCTCCTGCTGATGACAGATATAAACAACTGGAGGACAGAATGAAAGCTATGGAGGTTCAACAGGTACCTGGGCTGGATCTCGGAGATCTGGGTTTGTCAACTGGTGTGGTTATCCCCCATAAGTTCAAAGCACCATCCTTCTCTAAGTATGACGGGGCGTCTTGTCCCAAGCTGCATCTAAGGTCCTATGTTCGGAAGATCCAACCATACACGGTGGACAAAAACTTGTGGATCCACTTCTTCCAGGAAAGTCTTTCAGGGACTCACCTCGAATGGTTCTATCAGCTGGATGGGACCAAAGTTCGTAACTGGGAGGAGTTGGCAACTGCTTTCTATAAGCAGTACCAGTACAATGCCGACCTTGCCCCTACGCGTACCCAACTCCAGGGTATGTCGTTAGGATCAAGTGAAGGTTTCAAAGAATATGCGCAGAAATGGAGGGATCTTGCTGGAAGGGTACAACCACCTCTGACTGATCGGGAACTTGTGGACATGTTCTTGGGGACCTTGTCTGGTCCATTTTATAACCACCTGATTGGGAATTCGTCTGCTGGATTCACAGATCTTATCTTGACTGGGGAGAGAATTGAAGCTGGCATCCGGTCTGGGAAAATTCAAGAGGCTATACCTTCTGATAAGAAGCCTCATCATGGAAAGAAGGAATCCAATGCTGTGCACGGTAAAAAGAGCCGTCATGAGGCAGGGGCAATCCAAATCTCTAATCCCGGACCTGCTCAACAAGGACAGGGGCAACAACGCAAAGAGAAACGGCAGTACACCAAACTCAACATGTCGTTGGATCAAGCACTGCAACAACTGTTGAAGACAGGGCTGATCACCTTAAGGGCTCCTCTTCGGAATCCGAACACTTCTGCTCCCAACTATCATCCCAACGATAGGTGTGCATATCATTCAGACAGCCCGGGGCATACTACAGACAATTGCTGGCCTCTCAAGAATAAGATTCAAGATATGATCGACGCTGGAGAGATTCAGTTTGAAGTGCCAGAGACTCCGAACATAGTCACTGCTCCGTTGCCCAATCATTGAAGCCTTTTGTTTATTTGAATGTTTTGAGTTGTACTTTTCTTTGCTTATACAAACAATTAATGTCATAGCAAACTCTTTTATGTTATCAATGCATCGCATACGTCTGTTTTGGAAATTAATACAATTATTTTCATTATGTTCAAATATCTTTTCATATTTTTTCTGATGTCAACTCTCGGTTAATAATTCTGAGCCTCTTGAGGGAGGATGACGAAAACGATACCACAATCATTACATATGCTTTTGAACAGACCCCGCTGATGAGGTACAGGCATTGTTTCAATCCCTAAACACTGGAGTTATAAGGATGATAAACCCTCGTCAACCCATCTGAGCCAAAGAAGTAGGAGTTTTATTTTCGAAAATTGAAACCCTTTATCATAACCCGGGGCAGGGTAGTCTTCTCAGTTGATCCAAGTGCATAACGAATGGCACCAAAGAGATCCTTACGAAGAAACAGTGATGGTTCAGAACAATCATAAAGGCAGGCAGTGGTTATAAAAAAAAAAAATCATAAACAAAAAGCCCAAAAAAGTCAAAACCTATAAAAGGGACTTATGAAACTGGGGCATCCCGCTGACTGTAATTCCAAAAAGGAAACAGTTCAGGCAAAAAATAGGGATAACGAAATCAAAAAAGAAAGAGGTCCTACAAACCCTCAACAAAAAAGGAAATGACTGCCTATTCCAAATAAATCCGAATCATCACCGGAAAATCAGAGCAAAGACTCAAACAAGGTCTAACGTATGATCAACTGAGTTTAGGTGTGGAGAACATCACGAAGAGCGGGTGGGTACAAATAAAATTTGAGCCTTTATCCTTTGTTTCTTAAACCGTGAACCAGGCCACGTTATAACCCTTAAAAGTCCTAGCTGAAGCATGGGTTAGTTCGAAAGCATACTGTTACGAAAGGTATCCTGACTCCTTAAGGCTTACGGTAAATAGGGAGTTGACATCACGTTTTACAAACAATCACTTGTTTTATGAAAAAAAGAATGCATTTTCAAAATCTTCAAGACAGACATAAGCTTTGCATTTTTAACATAACTTTGTTTGCATATGACTTTTTGTTTGAACAGCAGGGAAATTCGCACAAGAAATACCTAGTGAACAAGAGTATCTCCGATCAAGGGGCACGGCATGATCATGGTCTACCATCTGGGGCAGTTAAGTCAAGATCCAGAGAATCTCTCAAAAGGCCAAATAGCCTGGGGGCAAATCTCCGCTTGAGCCACCTGGGGCACTCCAACAACGAATCTGACCTGATCAAACACCTTCTGGTGGCATGACAAAGCACTTATAACAGGGGCAACTCCCTACATTCTGAAAGCACGGACATAGTCGAAAAGATACTACGCAAAATCAAAGACCCGCTAGGTTGACACACCTAGGCAAAAACAAGGGCTTCCCGGCGAACCAAAAGGGTTCGGGCAAAATGAAGGGATGAAATGAAAAAATCTGTACACCCGGCAAGTCGAAAACCTGAAAAGGCGGCTTGGGCAAAAATGGGTATCCCGGTGGACTGAAAACCCGAAAGGGCGGTCCAGGCAAAAGTTAGGGATTAAAGCGTACGACTATGTCCCGTCTTCTTGTCATCTGTCTGCCAGAAGAAGGTTTATCTCTCAACAACTAGCAGCATCCCACAAGTGCCTCCCCCATAGAAACTGGGGCAATAAAAGTTGGTCTGAGCAGGCTGATCGTTCTATCCTCCAAGGCATCAGGGTAAGCTCCGTTGAAGAACATAGCCAACGCAGTTCAAAACTTCCCCAGAAGAGTCCAACCCAGCTTCCCTAGGAAAGTTGGAATACATCTCCCCAAGCAGTAAGCTTATCCCCGGTAGATTCTGGAAGCTTACCCCTCGCAGAATACGAACGCGTCGTCCGGCTTGATTTAAAGAGTTATTTCCTTAACAGGATATAACTGGGTTATCCTCAGCCAGAAGCCACGGAAAGATCGTCGTCGACGCAGTTTTCTTATCCCCAGCGAAGTCCATTCATACTTCCCATACAGCGAGGTATCCTCAGTGAGTCATCCTCAACAAATCAGCAAAAGCATCCCCCCACAAAGTATTTCTTCCCAGCATGGTCGCTAGAATATCTTTTTCTCCCTGCAGAATCCTCCATTCGCCAAGTTTATTCCCCAACGGAGTTATCTTCTCCTACCGGTATACTTGCAACTATCATCCCCAGCGGAAGCAAAAGCTATTCCTCCACATCAGCCCAGGATGCGACTTCCCGGCACCCGTCAAGGATTTATTTTCCTACGACGAAAACATACATTCATAAAACGTCACGTGCATCATTATAGCATGCATATGCATCATATTACACGCATCTCATTGATATTGAGGACATACAGTTCATGCATCATGATTTTGCATACAATTATGTTCTACCTTTTCAAGAAAAAAGATCAGTACAAAAATGATTACTATCAACTAATGCAATTCTTTCTAGATATAGTTTCAGATGTAAACCCAGCGATGGTGACGTTCTGATACTGCTTCCAGAATTCCTTCTAGATATAGTTTCAGATGTAAGCCCAGCGATGGTGACGTTCTGATACTGCTTCCAGATTTCCTTCTCGATATAGTTTCAGATGTAAGCCCAGCGGTGGTGACGTTCTGATACTGCTTCCAGAATTCCTTCTAGATATAGTTTCAGATGTAAGCCCAGCGATGGTGACGTTCTGATACTGCTTCCAGATTTCCTTCTCGATATAGTTTCAGATGTAAGCCCAGCGGTGGTGACGTTCTGATACTGCTTCCAGAATTCCTTCTAGATATAGTTTCAGATGTAAGCCCAGCGATGGTGACGTTCTGATACTGCTTCCAGATTTCCTTCTCGATATAGTTTCAGATGTAAGCCCAGCGGTGGTGACGTTCTGATACTGCTTCCAGAATTCCTTCTAGATATAGTTTCAGATGTAAGCCCAGCGATGGTGACGTTCTGATACTGCTTCCAGATTTCCTTCTCGATATAGTTTCAGATGTAAGCCCAGCGGTGGTGACGTTCTGATACTGCTTCCATAATTCCTTCTCGATATAGTTTCAGATGTAAGCCCAGCGATGGTGACGTTCTGACACTGCTTCCAGAATTCCTTCCAGATATAGTTTCAGATGTAAACCAGATATGGTGACGTTCTGATACTGCTTCCAGAAGTCTTTTTGATATTCCCCTCTCCGACGATGAGCGTGAGGTGATAGTCTCTTATGGTCCCCTCTCCGACGGTGAGCGTGAGGTGGTAATTCCTTTTTCAAGATGTTTTCCTCTCCGACGATGAGCGTGAGGTGATAGTCTTTTGTGGTCCCCTCTCCAACGGCGTGTGAGGTGGTAATTCCTTCTTCAGATGTTCCCCTCTCCGGCATGAGCGTGAGGTGATATTCTCTTATGGTCCCCTCTCCAACGGCGAGTGAGGTGGTAATTCCTTCTTCAGATGTTTCCCTCTCCGGCATGAGCGTGAGGTGATATTCTCTTATGGTCCCCTCTCCAACAGCGAGTGAGGTGATATTTCCTTCCAGATTATAATTTCCTATAGTTCCCTCTCCAACGGTGAGTGAGGTGACTCCCTTTGAGATTATAATGTCCTTTGGTTCTCTTCCTGACACTACGAAGATGGTAATCCTCACCAAGATTTTCTCAACAAGCGTTGTTGAAGTTAAAATCATCCAAGGTTCACTTATCATTCAGGCTAAGGCAGTAACCATCCCTGGTTCATTCATCAACGTTTGAAGCTCCAGACCCAGCTCCTGTAACCAGTCAGGGCACATCTATATCAAGCATCTAAAATCAGCTCCTGCGACGTGTCAGGTACTCATTTTTTCTGTTTTGCAGGTATGCAGGTTCTCGCTAAAGAATCTCCTACGCGATCAACGTCCAGATGGCATCTGTAAGCCCATCATCCTATCCAAGCAACATCCAAATGGCATCTATAAGCCCATTCCCTCATCATCACTGCTACTATGTGAGCGCAAATTTCTGGGCACTTTAGTGTTCAATCATCTTTTACCCTCGGATTACGAAAGGCACGTCAGCCAATCTGCATCCTCAGGTCTAAGAAGATTGAACAGGGGCAACTGTTGTACCCCAAAATTTGCCCTCCCATATTCATCAAGAATTGTCAAAATCAAGGTCACAAAATGCCCCAAGGGTTGTGCAGCTCAACTGTCTCCTATACAGTCAAAACTAGGGTTTGAGTTCTGGTCAAGCAAATGAACTTCTCAAAGGCCCAATCAAGTCTCACATGCTTAAAAAGATGGTCAAGTGTCTTCATATCCAGTTTCAAGGCATTCAGCTCAAGATTGCACAGTCAAAACCCCAGATTGCACTACAGTCAACTGTAGGGGCAAATTGGTCATTTGGCAGTCAAAAGTTCAAATTTTTGGTCAATATATCATTTTGAAGCCACAAACATCATTTGATCAATGCTTGATCATGATTCTCAAAATTTGGCTCAGAAAATCATCAAGATGCAAAAGTTGCTATATTTGGACAGCTGAAAAAGTCAACTGAAATTGACCAAGGCATAACTTTCACATGGATTATCAGAAAAATTCCATCCAAAGCTCATTTTGAAGAGAAAGACATTTCCTACAATTCATCTTCATGTTCCAAGTCCAAGAAATGCTCTCACAAAAAGTTATCAATTTCAACATTATAGGTCATTTTCAAAAGTCAACAAAAAGTGACTTTAAGTCAAAGGCCATAACTTGAGATTGGTAAATCAAAATGACATGGGACCAAAGGCATTGGTTAAAGGACTCAAAGACCTTTCCAAAATGTCCAAGAACATGTGAAAAGCTTAAAAATTGACCAAGTTATGCCTTGTGGAAATTGGGAAATTTTTGGAAATTTTTGAAAGTCAACATTGATGCAAAAGGTCTTAAAATGCAAATGGGCCCAATTATCTTCCAAATTTCTTCATGCCAAGCCTATGCACGACCACTAGGCCCAAAGGGAAGCATTCTCATATTTTTTAATTATTTATTTGAATTAATATTAATTTATATTCATTTAAATGATTTTAATTCATGAAAAATATAAACCTAACATGAAAAAATCTTTTTATGCATGATCTAATCTCTATAATTCGTGCATATCTCAAATAGGCAAGCTTTGATGATAATTGATCAGATTTGGCACAAAAACACCATGAAAAAGATTGTAAAAGATATATGAAATCAAATATCCAAAATTCATCAATGCATAAGATTTTGTACAGCTTTTTCAACCTAAATCATTCCCTATATGATCAACATCAGAACCCTAATGCAGAGACTGAAAAAGCTGCGCATAACACACTTGGGCATATTGAATTTTTGACAAAAAACTCAATACTGGATTCAAGGTTCTAAGGCGATTCAAGCTTGGATTTTTGTTTCAATAGCATCCTGAGACCTTCCTGAATCTTTCTCAATCAAAAACAACAACTCACACGCCTTGAACTGGTATCTGGAACCCAAACCGTATCAAGAACATATTGAAATTGCATAGCACGATTTAAGCATCCTCATGCATTTTTCTTTATAGATTATTGTTTGTCATGATGTTTCTGTGCTAACCAATATGTTTAATTTCATTTTTGAACAACATACGCGAATTCACCATTGACGGATTTCTAGGGTTACAGGTTGTAATTTTAGGGCTTTTGACATGGAGTAAAATTAAGCTTCAAGACCAGGATAGCCATACTCAGCGTATTCCCATGAACAAGAAACGTGTCTCGCGATAAATTTATGTCTCATATATCTCTATTCGCTATTTTCCTGTAGGTCGCTTAAGGCCACGCATCCAAAACCGTGGCTAAAGGGTTTTATTTCAGAAGCAATGGAGAAGATGACGCGCTGGCAACCACTGAGTGGTTCATTCAAACCAGCGCGCGCTTTTTGAGGCCATTAACCATTATTTCTTTTTATTATTTATGTGTTGTAATATCATAACATGCGCGTGCTAGCTCAAGTGGTGAACGTGAACCACATTAATCCTCAAGACCTGGGTTCAAGTCCCAGGTCTGTACGTTTGCTATATTATTTTTCAAAACAAATTCACATGCAGGCTTAACGTTAAGGTTCACCATGCACATTCAGCAATCATTAGCCACGCGTCCACAATGATCAAATCAATGTCCAGGCTTCAGGGTACACCCTAGGCATGAGTCAAACGCATCATATGGAATTATGGAAAGTCAACTAACGTCCAGCTTATTGGGCCAGGCCTTTCACAAAAACACCTCCTTAATTGGGGACTACACCCCACTCTGGTTTGATTTCCTTTTTTTTATTTTATTTATTTTAATTGATTGTTTATTTTAATTATTTGTTTTAATTAATTATTTTTCCATAAAATATAAAAACATTATAAAAAATCAGAAAAAGATCAAAATATAATATTTATTTTATAATAATTATTTTCATAAATAAATTAATATGTCAATATTTAGTTAATTAGGTTTTAATTTTAATCCCTTTTTAATAAAAATCCAACCAAATAGAATTAGGTTAATTAATTTATTCCTTTTAATATTTTTCCCTTTTTTAGAATAATAATAATTATTTACTTGTTTATTTTCCTATTTAAATTGTACATAATAAATTTTAGGTTTAATTTAGATCATATTTTAATTCTTTTCATAATAAATAAAAAAATATTAGAATTAGGGTTTCCCTTTTAATTTAATTTCAATTAATTCCTTTTTCCATTAAATCTAAAAAACACAAAAATTTCGTTCTCATTTAATTTTAATTTTTAATTTTCTTATTAATTTTAATTGTTTGTAAAAGGGTCCAACGCCCTATTTTTGTTTTAGTTTCCTTATTTCGCGCATTTATCTTATAATCGTTTAAATAATTATGTAATTGCCCCAAAGCATTGTAATTTACTTTTCCGCACTTTATTTCTTCGCATTATTTATTTTTCCGCTAAATCGGGTCCGGTTTAATTTTGGCGATGTGGACCCGCGCCGTTTGTAATAGTTTAGATTTATTTCCTCGCAAAATATTTAACTGTTAACCAAGCATGCAAGAATGAATGATAAAATAAAAACAAACGCATAGATCACCTTGACATGGATAAGACAAAATAACTGAACATGACACACAAATCACACACCACCCCTAGGGTACGCCTCACTGTTGCCTTGCCTCGAAAGGTGGTCGTCGAGTAGAGGATGTCTTAGTAAGTCCTCATGATCCGGGAACCTGGCATGAGGGTAGCTTCTAAGGTGTCTTCCCATTGCTCTGGTGATCACCATGTCCCTAAAATCGAATTGACCCGAACACCTCCAACGGTGGTGCTACCTACCTCTCAATGGTGGGATGACACTACTTTAAAGGACATTTACACAGACAAATTCCTTAGGGTAGGTAGGTTCTCGTAGATACTTGCTCTAATTTCAAAAACAAATCAAAAATACTTTTCACACCGACACCTTTTCAAAAAGCTTTCGAAAGCAATTTTTTCAAACACTCTTGAGGACCGATACAAGAGTCGAACTGGAATTTTTCAAAAGAAACTTTTAAACCCACATTGAAAAGCACGCAAAACAATTTTGAAAACACATTGAGCAAGTATCTAAGAGCCCATGGATAACCATGGATAGAAAGGGTGCTAACACCTTCCCTTTCTATAATCTACCTCCCGAACCGAGAGCAATCTCTTTAAAGGAATTTTTCTGTGCTTTTGGCCTTTCCATTTGGAGAAAATAAAAGACGGTGGCGACTCTTGCTTCCGCGACATTTCGCGAACCAGCGTTAAACAGTCAGTTCCAGATCCACCGATCACACAAAGTGAGGAACAACACCTTGATCATCTTCATAAGTTGTTTAAGAGGTTGAAAAAATACAAGCTAAGGCTGAATTCTAACAAGTGTACTTTCAGAGTAAGATCTAGAAAACTCTTAGGTTTTGTCGTCAGTAGCAAAGGCATTGAAGTTGATCATGCGAAGGTTAAAGCCATACAAGATTCCAGCTCCCCGCTCTGAGAAGGAAGTCAGATGTTTCTTGGATCAACTTAACTAAAATGCTAGATTCATATCTCACCTAACTGCTACTTGTGAGCCAATCTTCAAACTCTTGAAGAAAGATCAAGTAGTCAGATGGAACGATGACTGCCAAGCATCCTTTAATAAGATCAAGGAATATTTACAAGAACCTCCAATCCTGATGCCTTCAGTTGAAGGAAGACCCTTGATTATGTATTTGACTGTATTAGAGAATTCAATGGGGGTATGTGTTGGGCCAACATGACGAGTCTGGCCAAAAAGAGCATGCAATATACTACCTGAGCAAATTTTTTACTGAATATGAAATAAGATATTCACTGCTCGAGAAAACTTGTTGTGCTCTGGCATGGGCTGCTTGCTGGCTAAGACAGTATATGTTGACTCACACCACTTTATTGATTTCAAAGATGGAACCTATCAAGTACATCTTCGAGAAGCCAACTCTCTCCGGACGAATAGCTAGATGGCAAATAATCTTGACTGAATATGACATCCAGTACACTACACAAAAAGCAATCAAAGGAAGTGTGTTGAAGGATCATTTGGCACATCAAGCTATTGACGACTGCTAATCTGTGATACGGTGGCAGAACCGACAGTTTAACACTGGTTTTTGCGTTTTATATTCGCAAATGTCTCGGTAAGCAAGAGTATCTACCGACTTTTATTTTATCCAATAAAGGAAAAGGAAACAGAACAAAAAAAACCTTTTTTCGAGATGTTTCTGAGTACGGGGGTAGATTATAGAAAGGGAAGGTGTTAGCACCCTTTCTATCCGTTGTTTTCCCCGGGCTCTTAGGTACTTGCTCATTTTGAAATTGCTTGTGTGTGCTTGTTTTGAAAAGTTTTGTTTACTTTATGATAACCCTTGTATCTGTCCTCAAGAGTGTGACGAAGTTATTTTGAAAACTGTTTTGAAAAGTGTTTGTGTGAAAGAGTTTTTGTTTTGAGAAAGTACTTAAGAGTTTTCTACCTAATCGAAAAAAGATTCTTCATTCTAGTTTCCTTTAGACAACACTATCCTACTATTAAGGAGTAGGTAACCCTATCGTTGGATTTTTAAGGGACATTTGAAAGGGACGAAATGGTCATCGAAGGCAACATGTAAAGATATCTTAGCATTTCGAAGGGACTATTGTCATAAGATCATTTCTCGTAGGCAACTCGAGGGACAAGGAAGGATTATGATCTTTATGACGACTTTGAATTACGGGTCATTGCTAAGATATCCATACGTTCGAGGGACACGACCATTATTTCCGAGGCAACCAAGTGAGGCAAAACCCTAGGAGTGAGCATGTGCAAGTGTTTGATTTCAGTTTCATTTATCTTGCGCATTTAGGGTCTTCTACTATTTTAAATTGATTTATCTTTCCATTCAATCCTATTATCCGTACATCTAGGCAGTTTATAATTGCGGAAAGTAAAGTGTGAGAAATTAAAACCCTAACTATTACAAGGCTTTGGGGAGCGGGATTACATAATCAAAAACCGGGGAAAAATAATAAATGCAAAATAGTAAACCTAATTAACTATTACAAACTCGGAGCAGTTACAATAATTAATCAAATAATGGAAACAATACGCGCGCGAGTAAATCAAACGGGGAATTAACGTCAAGTTTAGAAACAATTAATTTGCGAATAAAGAAAAGATTTTTTTTGGATTTTTGTGAAAAATAATAATTAACTTTGTAGATTAACCTAATTTCTATTAAATTTTAATTATGGAAAAAAAAGGAATTTAAGTTAACCTAATTAAACTAATTAATTAATGCAATTAAATATTTTATGAAAAAAACTAAACCTAATATTTTTTGTAATTTTATGATTTTATGATTTAATTAAAAAAACAATGATTTTTGTAAAATAATTAAAATAATGATTTTGTAAAATGATTAAAACAAATAAAGAAATTAAAAGAGGGTTAAAATTGGGCCTGATGATGGAAAGAATTGAGGGGGTACAACGCTGAAATTGGTGTTAGGCCCAAAGTTGGTGGCCCAGAGGATCGTGCCTGATTCAGTGAGACAATCTTCTGAGGTTATATCATGAGCTTGCGTATGCTGGACGCTGGATCTGGCTGGAGATGGATCCAACGGATGGATGATGGGGAGCGCTAGGTGGACCCTCAACAGAGTGACATACAAGATCTGCAAGGAATATTCAAGAAAAAAATACAAAAGCAACACGCCTGGGATCGAACCCAGGATGTTTGCTTCAAACCCTCCGTCCTTAACCATCTGTGTTGGCTGTTAATTCATATACATAATCAAATAAAATAATATAAGGAAAAAACATGATGCCCAGAAAACACGCCAATATTCAAATAGCCCAACGGGAGCTTGCCACCTAGCCTTCTTCCTCAGCCCTGTTGTTTTAGGCTTAGACTTTTACCTATGGACAAAGTCTATAAGTACAACCCTGCATCATTCAAAAATCCAGCACAAGCAATATAAATCACCATGGAGACCATGAATCAACTGGGCTTGAAGCCCTGAACACCATGGTATCCATGCATAGCCCTAATTTTTCCTGTAGAAGGAAACCCAAAAACGAGCTTGGAAACCCTAAGAATGGCAAACCATGACTCCTGCGCTTAAAACTCAATCAAACGATTCAGAAAGCATCGAAACTTTGTGATAAATAAGAATATATGATTAAATTTCATGGAAAACGCATGTATGCATGTAATCAAAAATTAAAAAGAGTTGGATAATAGAGTTGTGGATTTTACGATTCTGAGTGTTTTGGTGCGTGCAAAGGGTGTATTTAGCTTCAAGAGATTGCCAAGAATGGATTGTTGGCTTTGAAACGCTTTGAATCGCCCTGTAGAATAAAATCTGATGCTCACTTTTTTGTCCAAAAACTGAGTTCTTGCCCTTGCAGTTTACACGTCCAACCCTTTTTCTTCTGCTTGGGACTTGTTCTATATATGTGGTAGAGTGAATTAGGTCCAAAAAAAACATTCATATCTTTGCCAATTATTAAGATTTGATTTGATTTCCTCTTTGCATTATTTCTTTCTAAATCAAGCCAAATCATACCAATCTCATCCCAATCACCCTTGGACGATTTGATTTTGTTTGACAGCATAATTAGATTGTAATTCCATTCAAAATCAGATCAAAAACAAATCTTCATTATTTTATATCATTTATTTGATTTAATTTGATTTTTAAGTGATTAAAATCAAAATTAAATAAATAAAGCCAATAATATTGGGAGAGTGTTTGGGTCGTGGACCATGTTATAAGTAGGATGCAAGCATAAAAAGTTAGGCCTATTTGACAAAAAATGCAATCATGGGTATTGTTGACTTTTGACGATTTTCCAAAAATGGCCAACTTTGAAAATGCATATCTCCTTCAATTTTGACCCTAATAAGGTGTTCTTGGACTTTTTAGAAAGCTTAGGATGTCCTCTAAGCAACCTATTTGGTTTCATCTCAATTGGATCTTCCATGTTCATGTAAGGATCTTTGACCCAAAAGGTGTTTTTGTTGACTTTTTGAAATGACCTATAATGTATGAATTTCTATCTTCTCATGAATGCATTTCTTGAACTTTAGGGATCAAGATGAATTGTAGGGAATTGAGTTCTCTTTAAAATGAGCCTTGGATGGGAAATTTCTGATAAAGTATGAGAAAGTTATGTCTGGTCCAATTTGGTTGACTTTTCTTGAGAAACCCTAATTTAGCAACTTTTGAGTTTTGATGAATTAGGAGCATTCCTTGGGGAATTATGATCAACCATTGATCAAATGATGGATATCACTTCAAAATGTTGATGTTGACCAAAAATCTTGAAGTTTGACTGTATGTGTGCCACAATTGACTTTTGACCTAACATAGTTGATTTTCAAGCATCTGAGAAGTTGATTGAGCAAACTTCTTGTGCAAGGCCTGAAACTTGACATGGATGATTTTGAGAGCATATTAGGACTATGGAGAGCATATGAGATCTTTGGAGCTCACCCATCTTGATGAAAATGGAAACCCTAGTTGGAGGTTCATTGCTTTAGGAGAGAGTTTGTCTGGTCAACTCTTGGGCATCCTTGAGCAAGTTGAGGACCTCAATGAACATATGTTGAGTAAAATGGGAGGGAAAATTTTGGGGTACAACAGTTTCTCCTGTTCAATCTTCTTAAACCTGAGGATGTAGATTGGATGGTCTGCCTTTCGTGATCTGAAGGTAGAAGATGATTGAACACTAAAGTGCCTATAAATTTGCACTCGCATGAAGTAACATTGATTGGTGATATCGGGAATGGGCTTACATATGTCATTTGGAAAAAGATGACAAAGGATCGTCGAAGATGGGCTTAAAGATGCCATCCAGAAAAAATATCGGTTGCATAAGAGATTCCTTTACGAGAATTCATGTACCTGCCGTTGAGGAGGACTTCACTGGAGAATGTTGATTTACGTGTGGGGAAATAAAGTATAGGAGCTTCGGTTATCCACTACTCTACTGGGGAATTAACTCCTGATTGAGGAGGTAGGGAGTAAGCTGCATATCTTGTTAGGGTCCAGGTTGTACCGCGACTTACTGGGGAAATGTGAGATTAACCGTATCTGGTCGGGTCCAGGTCTTACAGTGTTGTAAACTGTTGTCTGGAGATAAGAGAGAAGGAATTTGTATAACAGGGTTGCTTCGAAATGAAAGCCTGGATTGTAGGGCTCTGAGAAGGAACCTGGATAGTAGGGTTACTTCGGGATGAAAGCCTGGATAGTAGGGCTTATGGGAAGGAACCTGGATAGTAGGGTTACTTCGAGATGAGATCCTGGATAGTAGGGCTATGAGAAGGAACCTGGATAGTAGGGTTACTCCGGGATGAAAGCCTGGATAGTAAGGCTTATGGGAAGGAACCTGGATAGTAGGGTTACTTCGTGATGAGAGACTGGATAGTAGGGCTATGAGAAGGAACCTAGATAGTAGGGCTATGAGAAGGAACCTGGGTCGTAGGGTTACTTCGATATGAAAGCCTGGATAGTAGGGCTTATAGGAAGGAACCTGGATAGTAGGGTTACCTCAAGATGAAAGCCTGGATAGTAGGGCTTATGGGAAGGAACCTGGATAGTAGGGTTACTTCGATATGAAAGCCTAGATAGTAGGGCTATGAGAAGCAACCTCGGTCGTAGGGTTACTTCGAGATGAAAGCTTGGATAGTAGGGCTTATATGAAGGAACCTGGATAGTAGGGTTACCTCAAGATGAAAGCTTGGGTAGTAGGGCTTATGGGAAGGAGCCTGGGTAGTAGAGTTACTTCGAGGTGAAATCCTGGATAGTATGGCTTATGGGAAGGAACCTGGATAGTAGGGTTACTTCAGGGTGAAAGCTTGGATAGTAGGGCTATGATAAGGAACTTGGATAGTAGGGTTACTTCGAGATGAAAGCCTGGATAGTAGGGCTATGAGAAGGAACCTCGGTCGTAGGGTTACTTCAAGATGAAAGCTTGGATAGTAGGGCTTTTGGGAAGGAACCTGGATAGTAGGGTTACCTCAAGATGAAAGCCTGGATAATAGGGCTTCTGGGAAGGAACCTGGATAGTAGAGTTACTTCGAGATGAAAGCCTGGATAGTAGGGCTTATAGGAAGGAACTTGGATAGTAGGGTTACTTCGGGGTGAAAGCCTGGATAGTAGGGCTTATGGGAAGGAACCTGGGTGGTAGAGTTACTTCGAGGTGAAAGCTGAGATAGTAGGGCTATGAGAAGGAACCTGGATCGTAGGATTACTTCATTTGGTCGCGTAGCTTAGTTGACCCATTTGATTTCGGGAACTGATTTTTTCATTAGCTGTCTGCAAATATGACATGTATAACTGCTGGAATTGTTGGTGATAATTGTCTTTCCTGAAAAGATAATAGGGTTAATTATACGCGATGCATGAAATGCGTTGTGGGATGATGTTCTCAAAATAAATGAGACTATGTTGTATGTGATATGTATGCGCATGTTGTGATGCATGAACATGAAATGATATTATGACATATTTGAGTCTGGGAAAATAAATCCCCGACTACTGCTGGAGAGTATAGCATTCCTGACTGTTGTAGAGGACTGCGGTTCTTCTACTTCCGCTGGGGATGGTGAACGGAAATGACCATGCTGGAGATCTACTCCTTGTTGTTTGTGAATATTCTGCCAGGGAGGGAATCTGTTTGAGAATAATTTTGCGGGGGGATAATTATGTCGGAAGGTGAACTTCCGTAGCTAGAGGGACAAACTATGTCGGGGATTGAGTTTCTGCATTCATGGAAGTAAACTCTGCTTGGGAGACAAATTTTTACGATCTGCTTGTGATTATGAAATTCGGCTGGGGGAATATAGCTGTTAGTTCTCTGAAGGGAACTGGCTAGGGAAAGTACCTCCTGTTTTGGGAAAGCTAATATTAATGCTTCGATTACCTTTACTCTGTGGGGAGTACAAACGTCACAAGGTCGTACGCACTGATGAATGTGTTTCAAAGATGTCTCTGCCCTGGTACTTGTTGGACAGAGTAACTGTCAGGTTTGGACATTTTTTGTTTTTGCCCCTGTTTCTTAAGTTACGAGCAATTGTCTTTCCATTTCTTATGTAAATATTTATGAACAACAATCATATTCAAATGCATATGTCAAGAATAAATCATTGGACGTTCTTGCAAAACAAAACAGAAAAAGAAAAAAAAATAGTTTTGTAAAAATGATTTGTATTGATTTTTGAAGTTGGCCTATAACAGGCGTTTTTGTACAAGGGAGATGACGCTCTAGTAAGAGAACGCCACCAAAAAATGGAGATTATACAATATTGTGTAAAAAGAAAACAACTATGTACAACAATCCCATTGGGTTCCAATTCTGCTATTGCCGCTCTGTCTTTGATCGTCTCATCACTTTACTGCTTGTCCGAAGCTGATTAGGTTGATCGGTGTCGTTCCAACATGATAGTTAATATTGAGTTCCGATTGCAAGGTGATCCAATGGGACATAGTGATACGCTTTACATCCCTAACTTTTTCCTGGACTACCCTTTCGGGTTTTCAGTCCACCGGGATACCCTTTTTTGCCCAAGCCGCCTTTTTAGGTTTTCGACTTGCCGGGTGTACAAATTTTTTTCATTTTCATCCCATTTTTTTTCCCGAACCCTTTTGGTTTGCCGGGAAGCCCTTCTTTTTTCCTAGGCTAGTCAACCTAGCGGGTCTTTTATCATGCGTAATATCTTTTCACTATGTCCGCATTGACAGGGCGAGGAAGGTCATCACCATCCATGGTGGTTAGAATCATGGCTCCACCCAAGAAAATGTTTTTAATCACAAATGGCCCTTCGTATGTGGGAGTCCATTTGCCCCTGGGATCACCTTGCGGCAGTATGATGTGCTTGATTACTAGATCCCCGACTTGATACTCTTGGCGTCTGACTTTTTTGTAGAAAGCCTTGATCATCCATTTTTGATACATTTGACCATGACAGACAGCAGTAAGTCTCTTCTCATCGATCAGATTTAGTTGATCAAGTTGAGTCTGGACCCAGTCATCTTTGTTCTAAACTGCATCCTTCATAATCCTTAGAGAAGGAATATGGACCTCAATGGGTAGGACTACCTCCATGCCATATACCAGAGAGTAGGGTGTTTCCCCTGTCGACATCCGCGCTGAGGCACGGTACGCATGAAGAGAGAATGGTAACATCTCATGCCAGTCTTTATATGTCACTGTCATCTTCTGTTTAATCTTCTTGATGTTCTTGTTAGCCGCCTCAACAGTGTCATTAATCTTCGGCCGGTAGGGAGAAGACTTATGATGTTGTATCTTGAATTTCTTATAGAGCTCAAATGATCATCGTGTTATTGAGATTCATACCATTATCAGTGATAATTCTCTCTGGCACACCATACCGACAAATTAAGTTATGGCTGATGAACCGCGCCACAACGTTCTTGGTCACAGTAGCAAAAGAGGCCGCCTCAACCCATTTTGTGAAGTAATCAATGGCTAACAGGATGAAGTGATGCCCATTGGAAGCATTAGGCTTTATTTCTCCGATCATGTCAATGCCCCACATTACAAAGGGCCACGCAGCTGTCAAGACATTCAAAGGAACCAGAGTCACATGCACCTTATCAGCATAGATTTGGCACTTATGACAAGTTCAGGAGTGCTGATAATAATCTGCTTCCAAAGTGGACCAGTAGTATCCTTCCCGTAGGATCTTCTTAGCCATGGTATGTCCACTTGAATGGGTTTCGAAGGTACCTTCATGTAAATCTGTCATAATCCTCTCTGCTTCTCTCTTGTCTACACACCACATTAAGGTAGAGTCATGGTTGCGCTTGTAGAGGATTCCATCACTGAGGAAGAATTTCGCAGCGAACCTTCTTAGAAACTTCTTATCATTGACAGATGCTGATACCCTTGAGCCTCAAGATAACTTTTTACTTTGTGAAACCAAGGTTTATCTGCTACCTCTTCGGTATCAATCTCGCAGCAGTGTGCTGATTCATCCAACCTTTCAATGGTGATTCAGGGAGCTTCATTATACCACCTGACTTTGAGCATAGAAGACATGGTAGCTAGCGCGTCCTCTAACTGATTCTCCTCTCGTGGAAAATGTTCAAAGGTTACCTCCTTAAAGTGTGGGAGCAATGTCAGCATGTGCTCTTTATATGGGATGAGATTCGGATGCTTCGTATCCCATTTTCCTTTGATATGACTTATCACAAAGGCTGAATCCCCGAAGAAATTTAAGAACTTGATCCTGAGGTTGATAGCGGCTTTGAGACCCATGATGCAGGCTTCATACTCCGCCATGTTGTTAGTGCAGTTGAAACATAGTCGGGCAGTGAAAGGAGTATGACAGCCCTTAGGAGATATGATTACGGCGCCAATACCATTACCGAGTGCGTTCGAAGCTCCACCAAAAACCATAGTCCATCGTGATCCTTCCTCAGGTCCTTCATCTGGTCTAGGTTCTTCGTAGTCAGTCACTAGCATAATATTCCCGTCCGGGAACTCAAAATTCATGGATTGGTAGTCATCCACGGCCTGATGAGCCAAATGATCAGCCAATACACTTACCTTGATTGCTTTCTGGGTTTTATATTATATATCGTATTCAGTTAAGATCATCTGCCATCTCGATATTCTTCCGGAGAGCGCGGGCTTCTGGAAGATGTATTTGATTGGATCCATATTAGATATCAACAGAGTAGTGTGGGTCAACATATACTGTCTCAGTCAGCGAGCAACCCATGCCAAAGCACAACAAGTTTTCTCAAGCAATGAGTATCTTGTCTCACAATCGGTAAACTTTTTGCTAAGGTAGTATATTGCGTGCTCTTTTCGACCAGACTCGTCATGATACCCCAGCACGCACCCCATTGAATTGTCTAGCACTGTTAAGTATAATATCAAAGGTCTTCCTTCAACCGGAGGCATCCGAATTGGCGGTTCTTGAAGATATTCTTTGATCCTTTCGAAAGCAGTCTGGAATTCGTCATTTCACTTTACCACTTGATCTTTCTTCAGAAGCTTGAAGATGGGCTTACAAGTAGTAGTCAGATGTGAAATGAACCTGGCGATATAATTCAAGTGTTCCAAGAAACCTCTAACTTCCCTCTCAGTACAGGGAGCCGGCATCTCTTGTATGGCCTTTACCTTTGCGGGGTCTACCTGAATACCTTTGTCACCGACGATGAAACCCAGAAGCTTACCAGACCTTACCCCGAAGGTGCACTTGTTTGGATTCAACCTCAGCTTGTATGTCTTCAACCTGTCGAACAACTTTTGTAGATGATCAAGGTGTTCCTCTTTGGTTTGAGACCTGGATATCATGTCATCAACATAAACCTCGATCTCATAGTGGATCATGTCATGGAACTAGGCGACCAAGGCTCGCTGATAAGTTGCCCCAGCATTCTTCAACCCAAAAGGCATCACCTTGTAGCAAAAAGTGCCCCACTGTGTGACGAAGGTTGTCTTCTCCATGTCTTCAGGAGCCATCTTGATCTGGTTGTAGTCAGAGAAATCATCCATGAAGGAGAATATTTTGTGCTGTACGATGTTGTCAACCAGAAAATAAATGTGAGGAAGCGGGAAGTCATCCTTGGGGCTTGCCCTGTTCAGGTCTCTGTAGTCTACACACATCTGTAACTTGTCATCCTTTTTAGGTACCAGAACGACGTTAGCAACCCACTGCGGATAGGAGGTGACAGCTAAGAACCCTGCATTGATCTGCTTCATAACCTCCTCCTTGATCTTCTCTGAAATTTCAGGGCGCATACGGCGTACCTTCTGTTTAACCGAAGGACAATCTTCTTTAGTCGCCAGATGATGTACCACAATATCAGTGTCTAAACTAGGCATGTCTTCATATGACCAGGCGAAGATCTCAATTTAGTCGTGTAACATTTGTATCAACCGCTGTTTGATCTTAGTCTTAGATTTGTGCCGATCTTGACTTCTTTTCTGTCCACCTTTGTGCCCAAGTTTATCGTCTCAACTGGCTCTTCATAGGGCTGTATGACCCTCTCTTCCTGCTGTAACAGTCTAGTAAGTTCTCCAGGAACCTCACAATCGTCCTCACCTTCGTCCTCGGCTTGGTTGATCGTATTTTCGAAGTCACGACTGACAATAGCAGAACTGTTATCAATGGGATCCAGGGTGGATGTGGATCTACAGTTTGATATGTGAGTGTGTGTAAGAGCATAGTTATATTGATAAAGTAAAGGCAGAAAATAAAAACAGAGAGCGCAAAATTTATATGCAAAGAACGTCCAATGTTTTATTGATGATATATGAAATGCCATATAAGAACTGTAGCGATAAAAAATGTAGCGGGGTAAATCGGAGATCGAATTATTGATTAATTCGTCTCACAAAAGCAAGAGTCGCCACCGCGCTTTATTGTTTCCAAAGGAAAAGGGAAAAGAGCGTAATAAAACCCTAAACATGCAATGTAAATAATAATAAAATACAAAGCGTTTTCGAAAAGAGATCTTATGGTTCGGGGGTTGGTTATACAATGGGAAGGTATTAGCACCCAATGTATCTATAGTACTCTATAGGAACCTTTTGAAATATCTGTTTATTTAAAATTGACCGTTTGATAAAAAAATAAATCATTTTGGCCGAAGGGGAGGTACGGACGGTTTTTTTTGAAGATACGACGACCTAACGTCGAAGTTTTTGCTTAAAGGGTATAAGTTTCGAAAAGATTGAATATTTGATGAAAAATTATCCTAAGTTTTAATGAAATACGAAAGTTCGCGCAATTTAGACTTGAAGACATGAAGTCAACAAATTTATCGTTTCTCCTTTGGATTTAAATGTAAACAGAATAATCATGTAAATATGAAGTAATTAAACAGAAAAGAAAAAATCATGCGGATAATAATTAAATAGTAACAGTTAAATAAATGACTAAATGGTATAAATATGAAAAGTTTTTTTAGATTTTTGTCTAATATTAATTAAAGCGAGAGAATTAATTAAAGAAAAGATAAAATGTTTTTTTTTTAGTTTTAATTTCTAGTTTTTATTCTTTTTATGTGTTTTTTAATATTAATAAAAGTATTACTTTTTAAGAATTAAATTAAGTTAAAACTTAATGCTACTAACTTAAGTCTAAATTAAAAGATATTAAATCCCAAGGGTTTAAATTAATAAAATTGGTCGGTTCTTAAAATGTCTTAATTAAATACAAATTCTTATTTTTGATTATATTTACTAATTATCTAAACTAATAAAAATTCTAAAAGGAAAAAAAAAGACAAAAAAAGGGTATATGAAAAATGGAGTAGATGATAAACAATTGATATGGGCTAAAAGGTTTTAGGGAGCCCAAACAGAAACAAGCAAAATGGGGGGTGCCTAAGGGAATCGTGTGGGCTTAAGGCAGTAAAATGGGTTAAAGGCCCATTATTCCATAATTTGTTCCTTAGGGTTAAACAACGTTTGGTTTAGGGAAAAAGGGATTAGGGTTTGGTTCGTGCAGAACGGCGCTCATCTCTCTTCTTCGTCTTCGCGTCTTCTTCTCCATGCTTTTGCTTCTGAGTCCCTGAGTTTGCTTTCTAACTCCTTGCCATGGCCACCAGCTCTCACTGTCTTCTTCCCTCTAGCCAAACAAGAAAAGAGGGCTACGGATTTTACGGTAAAATACGCTATTCGTTAGGTTTCGTTATATCTTGCATGCATTGATTTTGATTACGTTTGATTCTGATCCTGTTTTGATTTTGATTCTTATTATTTGTTGTTGGAGGTACTATGGAAGTAAAAAGGGGAAAGGAAATCGTTACCTAGGCGGAGATGGAGGAGGGACAGTTGGGTGCGAAGGAGGCCAGGCGGTGAGGAGAGGAGGCGCGTCGTGAGCTTGCTTCGGTGGCCGGTACTTTATATGTGGCTTTCTTCTTCTTTCTGACTTCTGTATGCTTTCGTTAGAGTGGTTTGACAATTTCTCTTCTTCTCTTTCTCGCCTTGCTTACTGTCTGATTTAAATGGCCAATGATGGTAACTCTGAGGCCTTGCTTATGTTGCCTTCGAAGTTGGTTTTGGCTGGATCGTTTCAGGTTTGGCCTAGCTTGGCTTCAGCAGGTTTGAGATTGATGATGTTCATGGCTTGGGCAATAAGTTTGACAGGTTTATGGGTATACTGGTTATGTTGGTTTTATGCAGGTTGATGGAAACAGGGGAATAGGTTTTTTTCTTGTTAGGCCATATTGGTTGTATGGTTTAGACTGGTTTTGTGTTGGTTGGACAGTAGAGATGATGGTTCTTTGTTTAGGCCATGTTGTGAAATGGTTTGAAAATGGTTAAGGTTGTGAAATTGTTTTTTGATATATGGTTTTGACAGGCTTATGGTGATGTTGGCTTGAGGGCTCAATCAGTTTCGGTGAGGTTTAGGCCATATATGTTTGTATGGTTTAGACAGTGGGAATGGTTATGCAGGTTCTTGCTGGTTTTGTATATTTTTTTGTTGACAACAATTTTTCTAAGTTTTTTTAGGCTTGGAGATTGATGGATTCTGATATGTGTGATTTTTGTTATGTTATAACAGTCTTCTCTTCATTTGTTTACGTTACAGGCTGGAGATTTGAATATTTTTACAATATTCTTTGCCTTCTGCATCATACTGTTACATCTAGTTTGTCTCTATTCCTATTTCATGTTTTACTTCCTACTGGCTGTGTTACTGCAGTTTGTCTTGTATCCCTTTCCTGCCTAAGCCAAACCTGTAAAACCACACTTCCTCCTCTCTTTCTCTCTCTCAGTACAGTTTTGACAATAAAATGATATGCTGTACTATTTTCTGAAATTGCAAAAGTGCTGGAATATGATGAAAAAGGAAATACTTGCTTGCATACTGTTTTGAAAAATGCATATTTTAACTTCCAATGCAAAAGTAGAGCTTATGTTTGGCTTCTACTATGTGGGCATAGGTTTACGTTGGCATTTGCTTTGTTTGCTGCTTGCATATGCTGTGCATATTTTGACAAATGCATTGAATTTTGAAAAATGCAATTAATTTGAAACATGCAATTTTTGACAAAAAATGAATTTGTGCATTCATTTATAAAAATTCCTCTCTTTTTTGTGAACCGGGAGAAATCCCGTGATTTGCAAAAAAGGGTAAACTGATTCCGGCCATTGCTTTTAATGATGAACATTAAATAAATTTGCTTTTAATTATTTGTTCAAATTCTATTTTCTTTTAATTTTGCAGGTAACATCAAGTGAGCAGACAAAAAATGCATTGGATCAGAAGATTTAGAATTAGGAACATTAGATTGATTTTTTATTTCATTTTAACTTTGTAAAATTATTATTGTAATTTTGTTGTAATAAATACAATATTTACACAATAATTGTACAATTAGAAAAAATGAATAAAAATCCAATATTCGCCAATTAATTTCTTCTTTCTCTCTAATTATTTACTTTATTGTTTACAATTTTTAAATTATATGATAATCGAAAATAAATCTCAATTACCTAAATTCAGAATAGTAAACAAATAAATAAATAACATCATTGATCAATTAATAGTTTCAATTATTTAATTCATTATTCATGACTTTCCAAGTTATAATAATTAAAATAGAATTTCAATTATTTTAACTTAGAATGATAAATAATTACTATCGACCAATTAATGAACTTTTTCTGAATATTTATTATATTATTCATAAATCTTTAAATTATGTAATAACTGAAAGTAAATTCCAGTTATTTAAATTTAAGATAGTGCATAATAAATAAATGTTGTCTGCACGATTAATACGCCTCTTCCCTAATGTTCATTTTATTATCTATACATCTTTAAATTACATAATAATCGAAAACACATTCCAATTATTTAAATTTAAGATAATAAATAATTAACAAACATTATTTTAGCACGAATCGATTAAATAATTTAGTGTTCAACATAAATAGCTCTCGGCCTGAAAAAAGTTATGAATTTTAAAATCAATGGATCAAAACACTTGTAATGTAATGATGCAGATAGGAGATGATATCTTAGGTCAAAATTTGGGGTACAACAGCTGCCCCTATTTAAGTTTCTTCTATCCGGAGATATGAAGATTGAAATCTTCGTTTCGACGAGATTGAAGGTACTTAAATACATAATTACGCAAATTTTGTCCTAAGATGCCGTCGTCATGTTTGATATGAATGCAGTGATTGAACTCACAGAGAAAGGTATTGTATGAAACAAGACAATGTTGGGGGAATCAAACACCAACAAAACACAGAGACATGGATTATACATTACTGGGGAAACAAGCTATCGACTTCAAACGACAGACTCCTGACAGCGAATAAAATCGAGGGAATACGACCTCTGACCCTAACAAAGAGAGCGTCTTGCAAAGGCCATAACAGATTATTGACCCAAAACAGTGAGTTCGCAACTCAAGGTCAATGATAGACAGAGAGTATCAAATTGCTGATAACTGATTACCGACTTCTGGAGGTACAGATTCGTAACAGACTTCTTTGTGAGATTTTCAGAGATATACTCATTAATGCTGAAACAATAATATTGTAGATACGCAAGTTGTTCAAATAAAGAACTGATGCCTGTTGTCGTCCAAAGAAAATACCAGTAACAAACAAGTTGTTCAAATAAAGAGGCTGCCACTTGCTGTCGTCCAAAGAAAATACCGATAACATACAAGCTGCTCAAATAAAGAGACTACCACTTGCTGTCGTCCAAAGAAAATACCAATAACATACAAGCTACTCAAATAAAGAGACTACCACTTGCTGTATTCCAGAAGAGTAATAACGTACAAGTTGCTCAAGTAAAGAGACCGCCGCTTGCCGTTGTCAAAAAGTAAATGACGCACTAGTAGCTCGTGAAGAACTGCTGCTCGGTGCTTTCAAAAAGTAAATGACGCACTAGTAGCTCGTGAAGAACTGCTGCTCGGCGCTTTCAAAAAGTAAATGACGCACTAGTAGCTCGTGAAGAACTGCTGCTCGGCGCCTTCAAAAGTAAATGACGCACTAGTAGCTCGTGAAGAACTGCTGCTCGGCGCTTTCAAAAGAGTAACATACAAGTTGCTCATGAAGAGCTGCCGCTTGTCGTTTTCCAAAAGATGATAACGCACCAGTAACTCGTGAAGAGCTGCTGCTTGTCGTCCTCCGATGTAATAATACGTACAAGTTGCTCGTGAAGAGGTGTCGCTTGTCGTCTTCCATAAAATAATAACGTACAAGTTGCTTATGAGGAGCTGCCGCTTGTCGTTTTCCAAAAACCAATCAGAAGGAAATTGCGATGATATTGGCATAGAATAAAATCCTCGTCAAAGAGAACCATGAATCAATCCTTCCCGAGGAGATCACCTACTTAAAGGTGCAACATAAATGCACTAGTCGTCTAGGTCGCAAACTCACTGGGGAGAATCAAAGAATAGCCTATGCAAGAGGCAAAAACTTCATCCAGGAATAAACCAGAGAGAAGACAGTCAAACAAGACTCTACCCAATGAGAAAGTAATTCGACTGGGAATTCATCCTATCCAGAAATAGACAGGGTAAGCTGAATCAAAAATCATCCACGAGGATTAGCTCGGTTGGGGAATTTAGAAAGGAAGCACATTTTCTGCCTAAGCTAACCTTCTACTTGGAAATAAATATGTACGTTGTTCGAATAAACAAAGTACGACCCAAAATCAACGGCAAATGTGGATATGCATGCTGATATGAGTGTAAATGAGTGAATGAATGTTATGCTGACAAAACGAACAGATGGAATATCTTGAAGACGATAAGATGTCATGAAATAATAGATACTCGGCCAATCTTGAAAAAAAAAAAAAAAAAAAAGCGGAAGATAACTGGAATTGGAAACACAAAGAAACGTCGGAGCGTAACGCTACAAGGCTCAAGTCTTCTGAGGAGAAAAGTATTCAAATCCAATCTTCTAACACCAATAAACCACTGGCATGGGACGAAGTGTACCGCACTTCAAAATCTCCCAAACAAAAGGTAGCTAAAACAACACTTAACTGGAACAACTGGGGAGTCACCAAACTTAGTACTCCGAGAAACGCAAGTTTACACAACCAACACCTCATGACGATTTTAAAAGAAAACGAGTTCATCATACAAGTATAAGTTACTGCACTATTTTGCATTTCATGACTTGACCATCTTCGGAACGACTGTTAATATCCCTTTCGTTATTCACGACACTTTTTTTTATAAGGATATTTTAAATACTTTGTTTCGAATATTGCCGTAAAAATTAAGATTTTGCCCACAGAAGGTAAATGCTTAAATTCATTAATAAGATGGTAGTTCGCTAACAACGCGACTCCAACGATTTACAAAAATGTGGGAAATAGTACATGAAATAAAAGGTTATACAAAAACAATGATCACTATTCTCCCTAACAACTTTGAATTCCAGAATGTGCTCAGATGCCAAGACTGATTTGACCAGAAGTTGGCCTAAGCGAAATACTTCTTGACTGCATCGGCGTTCACGGGACGCGGAAGATCTTCACCGTCCATATTGGTGAGAATCAAAGCACCTCCAGAGAAAACTTTCTTAACAACATACGGTCCTTCATAATTCGGAGCCCACTTGCCCCTAGAATCGGGTTGGAAAGATAAAATCTTCCTGAGCACAAGGTCACCTTCTCTGAACTCGCGCGGTCGAACCTTCTTATCAAAAGCCTTCTTCATCCTCTGCTGATATAATTGACCGTGACACAAAGCTGTCAATCTCTTTTCTTCGATTAAATTCAACTGATCATATCTACTTTGACACCATTCAG
Organism: Vicia faba; assembly: GCA_948472305.1. NCBI lineage: Eukaryota > Viridiplantae > Streptophyta > Magnoliopsida > Fabales > Fabaceae > Vicia > Vicia faba. The sequence continues at coordinate 254,809 of CATIWC010000317.1, read as the reverse complement.
CCTCAGAAAGTTTGGCTTCCATCAACACTCTCAGAGACGGAATCTCAACCTCCACGGGGAGTACGGCTTCCATACCGTAAACTAGGGAATAAGGGGTCGCGCCCGTTGAAGTTCGAACTGAAGTACGGTACCCATGTAAAGCAAACGGAAGCATTTCATGCCAATCCTTATAAGTTACCACCATCTTCTGGACAATCTTCTTGATATTCTTGTTAGCAGCTTCAACAGCTCCATTCATCTTCGGTCTGTAAGGAGAAGAATTATGATGTTCAATCTTGAACTCTTCACAAAGCTCTCTCATCATCTTGTTATTCAAATTCGAACCATTATCGGTGATGATCTTGCTCGGGATGCCGTATCGACAAATGATCTGATTCTTGATAAATCTGACTACCACCTGTCTGGTTACATTAGCATAAGATGCTGCTTCCACCCATTTAGTAAAATAATCGATCGCTACCAAGATGAAACGATGACCATTTGAAGCTTTGGGTTCAATCATCCCAATCATATCAATGCCCCACATAGAGAAAGGCCAAGGTGACGATATAACATTGAGGAGGGTCGGTGGCACGTGCATCTTGTCCGCATAAATCTGGCATTTATGACACTTTTTCACATATTTGCAGCAGTCGGATTCCATGGTCATCCAATAGTAACCAGCTCTCAACATCTTTCTAGCCATTGCATGTCCGTTGGCATGAGTGCTAAAGGATCCTTCGTGTACTTCTTGCATCAGCATTTCTGCTTCACGTCTGTCCATACATCTGAGCAAAACCATGTCATAATTCCTCTTATACAAAACTTCTTCATCGAGAAAGAAACTGCTTGCTAATCTTCTCAACGTCTTCCTATCTTTATTGGATGCCCCAGGTGGGTACTCTTGAGTTTGAAGAACACGTTTAATGTCATGGAACCACGGTTTGTCGTCGGTAACCTCTTCTACTGAGAACACATGAGCAGGTCTGTCAAGACGCATAACTCGGATTGTAGGCACGTCGTTCCAATCATTTACTTGAAACATTGAGGACAAAGTAGCCAAAGCATCAGCCATTTGGTTCTCATCTCTAGGGATATGATGTAATTCCACTTTGTTGAAGAAAGTTAACAATCTTCTAGCATAGTCTCTGTAAGGGATCAAACCAGGATGACGAGTCTCCCATTCTCCTTTGATTTGATTAATCACCAATGCCGAATCTCCGTAAATATCAAGAATTTTAATCCTTAGGTCCACTGCTTCTTCGAGACCCATAATACATGCCTCATATTCCGCCATGTTGTTCGTACAGTCAAATTTCAATCTTGCCGTGAACGGGATATGAGTGCCTCGGGGAGTGACGATGATTGCCCCAATTCCATTTCCATAGGAATTCACAGCTCCGTCAAATATCAAACCCCAATGCGATTCAGGATCAGGTCCTTCTTCAGGTAACGGTTCTTCACAGTCTTTAGCTTTCAAGTACATAACATCTTCATCTGGGAAATCAAACTTGATGGATTGATAATCGTCAATTGGTTGGTGAGCCAAATGATCGGCTAAAATACTTCCTTTGATCGCTTTCTGAGTGTGATACTCAATGTCATATTCGGACAACAACATCTGCCAACGGGCTATTCTTCCAGATAAGGCGGGCTTCTCAAAGATATACTTGATCGGATCCATTTTGGAGATCAACCAAGTGGTGTGATTAATCATATACTGGCGCAGACGGCGAGCAGCCCAAGCTAGAGCACAACAAGTTTTCTCAAGCAATGAGTATCGAGACTCACAGTCTGTGAATTTCTTACTCAAATAATATACAGCATGTTCCTTTCTTCCAGTCTCATCTTGTTGACCAAGCACACATCCCATGGAGTCTTCCAGTATAGTCAGGTACATAATCAATGGTCTTCCTTCCACTGGTGGGATCAAAATGGGAGGTTCAAGCAAATATTCTTTGATGCTATCAAAAGCTCTCTGACAATCTTCTGTCCACACACATCCTTGGTTCTTTCGGAGAAGCTTGAAAATCGGCCCACAGGTAGCAGTCATATGAGATATAAACCTAGAAATGTAATTCAGTCTCCCAAGGAATCCTCTTACTTGTTTTTCTGTCTTGGGAGCGGGCATTTCCCGAATGGCTTTGACTTTATCAGGATCTACTTCAATACCTTTCTGACTGACAATGAAACCCAGAAGTCTTCCAGAACGAACACCAAAAGTGCACTTGTTGGGATTCAGACGGAGTTTGTACTTCCTCAAACGCTGGAATAACTTCAACAAATGTTCCAAATGATCCTCCTCAGTCTGTGATTTGGCAATCATGTCGTCCACATACACTTCGATCTCCTTATGCATCATGTCATGGAACAAAGCAGTCATGGCCCTTTGGTATATTGCGCCGACATTCCTCAAACCAAACGGCATAACCCGATAACAGAAAGTTCCCCGAGGTGTAATGAAAGCGGTCTTCTCCATATCCTCTGGTGCCATCTTGATTTGATTGTAACCAGAGAAACCGTCCATGAAAGAAAAGACTTTGAACTTGGCGGTACTGTCGACCAATACGTCAATGTGAGGTAATGGGAAGTCATCCTTCGGACTAGCTCTATTCAGATCTCTGTAGTCTACACACATCCGAACTTTTCCATCTTTCTTAGCAACAGGAACTATATTGGCCAACCATTGAGGATAGACCGATGTAACAAGGAAACCTGCATTGATCTGCCTCTGAACTTCCTCTTTGATCTTGTCAGCCATATCAGGACGAGTCCTTCTCAACTTCTGCTTGATCGGCGGACACTCAGGTCTCAACGGTAAACGATGCTCCACAATGTCATTGTCCAACCCTGGCATATCTTGGTAGGACCAAGCGAACACGTCAACATACTCTTTAAGAAGCTCCAACATTTTCTCCTTAATTTCCAGGATAAGCAATGCTCCGACTTTGACTTCCTTTCTATCTTCTTCATCACCCAAGTTGACCAACTCTACAGGTTCTTCAAATGGTTGAATGACCTTCTCATCATGCTCAAGCAAACGGGAAATCTCAACAGGAACCTCTTCATCATCCTCTTCTTCGGCTCTGAACACAGGGAATTCAAAGTTGGGAGAGGGCATAGGATCACTGTTTTCGATGGTTAAGTCATGGATTAATCTGCACATATGATTATGCTTTATTTTAGAAATCGATTTGTGCAAATAAAACAAAAGGTTATTAATTAACTTTCATTGCTATTTCCCAGAAAAAGTGAAAAATAAAACAGCAGTGGACAAAATAACATTTTTATTCATTAAAGGGAAATACTTGAAACAAAGAGCCCAGACATCTCTCTTTTGCCTTGGGCAGAGCAAAAGGAATTATTTTTCATAGCCCGACACAAAATACGTTTCGCCTTGGGCAGAGCGAATTTTTCAAAGGAAAATAAACAAAACATTACTCGGAAATGTGCATAACCACAAGAACATCAACAGCTATCCAGTTTTGGCAAGCCAATCCAGGCGTCACAAACACGGGAAAATCCTCCTCGGAATCATCATCTATGATAGCATCAACCTCAGGATGTACAAACCCTGCACTTCGGAAAACCTCTTGAATCGGACAAACAACCACCTCTTTCTCGACCCTTGCAGATATTGGATGAAAACCCAGACCTTCCCCAGACTTGTTCTCGGGTAACGTCAACACCTGGCCCCATCCTTCGGCCGAACCACTTTCCACCACTCGCCGCGCATCCTCAAAAGAAGAGATGGATGCCCCTTGCTTCTTCACTGTATTCTTAGCAACAGATAGACCCTGGAACTGGGTCCCCACATCCTCGTCAACATCAATAAAAGAAAATGATGATAAATGGCTTACCACCATAGCCTGCTCTCCCCCAATCATCACTAGCTTCCCATGTCTTACAAACTTTAGTCTCTGATGGAGCGTAGAGGTGACTGCCCCGGCATCATGGATCCAGGGACGACCCAATAAACAGTTGTAGGCAGCACGGATATCCATCACTTGGAAAGTGATTTGAAAAGTATGGGGACCAATCACTATAGGAAGATCCACTTCACCAATGACTGTCTTCCTAGAACCATCAAATGCTTTAACGATTACTCCACTAGGCCTCATAGGAGCACCTGGATATGAAAGCCGAGATAATGTAGTCTTGGGCATCACATTCAACGACGAACATGTATCCACCAACACGCTTGATAAGGTATCGTTTCCACAACTTACTGAGATGTGCAAAGCCATATTATGGTTTCTCCCCTCCTTCGGGAGTTCTTCATCACTGAAACCAAGATTGTTACACGAAGTTATATTTCCCACAATTCCATCGAACTGGTCAACCGTTACATCATGGTCCACGAATGCCTGGTCCAAGACCTTCATCAAGGCTTCTCTATGTGCACCAGAATCTCTCAATAAGGCAAGCAAGGAAATCTTGGAAGGTGTTTGCAAAAGTTGGTCCACAATCTTATATTCACTTCTCTTGATAAGCTTCAGGATCTCATCATCCTCAGGGTGAGGGATAGGTTCACTGGATCGGTCTATCTCAACCCTTGGTTCAACATTTCTTACTGGAATCTCCGCCGGTATGGGCCTCCTAACTTGAACTCCTGGTCTCTTCGATGGTACTGCTGCAAAAACACGCCCACTTCTCGTAACTCTACTCACATCAGCAATGTTAACAAAAGACGGTCTCGTTGGTATGGGGACTTCTACCCCATTCTCAATCATTGTGGCGTTATACTTGTACGGCACGGCTTGGTCTGAGCTGTAAGGCACAGGGCCAGGTGGGTAAATAATCAAAGGATCAACAGGCGCAGTTTGACTGTTGTAAGCAATCTCTACTGATTCTGGAAAATTGAATTGTGGTGTGATAACATTCACTTCATCCTCCAGATTTCGGTCATAGGTAATAGTGATAAATCTCTGATTTAGCAACTTCTGAATATCCTCCTTCACGATAGGACAGTCATCCTCTCTTGAACAAAACTCACAAACGTCATAATCATGCTGGTGCCTAACAAAGGCAAGTCTTCTCAAACTCTGATGTAACCTGACCAACGACTCTCTTATGTGTTCGACTTGAAAAACTCGAAACTTCCCCGGACAACCTTCCACCATATTCACTGAAGCTGCCCCATGTCGAGGCAAAGGATTATCTCTAACATTTGGATTAACGTCCCTAAAAGACAAGATACCATTCTTAATTAATCTCTATACATCCGCCTTCAGAGCAAAGCAATTCTCAAGGTTGTGCCCCGGCGACCCTTGATGATATTCACAAAATTGATCCGCCTTGTACCACGGAGAAGCACTGTTCGGTGCGACAGGAGGAGGCTTTGTCGTGATGAGATTCTTTCTGATGAGAGCAGGGAACAATTCAGTATAAGTCATAGGAATGGTATCGAACTGCGGTTTTCTGGGTAAACGGTTCTGATTGTTGAACGGATAAGCCTGTTGTCGAGGCTGCTGCTGAAAAGGCCGTTGTTGAGTTGGTGGAGTTTGATGAGCTGGGGTCGTCAAAGTTGGGCGGACAGCCGGAGTGACTGCCGCAACGTGAGAGTAACCTCTCCTAGGTCTACCTGGAAACAAAGCGCTAACATCCTGCTCTTTTCTTTTCGGGAAAACACTTCCAAACTTCTTCGCACTGCTAGACGGACTCCCTTCTTTAACCAAACGCCCTTCACGAATCCCTTCCTCTAATCGCATGCCCATGCTTACCATTTCAGTGAAGTCACTGGGTGCGCTGGCTATCATTCTTTCATAGTAAAAGGACCCTAAAGTCTTCAGAAATATCTTAGTCATCTCTTTCTCCTCAAGAGGTGGATAGATTTGAGCAGCAATTTCACGCCACCTCTGGGCGTACTCCTTAAAAGATTCCCGGTCTCTCTGCGACATCACCCGGAGTTGATCCCGGTCCGGCGCCATGTCAACGTTATACTTGTACTGATGGACAAAGGCTTCGCTAAGATCGTTGAAGTTGCGGATTCGAATGCTGTCTAAACCCATATACCACTTTAGAGCAGCACCCGTCAAACTGTCTTGAAAATAATGAATCAACAAGTCATGATCATCGGAATACGTAGACATCTTTCTCTCGTACATTGTCAAATGACTTCTAGGACACGAATCACCCTTATATCTCTCAAAGTCTGGCACTTTGAATTTTGCTGGAATCTTGACATTCGGAACCAAACAAAGATCATGCGTATTCTTCCCAAACAGATCCTTCCCTTTCAATGCTCTAAGCTCCTTCTGCATTTCCTGGAACTGATCTTGAAATTCTTCCATTCTATCAAAAAGACCCAAACTTTCAGCTGGCTCGGCAGGATAGGTAGGTTCATTCAAGTAAGGTACGGAGTGAACCACAGGAGCAACGGTCGTCATAATCGGTTGCGGAAAAGGTGTTAAAGACGGGATTACTGGCGGCATGGCAGTTGTCTCTGGTTGAGGAAGAGACAATGCAGGTAGAAATAAAGGTTGTACGGCAGGCTGATACCCTTCTGGCACAAAGTTGTAAGGCATTCCCCACGGAAAACCTTTTGGCATCTGATGTTGAAGCGGAGAGTTGATTTGAGTTACGGAGGCATGAACTGTGACAATCTCGGAGACCACTGGGGTTGAAGTCTGAATCTCGGCAGCCGTAGTCGATGGCTGATTCTGAACAGCCACCAAACTTTCTACTAACGCAGTTAACTTTTCCATCTCGACACGAAGTGTAGCAACTTCCCCACGAAGCTCATGATTTTCCTGTTCCAAATCTTCCATTTTCCTTTGACGATTGGCCCGAGTGTCGTATCGGTGAGACAGCTTGACAACCTTTGGTGGAAAAAGAACAAGGATGAGACTCTAGAAAACAGGTGAAGTGGAATGTGAAATGATGCATGATGGCGATGCAAATGATGACTCATTTTAAAAGTTTTTCAAGGAACTTTAATAGTTTCGCATACATCAATGGTAAAGGAATTTGGAACAACAAAAACTCAATCCATTAATCGAAAGCGATAAATTACAACTTACAATTTGGAACAGTAAATTACAACCTTGGGATAACAAATCCAATAATGAAAGCAATAAATTACAACTTCGAAACATGAAAACCATAATAAAGTGATAAATTACAATTTTAAAACATGAAATCTAAAATAAAGCAATAAATTACAACTTTGGAGCATGAAGCCCATAATAAAACAATAAATTACAACTTCGGAGCATGAAGCCCTTTTACATAGTTTTACAAAATGACATCAATAAAATAAACTAAAAGCTAAAGCTCACTCGGAATCCTCAGATGACGGACCAAACACCAGCTGTAATCGGAGCTTCTTGATATTTTCTTCGTAAAAGTCTTCCATCTCCTTCTTCTCAGCTATCAGTCGATCGATGATTTCTTCCTGCGGATTAGGAACGAGAGCCACGCTTACCGAACCTTCCCTTTTTCTCTTCCTTTCACTCGCATACTTCTTCAGCAAGGCATCCTTCTGACGAAGCTTCTCATCGTGGTCAACGAACCGGCCGTCTTGAATAAGCAGCAACTCCTCCTTCTCTTTTAACTGTCGAGTCAGGACTCGATTCTCATATTCAGACATATGGTACTTTTCCTTCCAAGCATCCCTCTCGGACTTCATCCTAGCCAGATTTCCTTGATATTCTCCTACATCCGAGATAGGGATAACAACAGATGATGGTGCGATGGCAGGGAATAAAGGTTTCTCAAGTTTATATGGCATCTTGAGAGCACAAGCCCTAGCACGGACCCACTGCAGGTAAGGCTCCAAAGAAACGGCACCTCGATGTCCTAACATATCTCTCCCTTTCCTATGGATGTGGCGCCAAGCTCCTTCGATCTCCCTCTTAGCTTCCTGATGATCTTGTCCTTCCTGAAGAAAGAAACCACTCACATGGATGTTGTTTGGCTTATCTCTCATCGGGTACCCGAACTGACGGCGCGCTAGAACAGGGTTATAGTTGATTCCACCCCTCGTACCGAGAAGAGGTACGTTAGGAAAAGCACCACAGCTATCAATGATCTCCACGTCGTGGTAAACTCGATTATACCAGTCAATGTCGAAATGAGTGAGAGCCATAATCTTTGGCGCCCAACGCGGTTCCTTCTCGAGATCCCAGAAAGCATCAGACCTACGTAGATGCGAGACGTACCACTGATACAACAACGGTACACAACAAATAATCATCCCTCCTTGATAAGAGTTTCAAAGATGGATGGAGTAGTATGTATCTCCTAGCAGCGTAGGGACCGGATTTCCAATCAGGAAAATTCTGATGGCGTTGATATCCACGAACTTATCAACGTTAGGGAATAAGAATAGACCATACGCGAGTAGAGCAAACACGTCTTCGAAGGCAACAGTATCTTTTGTCTCAGCAAAATGACGAGCTTTCTTCAACAAAAACTGCGCCGGCAAACCCCAGATTCCCCCTTTCATAGTCATGTTCTCCTCTATCTCTGACTTCTTTAAGTGGGTGATGGTTGCTATCTCGTGAGATTTGGGCTCCTCTTCTAATCCAGAAAAGGGAACACGGTCGGCGATCGGCAAACCAAGAATATAGGAGTACTCCTCTAAAGTGGGCATCAACTGATAATCCGGAAAGGTGAAACATCGGTACAAGGGATCATATAACTGAACCAACGTGTTGAGGATGCCTTTCTTCATCTTGCGCTTCATGAGCGGTACGATGGACCCATACTTCTTCTGAAAATCTGTCGGACTCTCGATCTTCGGAATCAAACTCTTCAGTTCTTCAATCTCGGGCTCCTTGAAGCTAAAGCTTCGAGTATTTCTCCTTCCAGGTTCCATAATACCCTGAGATGTCTGCAAAAACCATTCCAAAGTTCCTTGAAAAGCAAGTTTTTTACAAAGATGTTGGTGAATGCATGAATGAATGGTAATGAAACAGTCACACACAAGCTTGCAAACATGGGGTTCAAGGGTTCAACGTTCAGCATGGAGTCGAGGGTAAAGCCCACCCAAAGGTATGTACTAACGTTTCAATCACACCTGTAAGACATGGTTCTAAGAGTTCCCAGAGTCTACATTCCTCCTTCGGATATTACCAACGTCTTGATTACTCAATAATTAGCAATATTCTCAAGAGAAACTCGTCCGAGCGTAGCATCGCGTAACAACTACTTCCGAATTACTCAGTTGTAGTCTCCGCGCTACACCTAAAAAGGCCAAGATGGGTTAGGGTTCTACGGTCCTCAACTTCTCGGGCTCCTAGGTCGAAAATGATAATGTCTTCCCGATTACTCGGTAAACAAATATTAAGTTCAAGAGGGCCTTCCATTGAGTGGGGGATCTCATGCCTCCTTCTTCGGGATTACTCCCTCAAAGTTAACATGACTATACCGCCCGTCCTATTCCTTAAGTGTTACTTAATCCGGGTATAGGATTCGTCCTTTGCAAAAAAAACCAAACACCCCAATTTAAACACATAATCAAGCAAATCAAATAATAGTAAAACAGATAAGACAAATTAGGCTTAACCCACTTAAGGATGGACCAGCAAGAGGTCAATCTGTCCCCAGCAGAGTCGCCAATTCTGTAGCGATAAAAAATGTAGCGGGGTAAATCGGAGATCGAATTATTGATTAATTCGTCTCACAAAAGCAAGAGTCGCCACCGCGCTTTATTGTTTCCAAAGGAAAAGGGAAAAGAGCGAAATAAAACCCTAAACATGCAATGTAAATAATAATAAAATACAAAGCGTTTTCGAAACGAGATCTTATGGTTCGGGGGTTGGTTATACAATGGGAAGGTATTAGCACCCAATGTATCTATAGTACTCTATAGGAACCTTTTGAAATATCTGTTTATTTAAAATTGATCGTTTGATAAAAAAATAAATCGTTTTGGCCGAAGGGGAGGTACGAACGGTTTTTTTTGAAGATACGACGACCTAACGTCGAAGTTTTTGCTTAAAGGGTATAAGTTTCGAAAAGATTGAATATTTGATGAAAAATTATCCTAAGTTTTAATGAAATACGAAAGTTCGCGCAATTTAGACTTGAAGACATGAAGTCAACAAATTTATCGTTTCTCCTTTGGATTTAAACGTAAACAGAATAATCATGTAAATATGAAGTAATTAAACAGAAAAGAAAAAATCATGCGGATAATAATTAAATAGTAACAGTTAAATAAATGACTAAATGGTATAAATATGAAAAGTTTTTTTAGATTTTTGTCTAATATTAATTAAAGCGAGAGAATTAATTAAAGAAAAGATAAAATGTTTTTTTTTTTTAGTTTTAATTTCTAGTTTTTATTCTTTTTATGTGTTTTTTAATATTAATAAAAGTATTACTTTTTAAGAATTAAATTAAGTTAAAACTTAATGCTACTAACTTAAGTCTAAATTAAAAGATATTAAATCCCAAGGGTTTAAATTAATAAAATTGGTCGGTTCTTAAAATGTCTTAATTAAATACAAATTCTTATTTTTGATTATATTTACTAATTATATAAACTAATAAAAATTCTAAAAGGAAAAAAATAGAAGAAAAAAAAAGGGTATATGAAAAATGGAGTAGATGATAAACAATTGATATGGGCTAAAAGGTTTTAGGGAGCCCAAACAGAAACAAGCAAAATGGGGGGTGCCTAAGGGAATCGTGTGGGCTTAAGGCAGCAAAATGGGTTAAAGGCCCATTATTCCATAATTTGTTCCTTAGGGTTAAACAACGTTTGGTTTAGGGAAAAAGGGATTAGGGTTTGGTTCGTGCAGAACGGCGCTCATCTCTCTTCTTCGTCTTCGCGTCTTCTTCTCCATGCTTTTGCTTCTGAGTCCCTGAGTTTGCTTTCTAACTCCTTGCCATGGCCACCAGCTCTCACTGTCTTCTTCCCTCTAGCCAAACAAGAAAAGAGGGCTACGGATTTTACGGTAAAATACGCTATTCGTTAGGTTTCGTTATATCTTGCATGCATTGATTTTGATTACGTTTGATTCTGATCCTGTTTTGATTTTGATTCTTATTATTTGTTGTTGGAGGTACTATGGAAGTAAAAAGGGGAAAGGAAATCGTTACCTAGGCGGAGACGGAGGAGGGACAGTTGGGTGCGAAGGAGGCCAGGCAGCGAGGAGAGGAGGCGCGTCGCGAGCTTGCTTCGGTGGCCGGTACTTTATATGTGGCTTTCTTCTTCTTTCTGACTTCTGTATGCTTTCGTTAGAGTGGTTTGACAGTTTCTCTTCTTCTCTTTCTCGCCTTGCTTACTGTATGATTTAAATGGCCAATGATGGTAACTCTGAGGCCTTGCTTATGTTGCCTTCGAAGTTGGTTTTGGCTGGATCGTTTCAGGTTTGGCCTAGCTTGGCTTCAGCAGGTTTGAGATTGATGATGTTCATGGCTTGGGCAATAAGTTTGACAGGTTTATGGGTATACTGGTTATGTTGGTTTTACGCAGGTTGATGGAAACAGGGGAATAGGTTTTTTTGTTGTTAGGCCATATTGGTTGTATGGTTTAGACTGGTTTTGTGTTGGTTGGACAGTAGAGATGATGGTTCTTTGTTTAGGCCATGTTGTGAAATGGTTTGAAAATGGTTAAGGTTGTGAAATTGTTTTTTGATATATGGTTTTGACAGGCTTATGGTGATGTTGGCTTGAGGGCTCAATCAGTTTCGGTGAGGTTTAGGCCATATATGTTTGTATGGTTTAGACAGTGGGAATGGTTATGCAGGTTCTTGCTGGTTTTGTATATTTTTTTGCTGACAACAATTTTTCTAAGTTTTTTTAGGCTTGGAGATTGATGGATTCTGATATGTGTGATTTTTGTTATGTTATAACAGTCTTCTCTTCCTTTGTTTACGTTACAAGCTGGAGATTTGAATATTTTTACAATATTCTTGGCCTTCTGCATCATACTGTTACATCTAGTTTGTCTCTATTCCTATTTCATGTTTTACTTCCTACTGGATGTGTTACTGCAGTTTGTCTTGTATCCCTTTCCTGCCTAAGCCAAACCTGTAAAACCACACTTCCTCCTCTCTTTCTCTCTCTCAGTACAGTTTTGACAATAAAATGATATGCTGTACTATTTTCTGAAATTGCAAAAGTGCTGGAATATGATGAAAAAGGAAATACTTGCTTGCATACTGTTTTGAAAAATGCATATTTTAACTTCCAATGCAAAAGTAGAGCTTATGTTTGGCTTCTACTATGTGGGCATAGGTTTACGTTGGCATTTGCTTTGTTTGCTGCTTGCATATGCTGTGCATATTTTGACAAATGCATTGAATTTTGAAAAATGCAATTAATTTGAAACATGCAATTTTTGACAAAAAATGAATTTGTGCATTCATTTATTAAAATTCCTCTCTTTTTTGTGAACCGGGAGAAATCCCGTGATTTGCAAAAAAGGATAAACTGATTCCGGCCATTGCTTTTAATGATGAACATTAAATAAATTTGCTTTTAATTATTTGTTCAAATTCTAATTTCTTTTAATTTTGCAGGTAACATCAAGTGAGCAGACAAATAATGCATTGGATCAGAAGATTTAGAATTAGGAACATTAGATTGATTTTTTATTTCATTTTAACTTTGTAAAATTATTATTGTAATTTTGTTGTAATAAATACAATATTTACACAATAATTGTACAATTAGAAAAAATGAATAAAAATCCAATATTCGCCAATTAATTTCTTCTTTCTCTCTAATTATTTACTTTATTGTTTACAATTTTTAAATTATATGATAATCAAAAATAAATCTCAATTACCTAAATTCAGAATAGTAAACAAATAAATAAATAACATCATTGATCAATTAATAGTTTCAATTATTTAATTCATTATTCATGACTTTCCAAGTTATAATAATTAAAATAGAATTTCAATTATTTTAACTTAGAATGATAAATAATTAAATAATTACTATCGACCAATTAATGAACTTTTTCTGAATATTTATTATATTATTCATAAATCTTTAAATTATGTAATAACTGAAAGTAAATTCCAGTTATTTAAATTTAAGATAGTGCATAATAAATAAATGCTGTCTGCACGATTAATACGCCTCTTCCCTAATGTTCATTTTATTATCTATACATCTTTAAATTACATAATAATCGAAAACAAATTCCAAATATTTAAATTTAAGATAATAAATAATTAACAAACATTATTTTAGCACGAATCGATTAAATAATTTAGTGTTCAACATAAATAGCTCTCGGCCTGAAAAAAGTTATGAATTTTAAAATCAATGGATCAAAACACTTGTAATGTAATGATGAAGATATGAGATGATATCTTAGGTCAAAATTTGGGGTATAACAAGAACCCTCACAAATAGAACCATTGTGCCTCGGGTAAGACACAAGGCCATGAAGTTTAAATTGTTTATTACAAACTCAGAAAACAAGTAAGACAATTATTGCAGAATAAAATAAACTGGTATAAAATCTCTGGCCGTCCAATTACTCAGTCCACCATTGGTAGTCGGGTAGATCCAGCTGTCAATATCAGAGTCTTCATCACTGTCTTCAATAGCGTTGACCCCACAATTGCTGATGCGTAGGGGAGGTCCTCCAGCTCGAGCGCGTCAAACAGCCCTTTGAGCTTCTGAAGTAAAGCCCAACCCAAATTTGTCAATTTTGTGAGTAAAATCAGGGAGCTGCCCCCAGTTGGTACACCCACCTTCTTCGACCACTGCTATGGCGTCCTTGAGAGAAGCCATCTTTAGAGGAGGTTTGGTGCTGGTAGTAGTTTCGGTTGACGCCAAAATCTGGGGAACCTCTTCAAAATTTTAACAAGGAGTCTCTATGAATTCCCCGTCCATCTCCACATACCTGAAGGAATTCAGGTGGCTCACCATATACTCCTCTTTTCCATGCACAATGATAATCTTCCCCTTCACCAGATATTTCAGCATTTGGTGCAGCGTAGAAGTAACAACCCCAGCTTCATGGATCCAAGGATGACCCAACAACAAGAGTACGATGGTGTGATGTCCATCACGTAGAAGGTGGACCCAAAGTTCTGAGAGCCTACTTTGACAGGGATGTCCACCTCCCCATGCACCATTCTCTTCGACCCGTCAAAATCCCTTACCACAATGTTACTAGGCTTTAAGGTCAAGCCTTCACAATCTAGCCGATCAAGAGCCTTCTTAGGCAGAGCATTTAGTGAAGACCCAGTATCCACTAGAACATGAGCCATAGTGGTGCCCCTGCATTTGATCGAGACATGCAGAGAATCATTATGATTCCTCCCTTTCGGTATCAAGTCGACATCTGAAAAACCCAGCCCATTGTCAGCAGTCAAGCTGGCCACGCAGTCTTTGAATTGATCGTCTGAGGTTTATTACGGCACATGCGCGGTCTTGAGGAGTGCGATCAAAGCCTTTGCATGGGCCTCAGAACATAATAGCAAAGACAACATCGATATCTTCGAGGGGGTCTGCCCCAACTGTTCGACCATATTGTAGTCGCTCTTCTTGATTATTTTTAAGATTTCCTCTATCTCTTGCTTAGAGGATTCTACAATAATATTTTTAGGTGCCTCCGTTCGGGCAGGCTCACCTATAGCTTCTTTGCCTCGAGTCCTATATTACTCATCGGTAGGGGTAAAAACTGGAGTAAGAATGGGAGTAGTAGCTGAAGTACTTGCAGGAACATCAAATGGAATAATAACAAGATTAGTGACAGTGTTCGGAGAGATCTCGGGAGTGAAAACCCTTCCACTTATGGTAATCTTACTGGCCCCAGAAATTTTACTGACATCGGGATCAGCCTCTTCAACCTTTAAATCTTGTTTAATGCCATGATAGTAAACATCTATGCCATAATGCCAAGGGGCAGCTTTGTCTGAGGCGTATGGGACAGGACCAGGAAAAATGATTATTAACGGAGCGATTCTCGGAGAGGGTGTAATCCTAACAAGTCTTTTAGAGGAGACCTTGGAAGGATTGGAGGAAATGGTTATAATGGCAACATCTTCAAACAGAATAGTTGGAATCAAAGTCTTTTCAAACAAATTTTCTCTGTTGTCCATCATGCGTTGAACACCTGCTTTCAGCAAATAGAAACCAGTGGGCAAAGATGAACACATGTGGCAACCTTACCACAACCCGAAAATAAATCGGCCAACAACAAATTCTCCTTAACAATCATAAGAGGAGTAGAAACTTCATCAACAGAGGTAACGAACAGGTCAGTATCAATGGCATTAACTCCACATTTGTGCTTGGGCATGGGAGCAATTATGACATTGGGCTTCTCTGGAGCATCAAACTCAATCTCCTTGGCTTCAATCAGATCTTGTACTTTATTTCTTAGAGCCCAACAATCATTTGTATCGTGGCCAGGACTCTCAGAATGGTAGGCACACTGAGCGTTTGGATTGTACCGAGGAGATATGGTATTAGGATTCTTGGGAGCCTCTTTCAAGGTTGCCAAGTTGGATCTTATCAGATGGGGTAGAACCTCAGTCAATGTCATGTTAATTCGGGTAAACTTCCTTTGCGGTCTTTCTACCCTTTGCTGATTGTTGCGTTGTAGGGTAGCCGCAGGCCTAGGTATCATCATAACACTTACCATTGGCCAGTGTTCAGCTCTTCTCTGACCTCTTGGGCTATAGATAGCACTGACTTCCTTCTTACCTGCGAAGGGCTTCTTTACTGAGCTCAAAGAGGTGTCTTTCTATATTTTGCCGCTCTGGATCCCAACTTTTACCCTCTCTCCTGTTAATATCAGCTCAGTGAAACCAACTGATGATCTACCAATCAAATGATTGAAGAATAGACCAGACAGCGTCCCAAGAAACATGTCAACCAACTCCCTGTCGGATAAAGGGGGTTGGACTCTCCCATCCAGATCTCTCCACTTCTGCGCATAGTCCTTAAAGCCTTCACCTGCACCCATGGACATACTCTGGAGTTGAGTACGAGTAGGGGCAAGATCATCATTGTATTGATACTGCTTATAAAAAGAAGCAGCCAAATCTTCCCAGTTTCGGACATTGGTTCCCTCCAATTGATAAAACCATTCGAGTCGAGTCCCTAACAGACTATCTTGAAAGAAGTGAACCCACAAGTTTTTATCAGCAGTGTGAGGCTGAATCTTCCTCACATAGCAACGGAGATAGAGCTTTTGGCAAGACACCCCATCATACTTTGTGAAAACCGAAGCCTTAAATTTCTGCGGGATGACCACTGCTGACACAAATCCCAGCTCTTCAAAGTCTAACCCTTGTATTCTCTAGATTTCCATAGTGCTCAACCGATCCTCTAACTGCTTGTATCTATCCTTAGTGGGAGGATACTGCTCATCATTGTAATTTGTATCATTGTTGGAAACTTCAGGGCTAGGGTCCTTCTCCCTTGTCTCCCTCTCTTGATTCTCCCCTTCTTTGGACGAGGAGGTCAGATCGACTGGTTGCTTTAACGCCCCCCTGAACCTTCTGCCCAGGTTCAGAACACTAGAGATTTTCTTCTTCTTCTTCTTCTTTTCCTTCAGGATAAGGGCCTTCAGATCCTCCTGCCCTTTTGCCAAAGTTATGAGCATCTGTTGAAATTAGGCATTTTGTGCCTGAAGATCTTTGATGCTTTGTTTAGAAGACATTCTTGCTGAAATAAACAACGAAGAAGATGAGAAACCTGTAATGGTACTTGTTTATGCAATGTCATGGATGGTATGCATATGCAATGATTTCAAGGACTTGTAAAGGCTCAAATTTGTTTAACCAAAAATAAACACACGTTAATTGTATTAATAAGTTCAAACGGTTACAAAGAATTCCTTTTAGGCTTACAGTTGAACAAACCAAACTTAAAACAAAAAGAAAACTTGGTCTCCCAAGAGCGCATCCTCTTTGGTGCAATGTAGGCTTTTATGTTCCTTTCTTCATGAAGTAGACTAGTGAGCTCCAGGACCTTCTTCTAATTGGCATAGAATTGAGCTTCAAGCGTATCCTGCTCCTCTTTTTAAGTTGAACCCAGGATTTCTGTAACTCCTCATGATCAGTTGGCATGTCAGGATGATGAACAAGATAAGGAGTGTCTCCTTTAGCAATTGGTTCCACAATC
Source organism: Vicia faba (assembly GCA_948472305.1). Taxonomy (NCBI): domain Eukaryota; kingdom Viridiplantae; phylum Streptophyta; class Magnoliopsida; order Fabales; family Fabaceae; genus Vicia; species Vicia faba. Next base: position 237,775 of record CATIWC010000317.1, on the reverse strand, counting down.
ATTGGTAGGACAGCAGGATAAGGCATCATAAGACTTTGGGCGCAGGCTCGTACCCATCAGAGATAGGGCTCAAGAGGGATGGAATTCTTGTGCCCCAGTGTCTTGCTATCAATTTTATGTACCATGCCCCAAGCTCTCATGAACCTTTTGCAGTAACCCTGAACATCATTCTCATAATTGAAGGTGATTCCTTGGATAAGTGTATCATGAAGACCATCCCTTCTCGCATAACCAAACTTCCGCAGTGCCAAACAAGGGTTATAAGTGATTCCTCCCCTAATGCCTAAGAGAGGAGTGATTCCAAACAAGGGTTATAAGTGATTCCCTAATCCCTAATGCCTAGGTAGGTGCGAAATAAAACACCTATCCAATAGAGGAGTGCAACACAGGATGGTCCCCCTTCTCTTTAGAGTACGAGCATACAAAGTGTGTAGAACATCCCCAAGTAATGTAGGTACCAGATTATGAGACAAAAACACCTTAATAGTATTCACCTCTACGAGTTGGTCCGCATTAGGGAAAAGTACCATCCCGTAGATGAGGAGTGCCAATACCTCTTCGAAATCTTGTAAATCCAGGGTATCCCAAAAATAATAAACCTTCTCTAATAGAAATTTAATCGGGATTCCTTGGACATTTCCTCTTGTTTCCCAATTTTTGCCACTACATCGGGCCGTTGTAAGGACAAAGCTCGAGCAATATCTTCAGGCTTTGGATGTTCTTTCGTACCATTGAAAGGTAATTGATCAAGAATAGGTACCCCCAACAACTGAGAAAATTCCTCCATAGTAGGCACTAATTGGTAATCTGGAAAGGTGAAGCAGTGGTGCACATGATCAAAGAACTGAAATAGCACTTTTAACAATTCTTCATCAGGTTTTGAAGTGACCAAGTTAAGCAACAAACCATGCTTTTCAGTGAAGGGGTAGCTTTCAGGAATCCTTAATGCCAAGTCCTTTAGTTGGAGAGGAACTTTCACAAGGTTAATCTGGATAGTATTCCTACGGGCAGATGCCATGTCCTACAAAACAAAGCAAATATGAGCCCTAGAAAAATCCTTAAAATGGTTAGTATGATATGCCGTGCTTATGATGTCATGATTATGCTAAAAAAACCACATGTATAACAAGCAACAAACAAGTCACACCAAGTCCTTAGGATTAAGGCATGCATGAGTTTTAAGGTCATACCCTCTTGATGCTGGATTGGTTCAACCTGTCCTATAAATAGTAACCGAGTTCTAAGGGATCTCGATATCACTGATATTTCCCCCAAGCTTCGTTCAATAGGCGATTTACTCGCAACCAAACAAAACTCAAGAGTCAAACCTCAATGAGTGTAGCATTGAGTATCTGTCGACCTTGGGAATACACCAGAGCCAGCCATATCGCTACGTCCTACTGGCCAAGTTGTTCAATTAAAGGTTCTAAGGTCAGTTGATGCTTTATGACACCACGCAGCGGCCCCATACTCTCCCTGATTGACTCAAGGGTTATCAGTACCAACCAAAGTGCCACATCAACGTAGCTACTGCTTCAACCGTGTCGGTATACTCTGTACATTTCCCTTACTGTTTATTGCTACTTACCTAAAAGGTGTCCCTAGATTCGGGTGTAGGATCTACATAACCCCAACAAAACCCTTGAATATAAAGCAGGCAAAGCAAAAGACAAGCAAGCAATTTTATAAGTGACCTAAATACTAAGGTATACCCCACTTATTAATTCCCTAGCAGAGTCGTCAGTTCTGTGATACGGTGGCAGAACCGACCGTTTAATACTGGTTTTTGCATTTTGTATTCGCAAATGTCGCGGTAAGCAAGAGTCGCCACCGACTTTTATTTTATCCAACAAAGGAAAATGAAAAAGAACAGAAAAAACCTTTTTTAGAGATGTTTCTGAGTACGGGGGGTAGATTATAAAAAGGGAAGGTGTTAGCACCCTTTATTTCCATGGTTTTCCACGGGCTCTTAGGTACTTGCTCATTTTGAAATTGCTTTTGTGTGCTTGTTTTGAAAAGTTTTGTTTACTTCGTGATAACCCTTGTATATGTCCTCAAGAGTGTGACGAAGTTGTTTTGAAAACTGTTTTGAAAAGTGTTTGTGTGACATTCGAAAGGGACAAAATGGTCATCGAAGGTAACATGTAAAGATATCTTAGCATTTCGAAGGGACTATCGTAATAAGATCATTTCTCAAAGGAAACTCGAGGGACAAGGAGGGACTATAATATTTATGACGACTTTGAATTACGGGTCATTGCTAAGATATCCCTACATTCGAGGGACGCGACCATTATTTTAGTGGCAACCAAGTGAGGCAAAACCCTATGAGTGAGCATGTGCAAGTGTTTGATTTCATTTTCATTTATCTTGCGCATTCAGGGTCTTCTACTATTTTAAATTGATTTATCTTGCGATTCAATCCTATTATCCATACATCTAGGCAGTTTATAATTGCGGAAAGTAAAGTGCGAGAAATTAAAACCCTAACTATTACAAGGCTTTGGGAAGGGGGATTACATAATCAAAAACCGGGGAAAAATAATAAATGCAAAATAGTAAACTTAATTAACTATTACAAACTCAGAGCAGTTACAATAATTAATCAAATAATGGAAACAATACGCGCGCGAGTAAATCAAACGGGGAATTAACGTCAAGTTTAGAAACAATTAATTTGTGAATAAAGAAAAGATATTTTTTGGATTTTTGTGAAAAATAATAATTAACTTTGCAGATTAACCTAATTTCTATTAAATTTTAATTATGAAAAAAAAGGAATTTAAGTTAACCTAATTAAATTAATTAATTAATGCAATTAAATATTTTATGGAAAAACTAAACCTAATATTTTTTGTAATTTTCTGATTTTATGATTTAATTAAAAAAACAATGATTTTTGTAAAATAATTAAAACAATGATTTTTTAAAATAATTAAAACAAATAAAGAAATAAAATAAATTAAAAGAGTTAAAATTGGGCCTGATGCTGGAAAGAATTGAGGGGGTGAACGCTGAAATTGGTGTTAGGCCCAAAGCTGGTGGCCCAGAGGATCGTGCGTGATTCAGTGAGACCATCTTCTGAGGGTCTATCATGAGCTTGCGTATGCTGGACGCTGGATTTGGCTGGAGAAGGATCCAACAGATGGATGATGGGGAGCGCTAGATGGACCCTCAACAGAGTGACATGCTAGATCTGTAAGGAATATTCAAGAAAAAAATACAAAAGCAACACGCTTGAGATCGAACCCAGGACGTTTGCTTCAAATCCTCCGCCCTTAACCATCTGCGCTGGCTGTTAATTCATATACATAATCAAATAAAAATAATATAAGGAAAAAAAGTGATGCCCAGAAAACACGCCAATATCCAAAAAGCTCAACGGGAGCTTGCCACCTAGCCTTCTTCTTCCTCATCCCTGTCGTTTTAGGCTTAGACTTTTACCTACAGACAAAGTCCGTAAGTACAACCCTGCATCATTCAAAAATCAAGTACAAGCAATATAAATCACCATGGAGACCATGAATCAACTAGGCTTGAAGCCCTTAACACCATGGTATCCACGCCTAGCCCTAATTTTGCCTGTAGAAGGAAACCCTAAAACGAGCTTGGAAACACTAAGAATGGCAAACCATGATTCCTGCGCTTAAAACTCAATCAAACGATTCAGAAAGCATCGAAACTTTGTGATAAACAAGAATATTTGATTAAATTTCATTGAAAATTCATGTATGCATGTAATCAAAAATCAAAAAGAGTTGGATAACAGAGTTGCGGATTTTACGATTCTGAGTGTTTTGGTGCGTGAAAAGGGTGTAGTTAGCTTCAGGAGATTTCCAGGAATGAATTGCTGGCCTTGAAATGCTTTGAATCGCCCTGTAGAATAAAATCCGACGCTCACTTTTTTGTCCAAAAACTGAGTTCTTGCCCTTGCAGTTTACACGTCCAACCCTTTTTCTTGTGCTTGGGACTTGTTCTATATCTGTGGTAGACTGAATTAGGTCAACAAAAAACATTCATATCTTTGCCAATTATCAAGATTTGATTTGATTTCCTTTTTGCATTATTTCTTTCTAAATCAAGCCAAATAATACCATTCTCATCCCAATCACCCTTGGCATGATTTGATTTTTTTTGACAGCATAATTGGATTGTAATTCCATTCAAAATCAGATCAAAAACAAATCTTCATTATTTTATATCATTTATTTGATTTAATTTGATTTTTAAGTGATTAAAATCAAAATAAATTAAATAAACAAAGCCAATAATATGTGGGAGAGTGTTTGGGTCGTGCACCATGTTAGAAGTAGGATGCAAGCATAAAAAGTTAGGCCCATTTGACAAAAAATGCAATCTTGGGTATTGTTGCTTTTAACAATTTTCCAAAAATGGCCAACTTTGACAATCCATATCTCCTTCAATTTTGATATTAAGAAGGTGTTCTTGGACTTTTTATAAATATTAGGATGTCCTCTAATCAACCTCTTTGGTTTCATCTCTATTGGATCTTCCATTTTCATGTAAGGAGCTTTGACCCAAAAGGTGTTTTTGTTGACTTTTTGAAATGACCTATAATGTATAAATTTATATCTTCTCATGAGTGAATTTCTTGAACTTGAGGGCTGAAGATGAATTGTGGGGAATTAAATTATCTTAAAAGTGAGCCTTGGATGGGAAATTTCTGATAAAGTATGAGAAAGTTATGCCTGATCAAAGTTTGGTTGACTTTTCCTAAGAAACCCTAATTTAGCAACTTTTGAGTTTTGATGAATTAAGAGCATTCCTTGGGGAATTATGATCAAACCTTGATCAAATGATGGATATCACTTCAAAATGTTGATGTTTACAAAAAAATTTGAAGTTTGACTATATGTGGGCCACAGTTGACTTTTGACCTAACATAGTTGATTTTCAAGCATCTGAGCAATTGACTGAGCAAACTTCTTGTGCAAGGCATGAAACTTGACATGGATGATTTTGAGAGCATATTAGGACTATGGAGAGCATATGAGGCCTTTGGAGCTCACCCATCTTGATGAAAATGGAAACCCTAGTTGGAGGTTCATTGCTTTAGGAGAGAGTTTGTTTGGTCAACTCTTGGGCATCCTTGAGCAAGTTGAGGACCTCAATGAACATATGTTGAGTAAAATGGGAGGGAAAATTTTGGGGTACAACATAATCCATGAACTTTTAATTCTCGGACGAGAATATCATGCTAGTAACTAACTGAAAAGTCTGGACCGTATGACGGACCTGAACAAGGATCCCGATGGACTATGGTTTTTGATGGGGCTTATAATGCTTTGGGTAATGGAATTAGTATTGTGATTGTTTCTCCCGAAGGTTCTCATACACCTTTAACTGCTAGACTTTGCTTCGACTGTACAAACAACATGGCCAAATATGAAGCGTGCATCTTGGGTCTAAAGGCTTCTATTGACCTAAGGATTAAGTTCTTAAACGTGTACAGAGATTCTGCTCTAGTAATCAGTCAAGTCAAAGGAGAGTGGGATACCAAACATCCTAACTTGATCCCTTACAAAGAGCTTGTGCAAAATCTGATTCCATACTTCGAGGAAATCACCTTTGAACACTTCCCTAGAGAACAAAATCAGTTGGCAGATGCCTTGGCAACAATGTCTTCCATGTTTAAGGTCAGTTGGGACAATGAGGCTCCTAGAATTATGATCGAAAGATTTGACGAACCTGCACACTGTTATGAGCTTGACACTGACGAAGAGAAGCCATGGTACCATGAGGTGAATAGACATCTTGAAGCACAAGAGTATCCTGAAGGAGCTTCCATCAATGATAAGAAATTTCTGTAGAGATTTTCAGCCAAATTCTTCCTAAGCAATGGGATCCTATATAAGCGCAACCATGATTCAACTCTACTTCGTTGTATGGACAAGAAGGAGGCAGAGAAAATCATGGAAGACCTGCATGAAGGTGTCTTTGGAACTCACTCTAGTGGGCACACTATGGCTAAGAAGATTCTGAGAGCTGGGTACTATTGGTCGATCATAGAAATTGATTGTCACCATCACTCGAGGTCTTACCGTAAGTGTCAGATCTATGCCTACAAAGTTCATGTGCCCCCGATACCTCTAAATGTCATGACTGCTTTGTGGCTGTTTGCAATGTGGGGAATTGACATGATTGGAGAAATCAAATCCACTACTTTTAATGGACATTATTTCATCCTTGTTGCTATTGACTACTTCACCAAATGGGTCGAAGCTGCCTCATATGCCTCAGTCACAAAGAACGTTGTAGCACGATTTATCAAGCATAACCTCATCTGCCGTTATGGTATCCCTGAAAGGATCATCACTGACAATGGAACCAATCTCAAAAATGCTATGATTATTGAACTCTGCATGCAGTTCAAAGTCAAGCATCACAACTCTTCTTCGTACAGACCTAAGATGAATGGCACAGTGGAAGCTGCCAATTAAAACATAAAGAAGATTATGCAAAAGATGGTGGTAACCTATAAAGACTGGAATGAGATGTTACCATTCGCTCTCCATGGCTACTGTACTTCAGCACAAACATCAACTGGAGCAACCTCGTTCTTGGTCTATGGCATGGAAGTTGTCCTGCCTATCGAAGTTCAGATTCCTTCTCTAAGGATTATGAAAGAAGCAGACTTAGGCAAAGACGAATGGATTCAGACTAGATTGGATCAGTTGAACTTGATCGACGAGAAAAGAATGGATGATGTTTGTCATGGTCAAATATATCAAAAACGTATGATCAAGGCATTCAACAAAAAGATCAAACCTTGAGCATACCAGGCTGGCGACTTGGTAATAAAGCGCATCATTTTACCACAAGGCAACCCCAGGGGAAAATGGACTCCCACTTACGAAGGGCCATTTGTTGTCAACAAAGTATTCTCTGGAGGTGCCATGATGCTAACGACTATGGACGACGAAGATTTCCCACATTCTGTGAACACGGACAGTCAAAAAATACTATGAATAAAGAATGACTCGCTAGGTTGACATACCTAGGAAAAAATAAGGGCATCCCGACGAACCAAAAGGGTTTGGGAAAAAGTTAGGGATATATAAAAAAGATTGTACACCCGACAAGTCGAAAACCCGAAAGGGCTGTCGAGGAAAAAGTTAGGGATTAAAGCGTACGACTATGTCCCATTGGATCTCTGCAGCCAACTTTATTACCAAGTTCCAATTTCAATGGTCCAAGATTAGTTCGATTGACCTCTTTCAACGACAAGAGATGATGTTCGAATACATAGGGGCAATAGAGGTCTTGGAACCCAATGAGATCACTTCCACATGGCTATTATTTGTGTTTTCATTTTGTATTTCTTTCATTTTTTCGGTGATTTCCTCTTATTAGGATCTCTGTCCCCTTGTACAAAAACGCATGTTTATAGGAAAACATCAACACAAATATACTTTGAAGTGAAAACTTTTTGTTTTTTTGCTTTGAGTGCAAAAGTGTCCAGTGACTAAAATTGAATGAACATATGGATATGAACATGATTAAACTGTTGACAAATGTATACATAAAAATAGTAACAAGCATCTCCTTAAGGATTAAAGATATCCCCACAGAGATACTTCAATAAGATTATCCCCACAGAGACGGATTCATGCAATCCCCAGCCAGAGTTACCATCTCTCAAAAAACCTCTCCCCAGTTGAGTTGGTATTAGAAATAAGCCTTATGGAGTTCTACCTAAAGAAGTAACTTCCCTAGAAGGTCGTCAAAATATTCTCTTTAACCGAGTTTATTTCCCCAACAAACTCCAAAATCCCCAGCTTGAGTTGGCCTCTCAGACTATTACAAATCAATAGAAAAAACCCCTTAATCCCCGATAGAGTCATTGCATTCCCCAACAGAGTCGTTACTATCCCAATAAGTTACTATGAAGCCTAGAATTTGACCAGATAACAGTTAAAATTCAACCTCAAGCAAGTTACTGTGAATCCTGGAATTCCACCAGATAACAACTAATTTCTTCAAGTTACTGCGAAGACTGGAATCCGAGCAGAAAACAGTTTAACTTCAATTTTCTACAAAGCCTGGAATTCGACCAGGTAACAATTAATTTCTTCAAGTTGCTGCGAAGCCTGGAATTCGACCAGATAACAGTTCAACTTCAATTTTATGTGAAGTCTGGAATTCGACCAGATAACAGTTAATTTCATCTAAGTTACTGTAAAGCCTGGAATTCGACCAGATAACAGTTAACTTCATCATCTAAGTTGTTGCGAAGCCTAGAATCCGACCAGATAACAGTTCAACTTCAATTTTCTACGAAGTCTAGAATCTGACCAGATAACAGTTAATTTCATCTAAGTTACTGTGAAGCCTGGAATCCGAGCAGATAACAGTTAACTTCATCATTTAAGTTGTTGCAAAGCCTGGAATCTGACCAGATAACAGTTTAACTCTAATTTTCTGCGAAGCCTGGAACCCGACCAGATAACAGTTCAACTTCAATTTTCTGCCAAGTCTGGAATCTGACCAGATAATAGTTAATTTCATTTAAGTTGCTGTGAACCCTGGAATCCGACTAGATAACAGTTTAACTTCAATTTTCTGCAAAGCCTGGAATCTGACCAGATAACAATTAAATTTTTTCCCAACAAGTTGTTGCGAAGCCTGGAATCCGACCAGATAACTAAATTTTATTCTCCCCGGTAGAGCAATGGACAACTAAAACTCCTGAACTTTATTCCCCAAGAAGAAATCAACACTTCCCGCAGAGTTTTCTCAATCAAAGTCAATGTTCCCAGCAAAATTATCTTCAAACAACAAAGCAGGAATCCCCAACAGAAATACTCTAAACAAGGTTTAAAGATACACATACTCTTCATCTCCAGCAGCAGTCTAGGATTCAACTTCCCTTTACTCCCTAGCATTGGTCAAGGATTTATTTTCCTAAGACAAAATTACATTTCAATAACATTCATTCATCATAGCACATACATGACAAATGCATACAACATAATCTCATTTATTTTGAGGGCATCATTACGCCATGCATACATCTGCATGCAACTAACTCTCTTCCTTTCAGGAAAAATTCGATCAACAAAACAAAAAGTCCTCCTCTGGCAGGGATTTACTTCTACCGATTAATAATAGGCAATCAAAAGGCCTCTTCTGGTTAGATTTGTTTTCCCAGTGAAGTCACCATCACAAGACCTCTTCTGGTTAGATTTATTTCTCCCAATTAAAGACAGGCAAAAGATATCTACAGTTTCAGTATAAATCGACCAAGGATTTATTTTGATACTTCTTCCAGTTTCTACCAACAGTCACTTTGGATGGAATCTATAAGCCCATCTCCGAAAAAATCTTCATCATTTCTCTAAATGGCATATTTAAGCCCATTCCTGACATTATCAACTAACACATCATCAATTGCAAATTTCTGAGCACTCAAGTGTTCAATCATCTTTCACCTTCAAGTCACGAATGGTAGACCCGCCAGTCTAACTCTTCAGGTTTAAGAAGATTGAACATGGGCAACTGTTGTACCCTAAAATTTCCCCCCTCTTTTCAAGACATTCCTCACAAAGTATCTCCAATTCTCAAGGATTTTCAAGAATTGATCAGACAAAATCACCTCCGAAACACTAAGACCACAAATTAGGGTTTTGACTAAGAACGACTGATCATTGACTTTTTGACCTAATTCATGATCTAATGGCTTAAAGTACAATCTCAAGGATTCAAATACAACATGTTGACCTAATTTTATGGCTTAAAACATTTCTCAATATCAGTGGATTGATAGATGAAATTTGGTCAACTGATGAAAAAGTCAATTGTACATTGAAAAGTTAAACTTTGACTTTTTGGTCAACATTAAGTTTAAAAGATCAAAATTCATCAATACATTCAAAAATATGAAACTTGATCATCAATAAATCAAGAAAGTCAAAAGTCATTTTGAAAATTCAAACTTTGCAAGACTTGGAAATTTTTCTAAGTGTTTTTATACATGTTAATTTCATTACTTCATGACATTTTTTCACCAAGATGCAAGATGATTCAAAGGAAACTTTCAACATGAAAGTTGTAGATATTGATGAATTCTACAACTTTTATTAGAGGTTTGATGTCCAAAAAATTCTTAGATTTGAAGATATAAGCCCATGAAGTCATAGCATTTTCATCTAACACTTAGAGAAATTTTCAACAGATTTTGGTCAGGATTTTATCCCAACTTCTTGGCATTTTTCACATGGTTTCAAGATGATTATGTCAAAATTTCCAACATGAAAGTTATATAGGATGTTTCAAGCTTTCCAAAACATCCAAGAGGATGAATTTATCAATCATACTTGATCTAGGAGATTCAAGGGCCTGAAGTTGGGCATCCATTCTTGAATTGCAAGTCATTTTGTTGAAGAACATATAACAAAATCCTTATGCCATGCTGCAAAATATTACTTTGCAGGCCTTTTGACTTGCAAATCTATCCATAATCAGATGTTTACACAATTGATTGAACAATTATCCAAGTGATTTAAGTATTGTCCATTGCATCATTCCATTTATAGCACAAAGTCACCATTACCATTCACATAAAGCATGCTTTATACAAAGTCAGCTCTCCTTGAGCCTCTCAAGTGTTTTTTCTGCACACACAATGTAAAAGCAAGAAGCAACATGCCTAAAAGCTCCTAGACACTTCAGATCCCTTTTGTACCATGCATTGGGACATCAAATTTCATATAACTTGGTTGTTTCATCTCAACCAAACCGGAATTTTGACAGCTTGTGAAACAAACTCTCTCATCCTCTCAAACCTTATCTATAAATATAGAGGTCATTTTCAAGCTAAAGGGCCATAAGTTTTTTTGTGTAGACAAGCCCTCAAAATCTCATACTCTCAAAAATCCATAACTGTCCACAAAACCTCCACTCTTGAGCTTTGAAGTCCAAGTCTTTGAACCTCTCACACCTTGCAAGTTCTGTCCAAACAAACCATCCAAACACTCCACATACATCATATAGAAGTTGTTCAAACTCAAGAACAACTTCTGTAACATCACTATTTTCCAAACTCAAAAACATCCACCTCCAACTTGACTTCTCCAAGGCAATACAACAACTCAAACTCAAAGCACAAATTTCAATTTCAAGATAAGTTTTTTAAACTTTGGACTCTTCATACAAGCATCATTAGTGGTCCATTTGTGAAGATAAAATGTAAATATTATTTCCCTTGAAGCTAACCATATGTTTTCTTTTCATTTTCACTGCCATATGTTGAGAACATACTCATATATGCAGCAGAACAATGTTAGAGGCAAAAAATAGTAGTATGAGTCGATACGAAACACTATGAGTCGACCATATTATGTCCAAAATAGGTTATGAGCCAATGCAAACCATTATGAATCAATACATACTGCTCTATGAGTCGATATGAAATGCGAATGCGTCGACTCATACTGAGTTACTTTTCAATTTCCAAGAGTAAGAAATGATATGTGTCGATGCATAAGTGTATGTGTCGATACAAAACAGATATGAGCCAATACGAAACAGATATGAGCCAATGCATAAATTTTTTTTGTATCAATGCATAAGCTCATGTGTCAATACATAATTATTTTTTTAAAACAATTTTCCTTTTTTTTTACATTATGTTTACATATTTGTATTGTTATTCATTATTCAATATGGTTGTAATAGTAATTATGATTTATTTGCTTTCATTCCCCATTTGTAAATTTCTATCCCCATCCCCTAAATGATGTAATAGCGTAGGACTTTAAATTTCCGCAATTTATCGCTTCCAATATAATTGTTAGTAATTAGGGTTTGTATGGCAATACTTAAAATAAACAACTAGATAACCCTAATTCAAGACAAAAATGCATGAAAACAAAACACTTTGCACACTCGCACCTCTAGGGTAACCCACATTTGTTGCCTCGGATGAAAAAGTCATGTCCCTCGAACGTGGGATGCTTTAGCAAAGACCCTCAAATATAAGATCATAGTCCCTCGATGACCCTTCGGTGTTGCCTTCGTAAACGATCTTAGTCCCTTATGAAAAATTGCTAAGGTATCCTACAATGTTGTCTTCTATGACTATACGATGACCCACGCCCTTCCATTCACATCCAATGATAGGGCTTCTTACCAATAAATGGTAAGATAGCAACATCTAAAGGAGGAGGAAAAGTACTAAGACTTTTTGAGCAGATAGAACGCTCATAGTTGCTTGATCGCAACATTTCAAAACATCTTTCAATAACACCAACACTTTTCCATGAAATATTTTCAAAAGTAAACACTTTGTATGCATTCTTATAGAGACGAGAATCATTACAAAATTCGCCTAAACAAAGGCACTTTTCAAAAGTACTTTCAAACAAACACAAACACATTTCAAACAAAGCGTTTCAAAATGAGCTAGCAACTAAGAGCCCGTAAATAACTACGGATGAAAAGGGTGCTAACACCTTCCCTTTTCATAACCTACCCCCCGAACTCAAGAAAATTCTCAAAAGGTCTTTCCTGTTCTTTTCACCCTTTCCTTTATTGGATAAAAGAAAAGTCGGTGGCGACTCTTGCTATCTGCAAAAATTACGATAAAACGCAAAACATCCAAGTCAGTTCTCCTGCCGTATTATAGAAGGTTATCCATCTCTGTTATCCCGAGTCAGGGTATCCAAGAATTAAACTCCCTAGACAAGTAGGAAGGTTATCCATCTCTTTTATCCCCAGTCAGGGTATATAAGAATTAAACTCCCTAGTAGAGCGATGAACGACTAATGTTCCTGAACTCTTCTCCCCAAACAGAAGTCAACATTCCCCAGCAGAATTTCCTTAAACGGCAAGCAAGAATCCCCAACAGAAGCATTCTAGACAAAGATGAAGATTACATATGTTCTTCATCCCTAGCACCAGTCAGGGATTCATTTTCCCTAACAAGATGTCATACAAAACTGTTGATACATTTCCAATAACATTTCACATTCATACATCATTTACCAATATCATAACATATGCATACGAAACACATATAATAGTCTCATTTATTTTGGGAACATCATTACGGAATGCGTTTCATACATCATGACATCACATACATCTAACCCTTTACGTTTTTCAGGAAAGACCAATCAACAAGCAAACATCATCAACTACTTATATGACCCGACAGTCTTCTCCAAGGCTACATCTGACAAAGGGCTATTTCAGCAATTTCCTCAGAGGATCATTCTCAAAAAGACATCTTCTAGCTCAGTTTAAATTGACCGTAGATTTATTCTGATACTTCTTCCAGTAGACCTCTTCTGACTTAATTTAAATCGACCATATATTTATTTTGATACTTCTTCCAGTAGACCTTTTCTGGCTGAGATTAAATCAAGCATAGATTTATTCTGATACTTCTTCCAATATACATTTTTTTGGCTCAAATTAAATCGATCATATATTTATTCTGATACTTCTCCCAATTAAAGACGATCGCAGACATCTTCTAGCTCAGATTAAATTGACCATAGATTTATTCTGATACTTCTTCCAGTAGACATTTTCTGGATCAGATTAAATCGACCATAGATTTATTCTGATACTTCTTCCAGTAGACATTTTCTGGCTCAGATTAAATCAACCATAGATTTATTCTGATACTTCTTCCAGTTAAAGACAAAAAGTCCTCTTATGGCTCAGATTAAATCGAGTGTAGATTTATTATGATACTTCTTCCAATTAAAGACATGCGTAGACATCTTTTGGCTCAAATTAAATCAAGCGTAGATTTATTCTGATACTTCTTCTGTTATACCCCAAAATTTGCCCTCTCATGTTTTCCATGATTTTCCCTTACATGGGTGGTTACAAATACTTGATTAAAGAAAAATAAAATTTTTGAGGATAAATAAGGTGTCTTCGATTTGCTTTGAGACAGGGTGTCTTTGATTGACGCCTGATAAAATTTTTTTTCTGATTGGCATCTAGACAAGGATCTTCGATTGGGCATCTAAAACCCTTCGGTCATGCTTTAGTCCACAAGTCTTCGATTGAGCGCTGGCTTTTCCTTTGATCAAGTTAAGTTCACAAGGCTCCAACTGCGCAAGGCAAGAACCCCTACAATTTTGTTTCGATTCACAAGGGCAAAGGCTTCCTCTGTGCTTGCTTTTCAATGTACAAGGCCAAGACCTTTTCAACTGGCCTTCAATTCACAGAGAAATGACTTCCTCATGCTAACATCCACAAGGAATTAGCTTCCTGTGTGCTAGTTTCGACTGGTAAATGGTTCCCTTCGAAATTGCTTGTGTTAACTCTATCTATGAACCTTTCAGCACATGATTTCCACATTATGAGCACACATTGGTGACCCATTCGAAGAATGCACGAGGCATACATGCATGCTATTCGAAAGACACACAAAAGTTCAAGTCGAAGGATGTACATGTGTTCCATTCAAAGTATGTACAAATGTCCCATTCGAAGGAAGTAACAAAAGCTCCATTCGAAGAAGCATCAGAAGGTCCATTCGAAGGGTACAGAGAGGTCCATTCGAAGGAGGCAACTTAAGGCCAATCGAAGGGCTTAGCCTGAAGGCATTCAAAAGTCAAAGGTGTCCAGGTTCGTTCAAGATTTCAAAGAGGCGTGAATATTTCAAAAATGGAAGTCTTTTAATGTGTCTGATTTTGGTCTCATGGCCTTCAAAGCCTAAGTTAAGGGTTGTCCCTTGCCATTTCCATGCACATCACACTCCTATAAATACAAGGCCTTGTACACATTGCAGGGAGACAAAAAAAAAGGCAGAGGAAAAAACCATTGGGAACACACATACATTGTATCAGACAGAAGCATTCTTGCCCATACAAGCATTAGCCAGACGAAAACATTGCATCCAAGAGTCCGCACCAGCCCCTGAGCAAGCATCTCACCGCCTAGAAGTTCCAAATCCAAGCCTCCCACTGTTGGTAAGAATTGGCAAAAGACCAAACTTTACATTTGCATGATATATTAACACTTTTAATGCATTCGATTTGTATTCAAGATTAAGGACCTGGGATTGACACCCAGGTCTGCATTTGTTTTGTTTCTAACAATTGTTGAAGATCCAGCCTGAACAGACCAACGCACATACGATCGAAGGACCTGGTTTGATACCCAGGTCCTGCATCTTTGTTTTTCTAACATATCTTTGTAGATTCAGTTCCCTCACAGGTGATCCATCAGGCCCTTTCAACAATACCCTCCGGATCAAAATCCACATCCTTTCACTAGATCGAAGGGTAGCCATCTTCCCCTGGATCTAAAGACCCCTTCCTCTGAATCGAAAGACTCCCATTTCTCCCTGGATCGAAGGATGCCCCCTTTATATTTTTATTTTTGTTTTCGTTATTTCTTTATTGACTTTATCATTTGAATCAACTTAAAATAAAAAAACAAAAAAAAAACATTAGGTTAGTGTTTTATTAATCAAATTAATTTTGTATACAAATTAATTAATTATTTTAAACTTTTCTTAAAATTATGATTAAATATACTTAAGTTTTATTTTATTTTATAAATAAAAGCAAAACAAAAAGATTCCCTTTTCTTTAGGATTTTTAGAAATCCTTTCTCAACTCACGCACATTTACCTATTCTCGTATTTTTCTTATTATTGCAACTGCCCATGGGTTATAATAGAATAATTAGGACTTCATTTCCTGCTTTATTCCCCCTTATTCTTGGACATGTAATTAATCCCCAAAGCCTTGTAATAGCGTATGATTTACAATTCCCACATTTTCATTGCTTTCATATTAACTTTTAGATGTATGACTAATAGGATCGCATGATAAGATTAATAGTCAAACGTTAGAAAACTAAACTCAAGACTAAAATAATTAAGCATAACACACATTGCACACATGCACCTCTAGGGTACCCCTATTTTGGTTGCCTTCGGAAAAATAGTCACAACTCTCGAAACGTGAGAGGTTTTAGTGACTATCCTCTGGTTCAAAAAGATCATAAGTCCCTCAATGACCCGCTCGACGTTGCCTCGGTAAAAATATGATCTTAGAACCTTAGGGTAATTACTAAAACTTCTTGCCCAGTTACCTTTGTAACTATAAAAACGTCCCTTCGAATGTCCCTCATATATCCAACGATAGGGCTACCTACTCACTAATAGTAGGATAACACTGTCTAAAGGATAGGAGGAAAAGAACAAACCTTTTCGAGTATAAGTAGATAGTTCTTAGATGCTATGCTCAAAACAAATTTTTTACATTTACACATTTCAAAAACAAACTTTCAAAAAACATTTTCTTTGTCAACACTCTTGAGGACTGATACAAGAGTTATCATAAAGCAAATCGCCGCACTAAGGAATTTCAAAACACACAAAGAACAAGGTACTTTTAAAATGAGCCAAGCATCTAAGAGCCCGTAGATAACTACGGATGGAAAGGGTGCTAACACCTTCCCTTTCCATAATCTGCCCCCCTTACTCAGAAAACTCTCGAAAAGGTCATTTTCTGTTCTTTTCACCCTTTCCTAATTTTAAAAAAAAATAAAGTCGAGGGCGACTATTACTTACCACAACATTTACGAATACAAACACAAAACTAATACAACAGTCGGTTCTGCCACCGTATCACATCTTCAAATAGACATTTTCTAGCTCAGTTTAAATCAACCATAGATTTATTCTGATACTTCTTCCAGTTAAAGACGAACGCAGACATCTTCTAGCTCAGTTTAAATCGACCATAGATTTATTCTGATACTTCTTCCATTAGACATTTTCTGGCTCAGATTAAATCGACCATAGATTTATTATGATACTTCTTCCAGTAAACAGCTTCTGGCTCAGATTAAATTGAGCGTAGATTTATTCTGATACTTCTTCCAGTTGAAGTCGAGCGTAGACTTAGTCTAAGTTCTATCTGCAGTTACTTTGGATGGAATCTATAAGCCCATCTCTGACAACTCTTCATCACCTCTCCAAATGGCATCTTTAAGCCTATTCCCAGTATAATTAACGGACGTCGTTACTCCGTGCACCAGCGAGTGCAAATTTCTTGGCACTTAGGTGTTCAATCATCTTCTACCTTCGAGTGACGAATGGCGGACATGCCAATATAACTCTTCAGGTTTTAGAAGATTGAACAGTGGCAGATGTTGTACCCTAAAACTTTCCCTCCTATTTTCTTTAAGACATTCTCATGAGGTCCCCATTTACTCAAAGCTACTCAAGAGTTGACTGGTCAAACCTCCTCCTAAGCAAGGGTCTTCAACTAGGGTTTGGTGCTTCTCAAAGAAGATTGGGTTGCAAGGGTGATAAATGACTTTCATGGTTCATCATTGGTCCTCAATAATGCTTATGTCAAGTTTCAAGTCTTGCATCATATGTTTGCTCAGATGATTGAAAATCAATTGTATTGTGTAAAAAATCAACTATCGTCAACATCCAGTCAAACTTCAAGATTTTTGGTCAACATCAACATTTTGAAGTGATATTCATCATTTGATCAAGGGTTGATCATGATTCCTCAAGGAAAGCCCTCACATCATCAAAGGTAAAAAATTGCCAAATTAGGGTTTTGATTGAAGATGACTGATCGTTGACTTTTGGCCTAGTGCATGGCTAAATGGCTTGAAGCATGATCTCAAGGGCTCAAATACAACATCTTGACCTAATTACATGGCTCAAGACATTTCCAAAGATACACATGATTGATGGTTGAAGAATTGAATCACTTGATGAAAAGTCAACAGTCACACAAAAGTCGAACTTTGACTTTTTTTGTCAACATTGGAATTCAAAAATCAAGAACCATAAAAAAATTCAAAACTATCAAACTTTGTCATCAAGAATCAATAAAATCAAGAAAAATTCAACAAAAGTCAAAAGTTGGAAAATTTTCTAACACTTAGAAAAATTATAAGTGTTTTGTTCTTAACAAAGTCACCATTTCATGGCCATTTTTCACTAAGATACAAGCTGATTCAAGGAAAAATTTCAACCTGAAAGTTGTATGGATTAATGAATTCTACAAATTTGTTAATGTGGGATGATCCTCAAAAAGTTCTTAAATTAAGAGATATGAACCTATGAAGTTGTGATGTTTTTATCTAACACTTCGGAAAATTTTCAACAAGTTTTGATCAATTTTTCATCTCAACTTCTTGGCCAATTTTTATCAATTTCCTATTTTATTTATCCAAAATGGTCAACATGAAATTTGAAGATCTTGATTCAAGCTTTCCAGAATGTACAAGAGCATGAAAAGATCATACTTGAGCTGAGAGATTCGAAGAGACAAAGTTGGCATTTCATTATTGAATTATAGGTCATTTTTGTGATGAACTCATAACCAAATCTCATAACCATGCAACACAATCTCACTTTGCAGGCCTCTAAACAATAAATCTCTCCATAATCAGATGATCACACAAACATTTGGGCCATTATCCAATTGATTAAGGCTTTACTCAAGAAAACTTGCCATTTAGGGGAAAAAGATCACACTTCCATTCCCATAAAGCATGCTTTATGCAATTGTCAACTCTCCTTGAGCCTCTCACTTGTTTCACCTGCATACACTCAACCTAAAAACTCAGAGAACATGTTTAAAGTGTCTAACCACTCTATGAGACATGATATTAGGCGTTGGAACTTTGATTTCACAAGAAACTTCAAGTTACATCCCAACTAAGCCATAACTCCATAACTTGTAAACCTGATCAACCCTTACCCTCAAACCTTTTGCCTATAAATATAGAGGCCATTTTCAAGACAAGACACCCATTCACTGCTTCAAAAACACCCTTAATCTCTCTCAAATCAGAATTGGCCAAAACCTCCATTTTTAAGCTTTTGAAACCTTAACTTCGAAACTCATCACTCTTGCAACTTTTGTCCAAACAAATCATCCAAACACTTCATATACATCGTGTATAAGTGATCCAAAGACCTATTTCATCACTGTAACATCATCTTCATCATCCACCATTTTCACTTTTCATACTTGCAAATTGACTTGGTCAGGGGTATCTAGAGGCTCTCAACACCAAGTGAGTATCCAAACAGCTCCCTCAGGGGCCAAGCAAGCTCACCAAATCATCATTTAACCTTTGGAAGTATTGTAGAGGGCTTTGGATTTTTCATCAAGAGGTAAGTATTATCAAACTTTGAAATCTTGATACAAGCATCATTAGCATATACTTTATAAAGAGAAAATGTAGATATCATGTCTACGGAGCTAACCATGTCCTTAAATCTCATTTTAATTGACTGTGTGATGAGAATTTTGGAACTGAGTTTTCTGAAATATTAGGTTTTCAGTTTGGTACCAAACAAAATTCGTGCTCATCTTTAACCTGTAGCTTTTATAATTTATATGGTTGCATTCCTTGTAAAAAATCAAGCAAGTTTGGTTGAGAAATGAGCATTTTACAAAATCAAAAATGGAAATGGTATTGTTGTTGTTCATACACGCGAGGAAGATGAAGATGGCCATTTCAAAATTTTCAAACTTATTTTATAATATATTTACTGGGGGCGTTTCCCAACCGGATGAAACAGCCACCCCAGTGGTAAAACAAGTGCACATTAACCTTATGGACCTGGGTTCGAGCCCCAGTGGTACCCTTTTATTTTTTTTCATATTTTTTATTTCATATCCAGTGCAAACAAGTCCAAGGCGCGAATGATGTATCTCCCATCTTGACCTTCAGATTCCAAAAGGTCCAGATCTAACGCTTCTGATTATTTCCTCATGGTGAACCCCAGGGAACCACCCTCATTGGATCCAACACTAGCATATTAGGCCTTACCAGGCTGGGCTTGGCATTTGGTTTCTCATCCCCCTAATTTCTTTTACAAACGCAGGCCCATTTGAATTTCTTTTTTTAACTAATTATTTCTCTTTTAATTAATTTTATTTAAATCAAAATTGCAAAAAAAATCATTAAAAAAAATAGATTTGGGTTTTAATTAATTAATTTAATTTTCATAAATAAAAATTAATTAAATTTAATCATATTTTGTTTTATTATTTTGATTAGTTTGTAAATTAATTAGAATTAGGGTTCATACTATAAAATATTTATCTAAATAAAATATCAAAATTATTTTCTAACAATTAGTTTCTTTTTTTAAAAATTAAATTAATTTAGACTTAGGTTTTTTTATAATTAAATTAACTAAATTAGTTTCTTTTTAATTAATTAAATTAATTGACCTTTTTCATTTATTATTAAATTTAATTTAGTTTCTTTAGGTTTTTACTAAAAAAAATTTAATGAAAATTAATCAAATAATTAGGTTAATCATCAAACTTTTTTCTATACAAAACAATTTCCTTTCTCTTTTCTTTATTTTTCATTTTTTGTGTAATTTATTATTTCACACTTTTTCGATTATTGTAACTGCTCAATGGTTTGTAATAACTTTAATTAGGGTTTACTGCTTTTCATCCCCAAGGCGATGTAATAGCCTAGATTTATCTCCCGCATTTTATTTTTCCGCACTTGTTTTTCTTTTCTGCCTTTTTACTTTATCAAAAATATACAGCTATGCTCTTACACACGCCCACATATCAAACTGCTGATCCACATCCACTCTGGATCCCTTGATAACGGTTCTGCTATTGCCAATTATGACTTTGATAACAGGAAGAAAGGGCAATACAACCTCACGAAGAGCCAGTTGAGACAATTAACTTAGGTACTGAAGAGGACAAGAAAGAAGTCAAGATAGGTGTCGATCTGGAGCATAGTGTCAAGTAGCGGTTAATTTAGATGCTACATGACTATGTTGAGGTTTTTTCCTGGTCATATGAAGACATACCGGGACTTGACACCGATATTGTGGTTCATCTCCTACCTATAAAATAGGACTTACCTCCCTTAAAACAGAAGGTTCGTTGTATGCGGCCGGATATGTCAGAAAAGATCAAAGCCGAAGTCGTGAAAAAATATTCAATGTTGGTTTCTTAGCCGTCACCTCTTATCCATAATGGTTTGCTAACGTCGTTCCAGTACCTAAGAAGGACGAAAAGGTAAGTATGTGTGTGAATTATAGAGACCTGAACAGGGCAAGTCCCAAGGTTGACTTCCCGCTGCCCCATATTGATGTTCTAGTTGACAACACCGCACAACATAAGGTATTCTCCTTCATGGATGGTGTGATGCGGTGGGATAACCGACTTGAGGGTTTTGCGTTTGATCGCTAAATGTCGCGGTTAGCAAGAGTCGCCACCGACTTTTATTTTATCCAAAAGGAAAGGTGAAAAAGCACAGGAAATACCTTTGAGATTGTTTCTTGAGTTCGGGGGGTAGATTATAAAAAGGAAAGGTATTAGCACCCTTTTTATCCATGGTTTTCCATGGGATCTTAGATACTTGATAGATCACTTTCTTTTGTTAGAAATTGTGCTTTGTGTGGTTTTTTTTAAGTATTTTGTAAAGAGGCCTTTGTTTAGGCAATCTTTGTAATGATTCTTGTTCGTAAGAATGTATACAAAGATGTTTGATCTTTTGAAAATGTTTTCAATTTTGTAAGATGTTCGAAAGTGTATGTGATTGTTTTGAAAATAGCAAGGATGTTTGTTTTGAAATGGAGCAAGTAATTAGGAGCAATCTACCTACTCAAATGTCTTTATTGTTCATTTTCTTTTCCTTTGACATTGTTGTCTTACCATTGATTTGGTAAGCAACCCTATCTTTGGATGTAAACGGAACAGGCATAGGTCCTTGTATAGCCATGATTAGCAATGTTGCAAGGTATCTTAGCATTCTTTTTTAGGGACTAAGATCATTTGTAAGGCAACTTTGAATAGCGTCATCGAGGGACTATGATCTTGTTTTTGCTAAGATACCTTACATGCGTAATATGGCCATTTTGTATAAGGCAACCAAGTGGGATAACCCTGGGGGTGCTTGTGTGAAAATGTGTTGATTTACATGCTTGTTTTTGTCTTGGGTTAGGGTTTTCTATTTGATTGATTTTTTCTTTCCATACAAACCCTAATTACTAGCATGTTATGTAAAAGCGATAAATTGCGAAATTTAAAATTACTACGCTATTACAACATTTGTGGGGAGAATTAAATATGCAAGAATTATAAATGCAAAGAAAATGATTTCTGTTTGGTTTCTTAATGTGAAGGAGGTTTTGACCTAAAAAAAAGAGTAATTAAATTAAATTAAACTTTTTAAATAAAGAAATTATTTAAGAAAAGATTTTTTATATGAAACCCTAAATCTATTTTTAGTTGATTAAAGGAAAAAAGTTTTAAAGAAAAAAAGTATTTTTTTTTTGTCTTGAAAATAATATGGTGTTATACAATATTCTTTAGTCTTTTTGATATTAAAAATATATTTTCATTAGTATAAAATAAATAATATTTTAGTTTTAATTAATACTTTACAAGGAAATTAATAAAAGTAAATAAATTATGATAAATAAAATAATTTTATGTGGAAAAATAATTAAATTATGTCAAAATATAAATCTATATTTTTTATGATTTTTATGATTTTTTTTAATATTTTAGAAAATATATTTAAAAGAAAAAGAAATAAATAAATAAAATAAAAATAAAATGGGCTAAGGGGTGCAAATATGAAATAGAGATGCAATGTTAGAAAAAAAACAAAAGGCCCAATGAAGTGGAGGCCCAGCGCTGCAAGAGGCAAAAAAATGTGGAAAATGTGAGAAAATGGAAAAGGCAGTGCGCTGAGGCTCGAACCCATGACCTCTAGCAATAACGCGCGCTGTCTTACCACTGAGATGGTTGTACATCCTTTTATATAAACAAAACCATAAATATATATTAGAAACTGCTTTCTGAAGGTAACTTCATCTTCAACCTTGAGCCATGGCCGGACCACCTGTATCTTCCTCATATCTCCACAAAAATGGAAAGTTCAAACATGAAAGTTGTGATGTTTCTTCCCACGAATTCAACCATATAACTTATGTAAACTAAAAGTCAAAGATAAAATCTAATTTTACTGGCCCTAAATTGAAACCTAATTTTCTCAGAAATTTCAAATCCAAAATTCTCTATACACAGTTAATATAAATGAAATCTATGAACATGGTTAGCTTTAGAGCAAGGATATCTACATTTTGTTTTCATAAATCAGGGTCAAATGATGCTTGCATGAAGAGATAAAAGTTTGAGTTTTTAACTCTTGCAGTTGGAGTCGTGAATGGAGTTTGAGCAACTTTTGAGATGGCTTGAGGGTCTGTTTAGCTTGCCTGTACCTCCTTGAGTGTATCCTAACTCTTACTTTGCCTTGAATGTCCCTGAATCTCTCTACTCAATTAAACCTGCAAGCTTGGTTTTTGAAAATGGTGGATAGTTATGGAGGAGTTACAGTGAGGAAACAAGGGTCTGGATTGCTTTGGTATGATGTATAGAAGGTGTTTGAGTGATTAGTTTTCAAAATGCACGAGTGGAAATGAAGATCATGAGTTTTGGTTCAAAATTGTATGCTAATGGTATTCTTGAACAAGTTTTTTATTTTGGAATGTTTGAGGCAGTTTCAGGGTAATAGCATTCGTGTGTCAACTTGCTAATAGTGTATCTACTTATAAGCAAGAGGTTTTAAGACTTGTAACAATTCAGATTTCAAAAACTCACATGTTTTGCTTGGTTACTTGTTTTTGAAGCAAAGCTAGCAAGCATGGTTTCAAGGTGAAGTACAAAGCTTGTAGGGGGGGCGGAGACCTTTAAACACACTTGCTCTGATTGTGTGGAGTGTGTTTATGCAGAAATAACAAATGCAAGGCTCAATGCAAGCTGACTTTGCATAAAGCTTGCTTTTCTAAAATGGCAATGTTGCCTTTCTTCCCAAAATGGAATTAAGTTTGTACAATGCATTGAATGCTTGGATTAAAGCTTCCAACAGCTGTGAAAAAATTTAATTATGGAGTGAAAGTCAAGTTAAAAGCCTACAAAGTGTGATTTTTACAGCATGCTTGAGGATTGGATCCTATGTTCTTCACAAAATGGCTTGTAATCCAAGTGACAAAACACCAACTTCATCTCTTCAATTCTCCCTACTCAAGAATGATCTCAAAGAGTTCTTGGACATTTTGGAAAGCTTGCAATGTGATATATAACTCATCTTTAAATTTCTTTTGAATATTCACTAAGTCATTTTTAGTTCATGAGCATGTACTCACAAAATTATAACTTGAGATCTAAGCATTTTTAGGAGAATTTGTGTGAAGAAAAGTTGTATATTTCATGGAGATCTATAACTTTCATGTCGGAAGTTTCCTTTGAATCATCTTGCATCATGATGAAAACTTGGCTCAAAGTTGTGAAAAAATAAGAAATTTTCTATACTTAGAAAAATTTCTAAGTTAAGAAATTTCATCTTTTCAAAATAAAATCTTGAATTCTTGATTTCTTGGTGAACAAGTTTCATGTTTTGACATGTTTTGATGAATTATGATCTTTGGCATTTGATTTTGACCAAAAAGTCAAAGTTTGACTTTTTAGTATACAATTGACTTTTGATTAGTTGACTGAAAAATTCATCTGTCAATCCAATGGACTTGTGGTGTTTTGAACCATGTCATTAGGTCAAACTGATACAATTGGACTCTTGAAATCAAGCCTTAACCCAATTGATCATTTTCTAGGTCAAAAACCAGAAATTGCCCTTTCCCAATCAAAAACCCTAATTTTGACCATTTTGCCCTTTTGATGATTTGATCAAATTTCTTGAGGAGTTGTGGTCCAAACTTGGTCAAATGGTACATATGAGTTTAAAATGTTGGCGTGGATAAAAAATTATGAAGTTTGACTATAAATTGGCCATGGTTGACTTTTTCCCCAATACAACTGATTTTTAGGTCAATTGTTCAATTGACTGATCAAAAGTGTGATCCAAGGCTTGAAACTTGGCATGAATAATCTTGGGAGTCCATAATGATCCATGAAAGTCATATGGGGCCTTGGAAGTTCAAAAATCCTTGTGCAATCTCAAACCCTAATTTTTAGTCATCAGTGCTTGAGGAGGTGTCCTGAGCTGATCAAACCCTAGTGCAGTCTTAATCCAAAGGAGATCTTGTGAAAATCCTTGATAAGTGAGATGGAAAATTTTGGGGTACAACAGATGGTTTCTCCGGGTATAATCATATCAAAATGGAACCCGAGGACATGGACAAAATAACCTTTATCACACAGTGGGGCACTTTCTGTTACACAGTTATGCTATTTGGGCTAAAGAACGTTGGGGCAACCTATCAGCGTGCCATGGTAGCTTTGTTTCACGATATGATCCATCACGGGATAGAGGTCTACGTTGATGACATGATAGCCAGGTCTCAGACTGAAGAAGAGCACCTTGATCACCTACTGAAGCTGTTTGAAAGGTTGAAGAAGTACAAACTGAGGCTAAACCTGAATAAATGCACCTTTGGAGTAAGATCTAGTAAGCTCTTAGGTTTCGTTGTCAGCAACAAAGGCATTGAAGTTGACCCAGAAAAAGTCAAAACTATACAAGAAATTCCAACTCCTCTCACTGAGAAGGAAGTTAGGGTATTCTTGGGACGTCTGAACTACATTTCCAGATTCATTTCACATCTGACTGCTACTTGTGAGCCAATCTTTAAATTACTGAAGAAAGATCAAGCAGTGAAGTGGAATGACGATTGCTAGAACACCTTTGACAAAATCAAGGAATATCTTCAAGAACCTCAAATTTTAATGCCTCCGGTCGAAGGAAGACCTCTGATCAAGTACTTAACAGTGTTAGAGAACTCAATGGGGTGGGTGTTGGGGCAGCATGACGAGTCTGGTCGAAAAGAGCATGCAATATACTACCTTAGCAAAAAGTTTACTCATTGTGAAACAAGATACTCACTGCTCGAGAAAACTTGCTGCGCTTTGGCATGGGCTGCTCGCCGACTGAGACAGTATATGTTGACTCACACTACCTTGTTGATATCTAAAATGGATCCTATCAAGTACATCTTTGAGAAGCCCGCTCTCTCCGGAAGAATATCAACATGGCAGATGATCCTGACCGAATACGAAATTCAGTATACAACCCAGAAAGCAATTAAGGGAAGTGTACTAGTTGATCATTTGGCTCATCAGGCTGTGGATGACTACCAATCCATGAATTTTGAGTTCCAGGATGAGAACATCATGTTAGTAACTGATTGTGAAGAACCTGGACCGGATGAAGGACCTGAAAAAGGATCTCGATGGACTATGGTTTTTGACGGAGCTTCCAACGCTCTTGGCAATGGCTTTGGCGCGGTGATCATATCTCCTGAAGGTTGTCACACTCCTTTCAGTGCCAAATTGTGTTTCAATTATACCAACAATATGGATGAGTATGAAGCATGTATTATGGGTCTCAAAGCTGCTATTGACCTGAGGATTAAATTCTTGAGTGCATTTGGAAACTAGGCCTTAGTAATCAGTCAAATCAAAGGAGAATGGGACACAAAGCATCCTAATATCATCCCGTAAAGAGAGCATGTGTTGACACTAATTCCATACTTTGAAGAAGTTACCTTTGAGAATTTTCTACGAGAGGAAAATCAACTAGCGGACGTGCTGGCAACAATGTCATCCATGTTCAAAGTCAGGTGGGATAATGAGGCTCCTCATATCACTATTGAGAGAATGGATGAACCGACATACTGTCACGAGATTGGTACAGAAGAAGTAGTGGACAAGACTTGATTCCATGAAGTTAAAAGATATCTCGAAGCCCAAGAGTATCCAGAGAGAGCTTCAATCAATGATAAGAAGTTCCTAAGAAGGTTCTCTGCCAAGTTCTTCCTCAGTAATGGGATCCTCTAAGAGCGCAACCACGACTCTACTTTGCTTCGGTGTGTCGACAAGAGTGAAGCAGAAAAGATTATTGTTAATTTGCATGAAGGTACCTTTGGCAACCACTCTAGTGGGCACACGATAGCTAAAAGATCCTACGGGCAGGATGCTACTGGTCCACTATGGAAGCAGATTGTTATCAACATTCACAAACTTGTCACAAGTGCCAGATCTATGCTGATAAAGTACATGTGCCTCTGGTTCCTCTAAACGTCCTGACTGCTCCTTGGACATTTGCAATGTGGGTCATAGACATGATTGGAGAGATCATACCTATAACTTCTAATGGGCACCGCTTCATCCTGGTGGCCATTAATTACTTTACGAAGTGGGTCGAGGTAGCTTCATTTGTTTCTGTTACCAAGAACATTGTGGCTTGGTTCATCAAACATAACCTTATATGTCGGTACAGTATTCCAGAAAGAATCATCATGGATAATGGTACCAATCTCAATAACACTATGATCATTGAGCTCTACACACAATTCAAGATCCAGTATCATAACTCTTCTCCCTACCGACCAAAGATGAATGGCTTTGTTGAAGCTGCTAACAAAAATATCAAGAAGATCATACAAAAGATGATAGTGACATACAAAGACTGGCACGAGATGTTACCATTTGTTCTTCATGGTTACCGCACTATGATGCGTATATCAACAGGGGCAACACCTTTATCTATGGTGTACGATATAGAAGTTGTCCTGCCCATTGAGGTCCAGATCCCTTCCTTGAAGATCATGAAGGATGCAGGGTTAAGCAAAGACGAATGGGTTCAGACTTGATTTGACCAATTAAACCTGATTGATGAGAAGAGGCTCACGGCTGTCTGCCATGGTCAGACGTACCGAAAATGTATGATTAAAGCTTTTAACAAGAAGGTCAGACGTCAGGTATATCAGGCTGGTGATCTGGTAATCAAGTGCATCATACTGCCACAGGTGATCCCAGGGGCAAGTGGACTCCCACATACGAAGGGCCATTTGTGATCAAGAACATATTTTCTGGTGGAGCCATGATCTTAACTACTATGGAGGGTGATCACCTTCCACACCCGGTAAACGCGGACATAGTTAAAGGTACTACGCATAAAAAAAGACCCGCTAGGTCGACTGGCCTAGGAAAAAATTAGGGCATCCCGGTGAACCAAAAGGGTTCAGGCAATAATTAGGGATATACATAAAAGAATATGTACACCCGACAAGTCAAAAACTTGAAAAGGCGGTTTGGGCAAAAAAGGGTATCCAAGTGGACTGAAAACCCGAAAGGGCGGTCCATGCAAAAGTTAGGGATTTTAAGCGTATGACTATGTCCCGTTGGATCATCTTACAGCCAATCTTCAGTATCAACTATTGAGCTCAAGTGGTACTAATCAATCCAGTCAACTTTGGACAAGCAGCTAAAGAGATGAGACGTTCAAAGGTATAAAGACAATAGCAGAATGGGAACCCAATGAGATTATTTCACATAGTTGTTTTTCTTTGTATACTATTTTGGTATAGTTTCCATTCTTACGAAGGCGCTCTCTTACTAGGATGTCCGTCTCCTTTTGCAAAAACGCTTATTCAAGTTAATACAAAACTATTCCTTTGAAAGTGCAAAACTTCTGTTTTTATTTTTCTGTTTTGTGTGCGAAAATGTCCAGTGATTATTTTTGAACATATGCATTTGAATGTGATTACTGCTTACAAATATACGCATAAAAACAGAAAGACAGTTGCTAATGACTTTAAGAAGCGGGACAATATCTAAGGGCCATTCATAAAATCTCCCCAGATATTTCCTCCAGCGGATACCTTCTCCAGCAGATAGAGGCAAAGACATCCTACTACAAGGTCACTGTCGTATTCTCAGTATGTAACCTAATGGTGTCAGGTTCACATATCCCCGGCGAAGCAAGAATCTCCAAATTACTTCTCCAACAAAAGATCCCCCAGTGAAGTCACCAAGCTTCCCAGGATTCCCCAACAGGATTTCAACAAAATCCCCAAACAGTTCACAGAGTTTACCTTCCCCAACAGAGTTTATTTCTCTGACAATGGAAGTTCATCTCCCAGCGTTTCAACTTCAACAAATTTGAAGACCTACATTCTTCCCCCCGTCAACAGTCAGTGATTTATTTTCCCTAATTGAACAATAAAGCAATGGAACAACTAACACGTTCATACATTGCATTCATACATTATTTTACAAACATCATAGCATATGCAATAAAAATTCTTGTCATAATCTCATTTATTTTGAGAGAATCATGCAATTGATACATCATGACATTGCATGAAACTGATTTTATCTTTTCAGTTTAAAGTAGCAGACAGACAAACACTATCAACTTATACAGCAGGTCAAAGATTAATTCCTGAAAACAGACGGGGAAACTATCTACACGACCAAGTGGTATGAACTCCGGAAGCAAGATGGGTTTACCAACATAAACAAGTTCCAGATTAATACTTGTAACAAGCCAAGAGAACTATTTGTGGACGACGACTGCGGATTAATACCTGTAACAAGCAAAGAGAACTATCCACATGAGGAGATTGGAGATTAATACATGTAACAAGCCAAGAAAACTATCTTTCTTTCTCAGGTCAGAGATTAATACCTGAAACAAGCTAGGACAACTATCTCAACAACCAACAAAAACAAGTTCCAGATTAATACCTGTAACAAGCCAAGAGAACTATCTATGGATGACCGACTGCGGATTAATACCTGTAACAAGCCAGGAGAACTATCTACTTGAGGAGATTGAAGATTAATACCTGTAACAAGATAGGAAAACTATCTTTCTTTCGCAGGTCATAGATTAATACCTGAAACCAGCCAGGACAACTATCTCAATGACCAACAAAAACAAGTTCCTGATTAATACCTGTAACAAGCCAGGAGAACTATCTGTGGACGACCGACTGCGGATTAATACCTGTAACAAGCCAGAAGAACTATCCACATGAGGAGATTGAAGATTAATACATGTAACAAGCCAGGAAAACTATCTTTCTTTCTCAGGTCAGAGATTAATACCTGAAACCAGCTAGGGCAACTATCTCAACGACCAACAAAAACAAGTTCCAAATTAATACCTATAACAAGCCAGGAGAACTATCTGTGGACGACCGACTACGGATTAATACATGTAACAAGCCAGGAGAACTATCCACATGAGGAGATTGAAGATTAATACCTGTAACAAGCCATGAGAACTATCCATATAAGGAGATTAAAGATTAATACCTGTAACAAGCCAGGAAAACTATCTTTCTTTCTCAAGTCAGAGATTAATACATGTAACAAGCCAGGACAACTATCTCAGCGATTGACAATTTTCAAGTTCCAGATTAATACCTGAAACCAGACAGGACAACTACCTGCGAACAGCTGATTTGTAGATTAACACCTGAAACCAGACAGGAAAACTATCTACATGACCAGACGAAGCAATCTTACACAGGTTCTTTCTCATAATCCAGATGTCGTCTAACACGGACTCATCCTGAAGCAATCTTACACAGATTCCTTCTCAAACTTTCCAGATGCAGTCTAACACAGACTCATCCTAAAACAGCCCTACATAGGCTCCTTCTAATACATTTTCAGGTAACACTTAATTCCCTTATCCCCAACAAGTTACTGTGAAGCCTGGATTTCAACCAGAAAACATCAAACTTTCATCTCTCTAGAGATAACTCTTCAGCAGAGCCTTGGACAACTGAAGTTCCTAGACTTTATTCCCCACAGGGTTTCCTCAAGCAAGAGAACAACAGAAACCCACATTCCCCAGCGGACTCCTTCTTAGACAGCAGGAACAGGAATCCCCACAAGGAGACCTCTTAGGAAGTCAGTATCTACTTTGGATGGTATCTTTAGGCCCATCTCTGACGACTCTTTGTCATCTTCTCCAAATGGCATCTGTAATCCCATTCCCTCCATTATCAACCATCAGTGTTACTCCATGCGAGTTCAAATTTCTGGGCACTCTAGTGTTCAATCCTCTTCCACCTTCAGATCGCGAAAGGCAGACAAGCCAATCTAAATCCTCAGGCTTAAGAATATTGAACAGGGGCAGCTGTTGTACCCAAAAATTTTCCCTCTCATGTTTTCCAAGGTTTTCCCTTACAAGGGTGGTTACAAGCACTTGATTAAAGAGAAATAAAATTTTTGAGGATAAACAAGGTGTCCTCGATTGGCTTTGAGACATGGTGTCTTCGATTGGTGCCAGGGCAGTTTGTTTTTTGATTGGCATCTGGACAAGGATCTTCGATTGGGTATCTAAAACCCTTCGGTCAAGCTTTAGTCTGCAAGTCTTCAATTGAGCGTTGGGTTTTCTTTTGATCAAGTTAAGTTCATAAGGCTTCGACTGTGCAAGGCAAGAACCCCCTATAAGTTTTTTTCGATTCACAAGGGCAAAGGCTTTTTCTATGCTTGCTTTTCAATGTACAAGGCCAATACCTTTTCAACTGGCTTTCGATTCACAGAGCAATGACCTCCTCATTCTAAAATCCACAAGGCATTAGCTTCCTGTGTGCTAGTTTTGACTGGGTAATGGTTCCCTTCGAAATTGCTTGCGTCAACTCTATCTCTGAACCTTTCAGCACATGATTTCCACATTTTAAGCACACATTGGTGACCCGTTCGAAGAATACACGAGGCATACATGCATGCTATTCAAAAGATACACAAAAGGGTCAGTCGAAGGATGTACAAGTCTTCCATTCAAAGGATGTACAAATGTTCCATTCGAAGGAAGTAACAAAAGGTCCATTCGAAGAAGCATTCAGAAGGTCCATTCGAAGGGTACACAAGAGGTCCATTCGAAGGAGGCAACTTAAGGCCAATCGAAGGGCATGGCCTGAAGGCATTCAAAAGTCAAAGGTGTCTAGGTTCATTCAAGATTTCAAAGAGGCATGAATATTTCAAACATGGAAGTCTTTTAATGTGTCTTATTTTGGTTTCATGGCCTTCAAAGACTAAGTTAATGGATGTCCCTTGCCATTTCCATGCACATCACACTCCTATAAATACAAGGCCTTAGACACATTGCAGGGAGACGAAAAAGAGGGAAGAGGAAAAAACCATTGCTTAAACACATACAATGTATCATAAATAGGCATTCTTTCCCACACAAACATTAGCCAGACGAAAACCTTGATCCCAGGAGTCCGCAGCATCCCTTGAGCAAGCATCTCCACGCCTAAAAGTGCCAAATCGAATCCTCCCACTGTTGGTAAGAATTGACAAAAGACCAAACTTTACATTTGTATGATATATTAACAGTTTTAATGCATTCAATTTGTATTCAAGATTAAGGACCTGGGTTCGACACCCAGGTATGCATTTGTTTTGTTTCTAACACTTATTGCAGATCCAGCCTGAATAGACCAACGCACTCAGGATCGAAGGACTTGGGTTCGATACCCAGGTCCTGCATCTTTGTTTTGCTAACATATCTTTATAGATTCATTTCCCTCACAGGTGATCCATCAGGCCCTTTCAACAATACCCTCCGGATCGAAAGCCACATCCTTTCACTGGATCTAAGGGTAGCCATCTTCCCCTGGACCGAAAGACCCCTTCCTTTGAATCGAAAGACTCCTATTTCTCTCTGGATCGAAGGATTCCCCCTTTATATTTTTATTTTTGTTTTCGTTATTTCTTTATTGACTTTATCATTTGAATCAGCTTAAAATAAAAAAAAAATTAGGTTAGTGTTTTATTAATCAAATTAATTTTGTATATAAATTAATTAATTATTTTAAACTTTTCTTAAAATTATGATTAAATTGACTTAAGTTTTATTTACTTTTATAAATAAAAACAAAACAAAAAGATTCCCTTTTCTTTTGGAGTTTTAGAAATTCTTTCTCAACTCACGCGCATTTATCTATTCTCGTATTTTTCTTATTATTGCAACTGCCCATGGGTTATAATAGAATAATTAAGACTTAATTTCCTGCTTTATTCCCCTTATTCTTGGACATGTAATTAATCCCCAAAGCCCTGTAATAGCGTAGGATTTATAATTCCCGCATTTTTATTGCTTTCATATTAACTGCTAGATGTATTAATAATAGGATCGCATGATAAGATTAATACTCAAACGTTAGCAAACTAAACTCAAGACTAAAATAATTGAGAATAACACACACTGCACACATGCACCTCTAGGATACCCCTATTTTGGTTGCCTTCGGAAATAGTCATAACTCTTGAAATGTGACAGGTTTTAGTGACTACCCTCTGGTTCAAAAAGATCATAAGTCCCTCGATGACCCGCTCGACGTTGCCTTGGTAAAAATATGATATTAGAACCTTAGGGTAGTTACTAAAACTTCTTGCCCAGTTAGCTTTATAACTATAAAAATGTCCCTTCGAATGTCCCTCATACATTCAACGATAGGGCTACCTACTCACTAATAGTAGAATAGCACTGTCTAAAGGATATGAGGGAAAGAAAAAACCTTTTTTCGAGTATAAGTAGATAGTTCTTAGATGCTATGCTCAAAACAAACTTTTTACACTTACACATTTCAAAAACAAACTTTCAAAAAACATTTGCTTTGTCAACACTCTTGAGGACTGATACAAGAGTTATCATAAAGAAAATCGCCGCACTAAGGCATTTCAAAACACACAAAGCAGAAGGTACTTTTAAAATGAGCTAAGCATCTAAGAGCCCGTAGATAACTACGGATGGAAAGGGTGATAACACTTTCCCTTTCCATAATCTACCCCCCTTACTCAGAAAACTCTCGAAAAGGTATTTTTTTGTTCTTTTCACCCTTTCCTTAATTTGGATAAAATAAAAGTCGGCGGCGACTATTTCTTACCGAAACATTTGCAAATACAAACGCAAAATCAGTATAACAGTCGGTTCTGCCACCGTATCACATCTTCCAATAGACATTTTCTCGCTCAGTTTAAATCGACCATAGATTTATTCTGATACTTCTTCCAGTTAAAGACGGACGCAGACATCTTCTGGCTCAATTTAAATCGGCCATAAATTTACTCTGATACTTCTTCCATTAGACATTTCCTAGCTCAAATTAAATCGACCACAGATTTATTCTGATACTTCTTCCAGTAAACAGCTTCTGGCTCAAATTAAATCGAGCGTAGATTTATTCTGATACTTCTTCCCGTTGAAGTCGAGCGTATTCTTAGTCTAAATTCTATCCATAGTTACTTTGGATGGCATCTATAAGCCCATCTCTGACAACTCTTCATCACCTCTCCAAATGGCATCTTTAAGCCCATTCCCAGTATAATCAACCAACATCGTTACTTCGTGCATAGACGAGTGCAAATTTCTGGGCACTTAAGTGTTCAATCATCTTCTACCTTTGAGTGACGAATGGAGGACATGCCAATATAACTCTTCAGGTTTTAGAAGATTGAATAGGAGCAACTGTTGTACCCTGAAATTTGCCCTCCTATTTTCTTTAAGACATTCTCATGAGGCCCCCATTTACTCAAAGCTACTCAAGAGTTGACTGGTCAAACCTCCTCCTAAGCAAGGGTCTTCAACTAGGGTTTGGTGCTTCTCAAAGAATATTGGGTTGAAAGGGTCATAAATGACTTTCATGGTTCATCATAGGTCCTTAATAATGCTTATGTCGAGTTTCAAGTCTTGCATCATATGTTTGCTCAGATGATTGAAAATCAACTGTATTGAGTAAAAAATCAACTATAGTCAACATCCAGTCAAACTTCAAGATTTTTGGTCAACTTCAACATTTTGAAGTGATATTCGTCATTTGATCAAGGGTTGATCATGATTCCTCAAGGAAAGCCCTCACATCATCAAAGGTAAAAAATTTCCAAATTAGGGTTTTGATTGAAGATAACTGATCATTGACTTTTGGCCTAGTGCATGACTTGATGGCTTGAAGCATGACCTCAAGGGCTCAAATACAAAATCTTGACCTAATTACATGGCTCAAGACATTTCCAAAGATACACGTGATTGATGGTTGAAGAATTGAATCACTTGATGAAAAGTCAACAATCACATAAAAGTCAAACTTTGACTTTTTTGGTCAACAATGGAATTCAAAAATTAAGAATCATCAAAAAATTCATAACTATCAAACTTTGTCATCAAGAATCAAGAAAATCAAGAAAAATTTAACAAAAGTCAAAAGTTGGAAAGTTTTCTAACACTTAGAAAACTCTAAGTGTTTTGTTGTTAACAAAGTCAATACTTCATGGCCATTTTTAACTAAGGCCATTGTATCTAATTCCTTGGTGTACAACTCACTAATTTACACAATATTTCCCTAATTCTTTAAGGAAATTCTGAGTTAAACTAGGTGTTCTACAGTCATTAATTCAAAAGTCACAACTTATAATTACTTGTTCCTAGTTAATTACTAAGTTGAGTAATTTCCCTAGATTGCATTGATAAACTTACAGTCAATAATCCCTACTCATCTGATATCTATTTATGCATTCTCCAATATACAAAAAGCATTAAAATAAAGAATAATTAAATAATAACAATAACATAAAATAATTTAATTAATCTCAAACAGACATATGATCCAACAGAGTACAAGCAGGTTTGTATCAAAAGACCTAATATAAGGATTCTAGCTACTAATAGTGCATCTAACAATTACCATGATCTTAGATGAAGAGTGTATGAAACTCAAGGAAGATTAATGTCTTCAATGGCTTCCAAAACCCTTTAAACCCTTTCTTTAGAACTCCAAGCCATCACTTTCTCTATCAAATTAGAAACTCCTCAAAAAGTAGACAAAAGCCTTATTTATAGTAACTTCTGTGTGCCAAAGCAGCGTAGCATTGCACCCGCATTGGTGAGTATCGCAACCACGGTTTGACATCATCGTGTCTATGGTGTCAGAATCATGACCGTGTGAAAACCAGTGGAAAAATCATCTATTTTCTTTCTTTTCCTCAATTTTCCACTAAGTCCCAACTTTCTTCCTCTTAGTAGTTTTTGCTCACTTCTTCACACTTTGGCATAACTTTTGCTCATTATTCCAATGATTTCATCCAAAATTGCTCGTAAATATTACGTAATAACATAGTGTTATCATAAACCAAAACTTACTTTGTTTCTTATTGTTGTACCCCAAAATTTTCCCTCTCATTTTATCAAGATTCTCCTCACAAGACTCTTTGGACTCAAGACAGGATTAGGGTTTACTCTGCTCAAGACCTCACCTTGCACTGTTGATCTGAAATTAGGGTTTGAGTTTGCACAGGGATTTTTGGACTTTCAATGCCTCATGTGACTTTCATACTTCATGTTGGACCTCTAAGATTGCTCATACCAAGTTTCAAGCCTTGAATCAAATTTTTGCCCAGTCAATTGGACAGTTGACCTAAAAATAAATTGTATTGGGAAAAGTCAACCATGGTCAATTTACAGTCAAACCTAATAATTTTTTATCCACATCAACATTATAGACTCATATGAACCATTTAATCAAGTTTGGACCACAACTCCTCAAGAAATTTGATCAGATCATCAAAAGGGCAAAATGGTCTTTTTTTTGGGTTTTGACTGTAGAAGGGAAATTTCTGATTTTTCACCTAGCCAATGGCAAATTGGGTTCAATCATGGTTTCAAGGACTCAATGGCATCATTGTTGTACCCCAAAATTTTCCCTCCCATTTCCTCAACATTTTCTCATCACAAGACCCTTGGAGCTCAAGATCAAGCTGGGGTTTGCTTTGCTCAAGACTCCTCCTTGCACTGTTGACCCAAATTAGGGTTTGAATTTGCACAAAGATGTTTTGACCTAAAATGCCCAAAGTGACTTTCATGCTACATGTTGGACTAACAAGTTTATCCATACCAAGTTTCAAGCCATGATTCCAATCTTTGCCCAGTCAATTGGACAGTTGACCTAGAAATCAGTTGTATTGGGGAAAAAGTCAACTGTGGTCAATTGACAGTCAAACCTCCTGATTTTTGACCCACATCAACATTATGAGCTCATATGGACCATTTGGTCAAGTTTGGATCACAATTCCACAAGAAATTTGATCAGATCACCAAAAGGGTAAAATGGTCATTTTTAGGGTTTTGACTGCACAAAGGCAATTTTTGACTGTTTGACCTAACCAATGGAAAACCAAGCTCACATATGGACTCAAGGACTCAATGGAATTGTCTTGACATGTTCAACAAGTTCAAAAGATCCCAAATGCACAAGTTTGACAGATGAATTTTCTAGTCAACTGAGCCAAATTTGACTGTATACTGAAAAGTCAAACTTTGACTTTTTGGTCAAAATCAAGTGTCAAGATTCATTTTTCATCAAGACATGTCAAATTATGAAACTTTTTCATCAAGAAATCAAAAATCACAAATTAGGGTTTGAAAGGAAGAAATTTCATAACTTAGAAATTTTTCTAAGTTATGAAAATTCCTAATTTTTTCCTAACTTTGTCCCATTTTTTCATCAAGATACATTTGGATAAAAAAAAACTCAAAACATGAAAGTTATAGTCCATTGCAAAATCTACAACTTTGATTCACAAAGTTTCCTCAAAAGAAGCTTGTAGCTCAAGTTATGATTTTTGGAATAGGGGTGCAAAACATTCTTAACTTAGAAAAAATTTGACCTATTCTAGGCAGGATTTTTGCCTAACTTCATGGCCACTTTTCACATGCTTCCACTAGTAATTTCAAATTGCATTACAAAGATGGATTGTAGTACACATTCCAAGCTTTCCAAAATGTCCAAGAACTTCTCAAACACCCTTGTGGTTAGGGAGAATCGAATTTGTCAATATGGGCAAAAGTCACTTTCTTCATAAGCTATGTACATGTTCATAACTTGTGCATTTTTGAAATCAGCATGTGCAAGCTACATTACAGGCCTCTAATCTCATTTACACTCAAAAATTAAATGCCAATCCATTGTGTTCTAGCATTATTTTATGCATTTGGACATTACATGAAGAATTAAGCCATAAATGGAAAAAGCAAGTTATCCATTCTTGTAAAGAGGTGCTTTATGTCAAAAGCAAATCAAAGAAGTAGCAAAGCATATCTTCTAGGCACAAGTTCAGGAACTAATCACACTGATCAAGAGGGATTGAGGCAGCAAGTTTAGGGGGCCTGCATAAGCTTGTAAACCAACTTGACAACTTTGGCTTACATTAGAAGAAACTTGGCATATTGATCACCAACTCACATTCCTGCAAACACAAGCCTAAGCAAACATTATGAACATTTTCCAAACATCAAGCCTGACCTAAAACACGAGCCAACCACTTCCAATACCTCCTCAAACACAGAAACACCATCCTCTTGCAAAAACAGGGCACCTGCTGCAGATTGAGTTCCACAACTCAATCCATTCGTGCGCCTTGGCCAAAACCAGTTCAAACACACTCCCTATCACCTATACAAACTATCCCAAGCATTGGACACAAACTGTAACACCCCTAACATCATTTTCCATTTTCACTTTTCTCTCTTGCAGGTTGA
Organism: Vicia faba; assembly: GCA_948472305.1. Taxonomy (NCBI): domain Eukaryota; kingdom Viridiplantae; phylum Streptophyta; class Magnoliopsida; order Fabales; family Fabaceae; genus Vicia; species Vicia faba. Next base: position 199,456 of record CATIWC010000317.1, on the reverse strand, counting down.
CTTCTGTAGCTTGATATAGCAAGATTCAAAGCACACCAAGCATTGGAGAAGCATCCCTGAACTTCAAGCAAGCTGTACAAGTCCTCACATTGCCTTGAAAGTACCTCCATTGTCATACACGAATCAAGCTGAACAGGTAAGTTTTTGAACTTCTATCTCTCTATCCACGCATAGTTAGGCTTAAGTTTGTGAAGAAGACATGTTCTAATCATAGCCCTGAAGCCATCCATATAGTTACTTTTCATTTATATTGTATGTGCTAAGAGTATTTGGAACCTGAACATTAGGAAAAAGTTAGGTCAGGAATTGGGGGAGAAGAAATTATCTCTCATTTCTGAGAGTTAGATCAAGTTCTTGGTATGTATGGATTCGTGATTTGATGCTTGGCATTTTTTGTGTTATAAGTTTTGCTTGAAAGTCCAAGAATCAGGATGTTTGAATCAGCTTGAGAAACGCGCGTTTTTTGAAACAAACTGGCTGGTGGTTGAAAAAGATAGACTTGGGCTGGGCCTGAGTTTGTTTTCCTTTTTGCACCACTTTTCCACACTTGCACCCCCTTGGCCCATTGTGTTTATTTTTATCATTTTTTGACTTTTTCTTTTTATTTTTGACTTTTTATTTTTTGCCAAAATATAAAAAATATTAAAAACATTTTTTCAACCATTTTTGAATTTTATTTGAATTTTATTTGTTTTATTTGAGTTTATACATATAAATAACATATATATCCTTTTATTTAAAATACTAAAAATAATACAAAACATTTTTATTTTCTGATCTTATTTTATTTTACCTTTTGAAAACATTTTATAAAAAATATACTTTTTTTGTAAATAATAAATATTTTATTTTTGTACATATTTAGTATATTTAGTAAATAATATAAATACTTATCTATATTTATTAGAATATTTAGGGAAAAAACATAAAAATAATACATTTTTATTTTTATTAATATTTAACCTCAAAAATACTTTTTTTACAATATACTTTCTTTTTATTTATTTTTTGTACATAATTAATAAATGTTGTATATAAAAAATAATAATTACCTTTTATTTGCAAAATTAGGGTTTTGCCCTAAAATGTAAAAATATCCAAAATTATTCATTTTTATTTTTGTTTATTTGTCACATGAAAAATACCTTTTTACATACATATGAAAATCATTTTTGCATCTTGCATATTTATTTTATTTTATTTAATTATTGTGCAATTAAATAATTTGAATATTCAATTTGGATGTAATAGCTTAGATTTTAATTTCTTGCTAAATATCCCCGTTTGAACATTTGTACCCCCCATCCCATAATTATGTTGTAATAATTTAGGACTTTAAATTTCGCATTTAAAAGCTTTCTAAATATGCCATGATAGACTTAGGGTTTTGTATGCAAAAATCAACCAAACAAATAGCTTAACCTAATTCCAAGATAAAAGCATGAAAATGAACAAACACCAATCACACTTGCACCCCTAGGGTTACTCCACTTGTTGCCTTCAATAATGGGTCATGTTGCATGTTAGGTGTCTTTGGCAAAACAAAAACAATTCAAATGATCATAGTCCCTCGATGACGCTTTCGAAGGTTGCCTAAAAATGATCAAGTCCCTTAAAGGAGAAGTTGCCAAAGACACTTGGCACCATTGCAATCATGGTCTAAACGATGACCCGCGCCCGTCCCGTTCACATCCTAACACAAGATTGTCCACCAAATACAATGGTGGAACAAAATTGTTAAAAGGGTTAAAACATAGAGAAAACCTTTGAGTAAATTTAGGAGTAGATAGCTCTTGGTTACTTGCCAACTTGTGAAACAAAAACACTTGCCTATTTTTTTCAAAACCACACATCACAACACACTTTCAAAACAACTTTCAAAAACATTGAAAACTTTTTAAAAGACATACATCTTTGTATACATCCCAACATGGATCATTACAAAGGTTGCCACCACATTGGCCTCTTTTCAAAACATTTTCAAACCCACACACAAAGCACCATTTCAAACAATTGAAAATCAAGGCTAGTTTATCTAAGTAAGTAACTATGAGCCCATGGATAACCATGGATAGAAAGGGTCCTAATACCTTCCCTTTCTATAATCTACTCCGCGAACCCAAGAAAACATCTCAAAGGTTTTTGCTGTGCTTTTTAACCTTTCCTTAGGATAAAATAAAAAGTCGGTGGCGACTCTTGCTCAACCGAAACATTTGCGAAAACAAACGTGAAACCTCAAGTCAGTTCTCCCACCGTATCACAGAACTGGCGACTCTGGTGGGGATAATTTTAAAAGTGGAGTAACCTTAGGGCTTAGATCACCCTCTTGCATGACTAATTGTTTGCTTTGTTTGCTTTATATCTTGGCTCTCTTGTTTGGGTTTGAAATCCTACACCCGGATTTGGGGAAACATTCATAGATAGCAATACGTTGTGGAAACTGTGCGGGGTATACCAACACGGTTGAAGCAATAGCTATATTAGTGCGACATATTTGTGAGTACCGGTAACCCTTGAGTTTAATCAAGGAGAGTACGGGGCCGCTGAGTGATGTCACTAAGCACTAATGACCTAGAACCTTACTTGACCATCTTGGCCTTTCATTAGGGGTAGTGAGATGACCGACTTTGGTGCAGTCCGAAGTTGGTAGATACTCGATACTACACTCATTAAGGTTTGTTTTCTTGGAATATTTTGGTCGCTAGTTAAGTGGCTAAACCAAAACAATGAACATGGAAAACAATCCAATGATATTGAGCTCCTTAGAACCCGGTTACTATTTATAGGACAGGTTTTTAAGCCAACTTCACTCAAGAGGGTACTTACCTATGAAACCCCATGCAAGCCTGAAACTAGGGTTTTGTGTGAATTGCTTGTACATATGTCTGTGCATACATCATGAACATCATAAAGCATCATATGCATTCACTAACCATTTCAAGGGTTTAGATCTTCATCTTTGTTCTTGTTTTGTAGGTCATGGAAATTCTTCGCAGGAAAACTATCCAAGTCAACCTTGTGAGAATCCCTCCTCAACTCAAGGAGCTCACATCCAGAATTCTGGAAAACTCTCCCTTCAGTGAAAGACATGGTAGACTGCTCAGCCTAGCCAACACCAGCATTGAAGAGGACATGGTAAAGGTGTTGTTCCAGTTCTTTGACCCCCTTCACCATTGTTTCACCTTCCCCGACTACCAATTGGTGCCCACTTTGGAGGAATTTTCTCAACTCTTGAGAATTCCTATTCTTAATCAACTACCCTACAACGGTACGGAAAAAGAACCAAAGCCTGAAGATGTTGCTCAAGCACTACACTTGCAACCATCTGACATCAAGGGGCATTGGGAAACTAGAAGCGGTGTCAAAGGCTTCTTGGCAAAATTCTTGTTTGAGAAGGCACAAGAGTGTTGGAATTCATTGGACCTACAAGCCTTTGAAGAAATTGTGGCACTCCTCATTTATGGGTTTGTCTTGTTCCCAAATCCTGACCAGCTTGTAGATGTCAACACCGTTAAAATCTTCTTATCCAGAAATCCAATACCAACATTGCTTGGGGACATTCTTCACTCATTTTACACACGAACAATGAGAAAGAGGGGTGTTCTCATGTGCTGTGCTCCTCTCCTTGCAAGGTGGTTTATTTCGCACCTTCCACAATCTGTCTTGAAGAATGACCAAGGCTTAAGGTGGTCACAACGGTTGACGACCCTCACTCACTCTGATGTACATTGGTGTTCTCGGTCCAGAGAAAATGTCATCATCGTCGATCATTGTGGAGAGTTCCCTAATGTTCCATTACTTGGCATTAGAGGAGGCATTACCTACAACCCTTGTCTAGCTTTAAGGCAATTTGGATATGCACGGAGGGATGGCCCTCACGACATGTTGATTCCTGACCTAGTTTTTGACTTCGACAACGATGCGCAAGGACTTCTCCAAAGATTCATCAGAGCTTGGAGGATGCCTAACAAGGTAGACAGCAAGACACTGGGGCACAAGAACTCCATCCCTCTTGAGCCTTATCTCAAGTGGGTACGAACCCGAGCCCAAAGTCTAATGATGCATTATCCTCATGTTCTCCCTGTGATTAAAGAGCCCGTTACGGAAGGAGAGGTTCCCTACACCATCCTATATCCTGACATGCCTACATCGTGGGAGGAAATGCAGAGGAGTTGGATCCAACTCAAGGAGGAACGAAACACTTTTGAAGCCAGCTTCTACGCCAGTGAGAAGAAGGTTTTGGAGCTTACCCGCCGACTCCACGAAGAAGAGACCCTCAACACCTACATCGCACCAAAGAGGATGCGCAACGTCTTTTTACCTTGAGAAGTTTTTGTAATATTTGGCCCATGGGGCATTTATGTACTGACAAATTTCTTCTTATTAATATGACGTGCGTTCTTTTTGTTTGCAACAATTTTGAATTTTCTAAATCCTTGAATGCATTGCATACATAAGCATATCATTCATCATGCGCATAAGCAGGTCTCCACACCAGGTTTCCTTATCTTTCTGCTGTTTATTTCAGTAAGATGGATCTCAAACAGACGGTCAAGGACTTGCAGTCTCAGAACTCACAGTTTCAACAACTCCTGATGACCTTGGCAAAGGGTCAGGAGGATCTGAAATCCCTGCTTGGGAACAAAGAGAAAGTGAAAAAGAAGAAAAAGAGAATCGGGGTGGCTACCCTAGGAAGAAGGTTTGAGGGTGAAGCCAGAAGAGTTCTCGAATTTCCCCCTACATCTGAAGAGGGAACCAGTAAAGGGAATGCGGCTGCGGTACCTTCCGAATCCGAAGCTGAAGAAGGAGAGGTTGAAGAAGACGAAGACTACTCTGAGCAATAATACCCGCCCGCCGATGATAAGTACAAAGGCTTGGAAGACAGGTTGGAAGCTATGGAGCTGCAGAGAGTTCCCGACTTAGATTTCGAAGATTTGGGATTAGTTGCTGGAATTGTGATCCCCCGAAGTTCAAAGTGCCAGTTTTTGCAAGATATGACGGGTTGTCCTGCCCGAAAATGCATCTCAGATCTTATGTAAGGAAGATCCAACCTTACACTGCAGACAAGAACCTGTGGATCCATTTCTTCCAGGATAGCCTTTCAGGGGCTCAACTCGAGTGGTTCTATCAGCTAGATGGAGCCAGTATCTGAAACTGGGAAGACTTGGCTACTGCATTTTATAAGCAGTATCAGTATAATTCCGACCTTGCTCCCACGCGTACCCAACTCCAGGGTATGTCATTGGGGACGAGCAAAGGTTTTAAGGAGTATGCGCAAAAGTGAAGGGACCTGGCTGGAAGGGTGCAGCCACCTTTGACTGACCGTGAACTTGTTGACATGTTCCTGGGGACCCTGTCTGGTCCGTTCTTCAACCATCTGATTGGTAATTCTTCTGCTGGGTTCACAGACTTGATCTTAACCTGTGAGAGGATAGAAGCTGGTATCAAGTCGGGGAAGATACAGAAAGGTGCCGCCGCGAGTATTGAAAATAAGCCTTTCAAGAAGGAAGCCAATGTTGTTTATGGTCCCAGAAGACAAATTAAACCGGAACGCCGCCAAGCTGTCAATGCATTGGTAATCTCAAAGCCTGCTGCTGCTCCTCAGCAATACAACCAACCAAGGGGTGAGAGACCCAAAAGGCAGTACACTCGGCTCAGTATGACCCTATCTCATATTTTGCCACAACTACTGTCAACCAATCTGGTAACTGTCAAAGAAGCTCCAAAGGTAGTGAACACAGCTTCTCTAAAATACAACCCCAACTCCCGCTGCGCTTATCACTATGATAGCCCGGGGCATACTACGGACGATTGCTGGGCTCTGAGGAATAAGGTTCAGGACCTTATTGATGCCAAATAAATACAGTTTGAGGCGTCCAAAAGGCCCAATGTTGTAACTGCTCCCATGCCCTAGCATGGAGTGAATGTTGTGGAAGAAGACCGGTATGTAGCCTCCGTGGAAGAGATTGTTACTCCGTTGATGACTGTTAAAAGGAACCTGTTGCTAGCCGGTTTATTTCCGGGATGTAGTAAAGGTTGCCTCCTATGTGCTGTTTCACCTGTTGGTTGTCCTTTGCTGAAATCAGGTATCCAAAGCCTGATGGATAGAAAAGAAATCTTGTTTGAGAAAATTGTTGTTCCTGTTATCCCTACTGAAGAAGTTTCTATTGTTACTATTTTCAACAAACCTCCTAAGGCTCCTTCGAAGAAGCCTGTCAAAATCATGTCCACTCAGAAGATTGCTCCTATCATCATTACTGTTCCGGGGCCTCTCCCTTATACATCCGACAAAGATGTCCCATGGCACTATGGGGAAGATGTTTATGTTCTTGGAGTAAAGCAAGAGTTTGATACAAGTACCGGTGTCAGTAACATCACCAGGTCTGCCAAAATTACTCGCAATGGTAGGCAGTTTTCACCAGATATTGCACCACCAGCTATTCAGAAACCTCTTATCATCACACCTGCAAGTGTGCCTGCTTCCCTTCCTAATCAAGTTCCTGTTTCTACCCTTGCTACCGAGTCGTCTGACACTCGGGGCAAAGGGATTGCTACTGATTTTCCTGCCTTGACGGAGGCACCAAAGACAACCACTGTTGAAGCTTCCCAGCAAGAGATGGAAGAGATCCTCAAGATTATCAAGAAAAGTGATTTCAATGTAGTTGAGCAGCTGGGGCACACCCCATCAAAGATTTCTATGCTATCACTGCTGTTGTGTTCAGAGGCCCATGCCAAGGCCCTGATTTCCTTCCTGGAGACGGCCCATGTGCCACAAGAAACATCTGCTGATCAATTTATCGATTGTGTGGCCAACTTGACTGCCGATAATGGTTTGGGCTTCTCTGACGCCGATCTGACTGCCAAAGGAAAGAACCATAACGACGCCCTGCATGTCTCCATTGAATGCAGGGGCACTACTCTTGCCCATGTGTTGGTAGACACCGGTTCTTCATTGAACGTATTACCCAAGAAGGCCCTAGAAAGATTGGATTGCGAGGGTTTAGAGCTCAAGCCTAGTAACATTTTTGTCCGAGCCTTTGACGGTTCGAAAAGAATGGTGCATGGTGAAGTTGACATTACAATCAGGGTTGGTTCGCAAGTTTTTTATTCAACTTTCTATGTGATGGACATCCGACCATCCTATTCTTGTTTGCTGGGTCGCCCATGGATCCATAAGGCTGGAGCGGTGACCTCCACACTACATCAGAAGCTTAAGTACCCGGTTAGAGGGAAAATTGTTACAGTTCAGGGGGAGGAAGAATACATGGTCAGCCACCTCAACTCGTTCCGGTACATAGAGATGGATGGGGAATTCATTGAAACCCCCTTTCAACACTTTGAAGAGGTGCCTCAGACACTGGCATCAGCTGAAACTGTGATTGAAGACCCTCCTTTGAAGATGGCTTCCTTGAAAGATGCTCGGGCTGTGGTTGAGAAGGGTGAGTGCGCAAACTGGGGCCGACTTCCTGATTTCACTCCAAAGACTGACAAGTTTGGTCTGGGTTTCACTGCAGAGGCTCAGAGGGCTGTTCGTAAGGCGAAGATTGGAAGACCTCATGTGTTCATCACCAACCCGGGAGTGAATGCTATTGAAGACGACGTGGAGGAATCTGAATTCGACAGCCGGATCTACCCAACAACCGACAGTGGACCAAGCAACTGGACTGCCAAAGACTTCACACCTATTACTTTTGTCACTCAGTAATGAACTCTTTTGTTTTGAATTTGTAACAAACAATATTTTGAAACTTTTATGGCTCGGTGTCTTACCCGGGGCACCGTGGCTTCATTTGTGAGGGCTTTTGTATGTCATTTTCATATATCATTAATCAAAACATTGGACGTTTGTTGCATTTCAAAATCTTGCGTTCCTTTTCTTTCTTTATTATATATTGCAAAACAGCTATATTTACACACACTCACTTATACAGGTTCCAATCCACTCTGGATCTCACTGGTAACGACTCTGCTACTGCCAGTTATGACTTCGAAAATCCGATCAACTTAGCCGAAGACGAAGGTGAAGATGATTGCGAAGTGCCTGGTGAACTTGCAAGACTGCTTCTCCAGGAAGAGAGGGCCATTCAGCCACGTGAAGAGCCAGTGGAAACGGTAAATCTGGGTACTGAGACAGACAGAAAGGAAGTCAAGATTGGTGCCAATTTAGAGCTCAGTGTGAAGCAACGGTTGATTCAGATGCTACATGACTATGTGGAAATCTTTGCCTAGTCTTACGAAGACATGCCTGGGTTGGATACCGACATTGTGGTTCATCACCTGCCTACCAAGGAAGAATGGCCTCCGGTAAAACAGAAGGTCCGCCGTATGCGTCCAGAAATGTCCGAGAAAATCAAAGATGAGGTTATGAAACAGTTTGATGCCGGGTTTCTAGCAGTGACTTCTTACCCTCAGTGGATTGCCAACGTGGTTCCAGTGCCAAAGAAAGATGGTAAGGTCCGAATGTGTGTTGATTACAGGGATTTGAATAGGGCGAGCCCTAAGGATGATTTCCCTCTGCCTCACATCGACGTTCTGGTCGACAATACTGCTCAGCATAAAGTATTCTCCTTCATGGACGGCTTCTCCGGTTATAATCAGATCAAGATGGATCCTGAAGACATGGAGAAGACCACTTTTGTTACTCAGTGGGGCACTTTTTGCTACAAGGTCATGCCTTTTGGGTTGAAAAATGTTGGGGCAACCTACCAACGTGCCATGGTTGCTTTATTTCATGATATGATCCATCACGAGATAGAAGTATATGTCGATGATATGATTGCAAGGTCCCAAACTGAGGAGGAACACCTTGACCATCTACGGAAGCTGTTTGACCGTCTGAAGTTGTACAAGCTGAGGTTGAACCCAAACAAGTGCACCTTCGGGGTGAGATCTGGAAAACTACTAGGTTTCATTGTAAGCGACAAAGGTGTTCAAGTGGACCCTGCCAAAGTGAAAGCCATACAAGAGATGCCAACGCCCAAGACAGAGAAAGAAGTCAGAGGCTTTCTAGGACGATTGAATTACATTTCCCGATTCATTTCACATCTAACTGCTACCTGTGAACCAATCTTCAAGCTGCTGAAGAAAGATCAAGTAGTACGTTGGAACGATGAATGTAAGGCCGCTTTCGAAAAGATCAAAGAGTATCTCCAAGAACCACCCATTCTTATGCCGCTGGTTGAAGGGAGACCTCTAATCCTATACTTGACTGTACTGGACAACTCAATGGGGTGTGTGTTGGGGCAGCATGACGAGTCTGGCCGAAAAGAGCACGCCATTTATTACCTTAGCAAAAAGTTTACTGACTGTGAGACCCGGTACTCACTGCTCGAGAAAACTTGTTGCGCTTTAGTATGGGCTGCTCGCCGGCTGAGACAGTATATGTTGACTCACACTACTCTGTTGATTTCAAAAATGGATCCAATCAAGTACATATTCGAAAAGCCTGCTCTGTCTGGAAGAATAGCAAGATGGCAAATGATCTTGACGGAATATGACATCCAGTACACGACTCAGAAAGCAATCAAGGGAAGTGTATTGGAAAACCATTTGGCACATCAGGCAGTGGACGATTACCAGTCGATGAACTTTGAATTTCAAAACGAGGATATCATGGTAGTGACTAATTGTGAAGTACCTGGACCGGATGAAGGACCTGAGGAAGGATCCCGATGGTCTATGCACTTTGATGAGCCTCGAACGCTTTGGGTAATGGTATCGGTGCTGTGATCATATCCCCCAAAGGCACTCATACTCCACTCACCGCCCGATTATGTTTCAACTTCACCAACAACATGGGGGAGTATGAGGCATGCATCATGGGTCTTCAAACTGCAATTGACTTAAGGATCAAGTTTCTGAGTGTCTTCGGAGATTCCGCTCTCGTGATCAATCAGGTCAAAGGCGAATAGGATACGAAACACCCAAATCTTATTCCTTACAAGGAGTATGTGCTGACATTGCTTCCCCACTTCGAGGAGATAACTTTTGAACACTTCCCAAGAGAGGAGAATCAGTTAGCAGACGCGTTGGCTACGATGTCTTCTATGTTCAAAGTCAAATGGGACAACGAGGCTCCCCGGATCATTATTTGGAAGTTGGATGAACCTGCATATTGCTGTGATCTTGAGGCCAAAGAGGTAACAGAAAAACCCTGGTATCATGAAGTGAAGAGGTACCTTGAAGCTCAAGAATACCCCGAAGGCGCATCTGTTAATGACAAGAAGTTCCTGAGAAGGTTTGCGGAAAAGTTCTTCCTCAGCAATGGCATTCCCTACAAGCGAAACCATGATTCAACCTTACTGCATTGTATGGATAAGACTGAAGCAGAAAGGATCATGGCGGAGCTACATGAAGGTACCTTCGAAACACATTCCAGTGGACATACCATGGCAAAGAAAATCCTTCGGGCAGGATATTTCTGGTCCACAATGGAAGCCGACTGTTATCAGCATTCTCGAACTTGTCATAAATGCCAGATCTATGCTGATAAGGTGCACATTCCTCCGGTTCCTCTAAACGTCTTGACAACCCCTTGGCCTTTTGCAATGTGGGGCATTGATATGATCGGCGAGATTAGACCTACGGCATCTAACAGGCATCGCTTCATCTTGGTAGCGATTGATTACTTCATAAAATGGGTTGAAGTAGCTTCCTACGCTACCGTAACCAAGAACGTTGTGGAACGGTTCATTCGGCACAACTTGATCTGTCGATACGGCATACCTGAGAGGATCATTACGGATAATGGTACCAATCTTAACAACAATATGATCATTAAGCTCTGCGAGCAATTCAAGATACAACACCACAACTCTTCTCCTTACCGACCGAATATGAATGGGGCTGTAGAAGCAGCTAATAAAAACATCAAGAAGATTGTGCAGAAGATGACAGTGACCTACAAAGATTGGCACGAAATGTTACCGTTTGCTCTTCATGGGTACCGTACCTTAGCACGGACGTCAACAGGAGCAACACCCTTTTCCTTGGTCTATGGCATGGAGGCAGTCTTGCCTATTGAAGTCCAGATACCCTCTCTCCGGATAATGAAGGATGCAGGTTTGAGCGAAGATGACTGGATCCAGACTCGACTTGATCAATTAAATCTGATTGACAAAAAGAGACTCACTGCTATTTGTCATGGTCAGACGTACCAAAAACGGATGATCAGAGCATTTAACAAGAAGGTCAGACGACAAGAGTATCAAGTCGGAGATCTGGTAATCAAGCGCATCATTCTTCCTCAAAGTGATCCCAGGGGCAAATGGACCCCTACGTACGAAGGGCCATTTGTGGTTAAACATATCTTCTCAGGAGGAGCTATGATTCTAACCACCATGGATGGTGACGACCTTCCTTACCCTGCCAACGCAGACATAGTAAAAAGATACTACGCATGAATTAAAGACCCGCTAGGTTGACACACCTAGGAAAAAATAAGGGCTTCCCGGCGAACGAAAAGGGTTCGGGCAAAAATAAGGGATGAAATGAAAAAAAATTTGTACACCCGGCAAGTCGAAAACCTGAAAAGGCGGCTTGGGCAAAAATGGGTATCCTGGTGGACTGAAAACCCGAAAGGGAGGTCCAGGCAAAAGTTAGGGATAAAGCGTAATACTATGTCTCATTGGATCACCTTGCATCCAGAATTCGGCATCAATTATCGGGCTCAGACGGCATCGATCAATCAACTTCATCTTCAACTAAGCAGCAAAGTGATGAGACGCTTGAAGACATAAAGGTGGTAGCAGAGTTGGAACCCAGTGGGATTATTTTCACATAGATGTTTTGTTTCCTTTTCAAAATTGTATAAACTCTATTTTGCTCGGCGGCGTTCTCTTACTAGGACGTCAGCCTTCTGTACATAAAACGCCTATTTACAGGCAAACTTCAAAATCAATACAAGTTCAATTTTTCAGACAAATTATCCATTGTTTTTCCTTTTTCTGTTTTGTTTTGCGAAGAATGTCCAATGTCCATTTTTGATATATGCATTTGACATTAATTGCTAAATCATGAATATTTGCATGCGAAACAAAGGATTAATTACAGATGACATCAGAAACAGGGGAAATTTAGAATTGTCTAAGCGATCTAGTTGCTCTGTCCACCGAGGTACCAAGGTAAGTTTAGCTGAAGAATTTGACCAAAATACCTTCACTCCCCATAGAGCAAGACAGGTTCAGCAATACTCTCCCCAAGCAGAATTGGTCCCCCATCAGCCCCGAAAAGGCACAATTCCCCTAGCAAGTCAGCAATACTCTCCCCAAGATGAGTTAGTCTACTGTCAGCCTTAAGGAAGTTGGGTATCCCCAGAAGATCTCACATTCCCCAGCGGAGTATAGACATTCCTCAGCAAGCATCCCCGGCAGTCTTGTTCTAAGATTGTTCCCCGGCGGAATACCAGACACCCCAGTGGAGCCCTTTCCCAGTACGGTCTGAAAAGTTTCCCCAGGAAAGTTGAATCGTCCTCCCCAGTAGATTCTGGAAGCTTATCCCCAGTAGATTCTGGAAGCTTATCACCTGCAGAGTACATACGTCTCTCCCCGACTTTATTCAAAGGTTATTTCCTTACCAGGGTATAACTGGGTTATCCTCACCTAATCACCACGGAAGATTCGTCCTCGGTGAAGTTCTTCATATCCCCAGCGGAATTCATCAAGTTCCCCAACATAACTTATCAGTGGAATCCCCAGCGGAGCTCTCATCAAAACCTCAGCAAAGTATCTCTTCCCACAGATTAATTCCCCGCAGAGTAATCTCTCCAACAAGTTTATTCCCCAATGGAGTCATCTTCTCCTACCGGTTTATTCTCACAACCATCATCCCCAGCGGAAACGAAGAACTCTACTCTTCAACATCAGCCCAGGATTTGAACTCCCGGCACTCGTCAAGGATTTATTTTCCTAGACGAAAATACATTCATAAACATTTCACATTTCATACATCCTGCTTACATACATGATAAAGTGCATACAACACTATCTCATTTTGAGCATCATGACATCATGCATTTCATACATTATGACATTGCATACAACTAATGTCTTGCCTTTTCAGGAAAAGGTCAATCCAAAGATGATTACTATTAACTATCGCAATTCCAGATTTGATTCCTGTATCTAGCCAGGGCACATCTGTGAGTGATTGATTGTAGAGTCGATACATGTATCCAGCCAGGGCATATCTGCATGAAGAGTTTGAAGATCAACCCCTGTAACAGGCCAGGAAATTATCTTTCATTCTCAGGTCAGAGGTTTACACCTGTATCCATCCAGGAAAGCTATCTCTACGAACCTTTTGCAAATTCCAGATTCGATACCTATATCCAGCCAGGGCACATCTGTAGGCGACTAATTCCAGATTCGATTCCGGTATCTAGCCAGGGCATATCTGTGAGTGATTTGATTGTGGATTCGATACCTGTATCTAGCCAGGGCATATCTGCATAAACAGTTTAGAGATTCGATACCTGCATCCAGCCAGGGCACGTCTGTAAATAACCTTTTGAAGTTCCAGATTCGATTCCTGTATCTAGCCAGGGCACATCTGTGAGCAATTAATTATGGATTCGACTCATGTATCTAGCCAAGGCATATCTGCATGAAGAGTTTGAAGATCAACACATGTAACAGGCCAGGAAACATCTTCCTTTCTTAAAGTACACAAGTTCTCGCTAAGGAATCTCTTACGCGATCAATACTTCCAAATGGCATCTATAAGCCCATTCCCGACAAGGTTCTGTCACGTCTCCAGATGGAATCTATAAGCCCATCCTCCTATCCACCATCTCTCCAAATGGCATCTATAAGCCCATTCCCGCCATCACATTGCTGGTACTCCAGCATGCGAGTGCAAATTTCAGGGCACTCTAGTGTCCAATCTCCTTTTACCCTCGAGTCGCAAAAGGAAAACTTGCCAATCTAACTCTTCAGGTTCAAGAAGATTGAACAGGGGCAACTGTTGTACCCCAAAATTTGCCCTCCCATTTCCTCAACATTTTCTCATCACAAGACCCTTGGAGCTCAAGATCAAGTTGGGGTTTGCTCTGCTCAAGACTCCTCCTTGCACTGTTGACCCAAAGTAGGGTTTGAATTTGCACAAAGATGTTTTGACCTAAAAGGCCCAAACTGACTTTCATGCTTCATGTTGGACTCACAAGTTTATCCATGCCAAGTTTCAAGCCATGATTCCAATCTTTGCCCAGTCAATTGGACAGTTGACCTAGAAATCAGCTGTATTAGGGGAAAAGTCAACTGTGGTCAATTGACAGTCAAACCTCCTGATTTTTGACCCACATCAACATTATGAGCTCATATGGACCATTTGGTCAAGTTTGGATCACAATTCCACAAGAAATTTGATCAGATCACCAAAAGGGTAAAATGGTCATTTTTAGGGTTTTGACTGCACAAAGGCAATTTTTGACTGTTTGACCTAACCAATGGCAAACCAAGCTCACATATGGACTCAAGGACTCAATGGCATTGTCTTGACATGTTCAACAAGTTCAAAAGATCCCAAATGCACAAGTTTGACAGATGAATTTTCCAGTCAACTGAGCCAAATTTGACTGTATACTGAAAAGTCAAACTTTGACTTTTTGGTCAAAATCAAGTGTCAAGATTCATTTTTCATCAAGACATGTCAAATTATGAAACTTGTTCATCAATAAATAAAAAATCACAAATTAGGGTTTGAAAGGAAGAAATTTCATAACTTAGAAATTTTTCTAAGTTATGAAAATTCCTAATTTTTTCCTAACTTTGTCCCATTTTTTCATCAAGATACATTTGGATTCAAACAAAACTCAAAATATGAAAGTTATAGTCCATTGCAAAATCTACAACTTTGATTCACAAAGTTTCCTCAAAAGAAGCTTGTAGCTCAAGTTATGATTTTTGGAATAGGGGTGCAAAACATTCTTAACTTAGAAAAATTTTGACCTATTCTAGGCAGGATTTTTGCCTAACTTCATGGCCACTTTTCACATGCTTCCACTAGGAATTTCAAATTTCATTACAAAGATGGATTGTAGTACACATTCCAAGCTTTCCAAAATGTCCAAGAACTTCTCAAACACCCTTGTGGTTAGGGAGAATCGAATTTGTCAATATTGGCAAAAGTCACTTTGTTCATAAGCCATGTACATGTTCATAACTTGTGCATTTTTGAAATCAGCATGTGCAAGTTACATTATAGGCCTCTAATCTCATTTACACTCAAAAATTAAATGCCAATCCATTGTGTTCTAGCATTATTTTGTGCATTTGGACATTACATGAAGAATTAAGCCATAAATGGAAAAAGCAAGTTATCCATTCTTGTAAAGAGGTGCTTTATGTCAAAAGCAAATCAAAGAAGTACCAAAGCATATTTCTAGGCACAAGTTCAGGAACTAATCACACTGATCAAGAGGGATTGAGGCAGCATGTTTAGGGGGCCTGCATAAGCTTGTAAACCAACTTGACAACGTTGGCTTACATTAGAAGAAACTTGGCATATTGATCACCAACTCACATTCCTGCAAACACAAGCCTAAGCAAACATTGTGAACATTTTCCAAACATCAAGCCTGACCTAAAACACGAGCCAACCACTTCCAATACCTCCTCAAACACAGAAACACCATCCTCTTGCAAAAACAGGGCACCTGCTGCAGATTGAGGTCCACAACTCAATCCATTCGTGCGCCTTGGCCAAAACCAGTTCAAACACACTCCCTACCACCTATACAAGCTATCCCAAGCATTGGACACGAAGTGTAACATCCCTAACATCATTTGCCATTTTCACTTTTCTCTCTTGCAGGTTGACTTCTGTAGCTTGATATAGCAAGATTCAAAGCACACCAAGCATTGGAGAAGCATCCCTGAACTTCAAGCAAGCTGTACAAGTCCTCACATTGCCTTGAAAGTACCTCCATTGTCATACACGAATCAAGTTGAACAGGTAAGTTTTTGAACTTCTATCTCTCTATCCAGGCATAGTTAGGCTTAAGTTTGTGAAGAAGACATGTTCTAATCATAGCCCTGAAGCCATCCATATAGTTACTTTTCATTTATATTGTGTGTGCTAAGAGTATTTGGAACCTGAACATTAGGAAAAAGTTAGGTCAGGAATTGGGGGAGAAGAAATTCTCTCTCATTTCTGAGAGTTAGATCAAGTTCTTGGTATGTTTGGATTCGTGATTTGATGCTTGACATTTTTTGTGTTATAAGTTTTGCTTGAAAGTCCAAGAATCAGGATGTTTGAATTAGCTTGAGAAACGCGCGTTTTTTGAAACAAACTGACTGGAGGTTGAAGAAGATAGACTTGGGCTGGGCCTGAGTTTGTTTTCCTTTTTGCACCACTTTTCCACACTTGCACCCCCTTGGCCCATTGTGTTTATTTTTATCATTTTTTGACTTTTTCTTTTTATTTCTGACTTTTTATTTTTTGCCAAAATATAAAAAATATTAAAAACATTTTTTCAACCATTTTTGCATTTTATTTGAATTTTATTTGTTTTATTTGAGTTTATACATATAAATAACATATATATCCTTTTATTTAAAATACTAAAAATAATACAAAACATTTTTATTTTCTGATCTTATTTTATTTTACCTTTTGAAACCATTTTATAAAAAATATACTTTTTTTTTGTAAATAATAAATATTTTATTTTTGTACATATTTAGTATATTTAGTAAATAATATAAATACGTATCTATATTTATTAGAATATTTAGGGAAAAAACATAAAAATAATACATTTTTATTTTTATTAATATTTAACCTCAAAAATACTTTTTTTACAATATACTTTCTTTTTATTTATTTTTTGTACATAATTAATAAATGTTGTATATAATAAATAATAATTACCTTTTATTTGCAAAATTAGGGTTTTGCCCTAAAATGTAAAAATATCCAAAATTATTCATTTTTATTTTTGTTTATTTGTCACATGAAAAATACTTTTTTACATACATATGAAAATCATTTTTGTATCTTGCATATTTATTTTATTTTATTTAATTATTGTGCAATTAAATAATTTGAATATTCAATTTGGATGTAATAGCTTAGATTTTAATTTCTTGCTAAATATCCCCGTTTGAACATTTGTACCCCCCATCCCATAATTATGTTGTAATAATTTAGGACTTTAAATTTTGCATTTAAAAGCTTTCTAAATATGCCATGATAGACTTAGGGTTTTGTATGCAAAAATCAACCAAACAAATAGCTTGACCTAATTCCAAGATAAAAGCATGAAAATGAACAAACACCAATCACACTTGCACCCCTAGGGTTACTCCACTTGTTGCCTTCAATAATGGGCCATGTTGCATGTTAGGTGTCTTTGTCAAAACAAAAACAATTCAAATGATCATAGTCCCTCGATGACGCTTTCGAAGGTTGCCTAAAAATGATCAAGTCCCTTAAAGGAGAAGTTGCCAAAGACACTTGGCACCATTGCAATCATGGTCTAAACGATGAGCCGCGCCCGTCCCGTTCACATCCTAACACAATATTGTCCACCAAATACAATGGTGGAACAAAATTGTTAAAAGGGTTAAAACATAGAGAAAACCTTTGAGTAAATTTAGGAGTAGATAGCTCTTGGTTACTTGCCAACTTGTGAAACAAAAACACTTGCCTATTTTTTTCAAAACCACACATCACAACACACTTTCAAAACAACTTTCAAAAACATTGAAAACTTTTTAAAAGACATACACCTTTGTATACATCCCAACATGGATCATTACAAAGGTTGCCACCACATTGGCCTCTTTTCAAAACATTTTCAAACCCACACACAAAGCACCATTTCAAACAATTGAAAGCACCATTTCAAACAATTGAAAATCAAGGCAAGTTGATCTAACCAAGTAACTAAGAGCCCATGGATAACCATGGATAGAAAGGGTGCTAATACCTTCCCTTTCTATAATCTACTCCCCGAACCCAAGAAAACATCTCAAAGGTTTTTGTTGTGCTTTTTAACCTTTCCTTAGGATAAAATAAAAAGTCGGTGGCGACTCTTGCTCAACCGAAACATTTGCGGAAAAAACGCGAAACCTCAATTCAGTTCTCCCATCGTATCACAATCATCTTGACCTAATCACAAAGTTCAAAAGATCTCAAATGCATTGGATTGACAGATGAATTTTCCAATTAACTAATCAAAAATCAATTGTACACTGAAAAGTCAAACTTTGACTTTTTGGTCAAAATCAAGTGCCAAGGGTCATATTTCATCAAGATGTGTCAAAACATGAAACTTGTTCAACAAGAAACCTAATTTTGAAAATTAGGGTTTTAGTTTGAAATTTTTCAGAACTTAGAAATTTTCTAAGTTATGAAAATTTCTTATTTTTTCCCAACTTTTCCCAACTTTTTCACCATGATGAAATTGGATTCAAACAAAACTTACAACATGAAAGTTGTAGTCCTCCATGAAATATACAACTTTTATGCACAAAGTTTTCCCAAAAGATGCTTGGATATTAATTTATGATTTTGTGAATAGGGGTCCAAAAACTTTTTAACTTAGTGAAATTTTGCCCTAGTTTAGGTAGATTTTTTACCTAACTTCATGGCAACTTTTCACCTAGTTCCAAGAGGAATCTCAAAATGAATTTCAAATATGGATTGTAAAGAATGTTACAAGATTTCTAAAATGTCAAAGAACTCTCCAAGATCATTTATGGTTAGGGAGAATCGAAGGAATGAAAATGGAAAATTATCACTTTTGTCCAAGGCATTTTGCACCATGTTACAACTTGAAAATCAGTTTGAATCATGTTTGTACTTGCATTACAGGTTCTAATCCTTTTTACACTCTAAAATTGAATGCAAATACATTGGAAAATGGCTTTGTTTTGAGCTATGGAGCATTGCACAAGGAATTATTCCAAAAATGGCATAAAGGTTACAATGCTACTTTGATAAAGCATACTTTTAGCAATTTTGTTTATCTTGAGCATTGAACCTGATCTTTGGTTGTAAACAAGATCCATGAACATCAGGAAACGTGTACTAACCCTCTACATCCCATGAGCTAGCAAGTACAGCCTTTGCCTTTGTCACTTCAACTTTTGCTTCAAAAGCAAGTAAACTTGCAAAAAGTCCATAACTTGAGGATCTGTAAAAACCAAGTCTTGGTATCATTTCAAAGAGGTTCAACATATTGTAACAAGCAAGAAACATGAGTTGCCAACTTCTCAAACACCCTAAAACAAAGAAAACCCCATTTCTGCCCAAAACAATGCAACTTCTGCAAACACCAAGCCACTTCCACATTCCCTCGTGCGTTTTGCTTGGAACCACTTCAAACACATTCCATACATCACCCTAAGTTGTCCAGGCCTTTCTCAAGCAACTGTAACCCCTGTTTCGAGCTTCACCATTTCCATTTTCTGAGTTTGCAGGTTGACTTCTACAGGGATATCCGGGCAACTTCAAAGCAAGCTGAGCATTGGGAAAGGTTGAGGGAACTTCAAGCAAGCTCAAAAGAACTTCAGGCCTCACTCAAAGTTGCTACATTGCCATATTCAAACTCAACTGAACAAGGTAACTTTCAAAGTTCTATCTCCTTATTTAGGCATCATTAGGCTTAGGTTTGTGAAGCAAAAATGTAGTCCTTAAGTTCCTTGAGTTGTACATATGCGTAGATTTCATTTATATTAACTGAGCTAGGAGTATTTGATAGTTGAAGTTGCTGAAAAAACTAGGTTAGAATTTAGGGCCACTAAAATTCTTCCTGGTTTCTTAGAGTTAGATCAAGATTTTTATATCATTGAAATTGTGTGATCATGAGCTATATTTTTCATGTTATAAGTTTTTGATTTTATGCAAAGAATAGCAAGAACAGGATTCAAGCACAGAACGCGCGTTTTGGACGAAGGCAGAGGTCAGGGATGAAGTGTGTATGGGCCTGGCGCGCTTGGGCCTGTTTCTTTTGGCACCCCCCTTTTACTTTTTGCACCCCCTTGGCCCATTTTCTTTATTTTGCATATTTTTTTCATTTCTTTTATATTTTCTGACTTTATTTATTTTTTCTAAACATTATAAAATCATAAAAATATTTTATTAAATTTTTGCATTTTATTTTATTTATTTTTAGGGCATAAAAATAGTTTATTAGGTTAAATATAATTTATTTTCTTAAATAAACTTGTAAATAATATTTAAATACTTAAATATTTTATTTTTATTATTTATGCATTTAAAATAATATTTTCATGCAATATTTAATTTTTTAACATTTTGTATATATATTTTTTTCTTGAACAAAAATAAATAATATAGAATATTTTCTTTTAATTAAAATTAGGGTTTCTTCACCCTTTCAAAAATAATCATTTTTATTTTTCTTATTTCTAAGACTTAAATAACTTATTTTTACATACATAAAAATTAATACAAAACATTTTTTTTGCATATTTACATTTTATTGCATATTTAAATATTTGCTTATTTATTTATTTGTACAATAAATTCAATATGGTTGTAATAGTTTTATGGTTTTATTTTGAGCAATATACCCCTATTCAAAACTTGTATCCCCATCCCCATAATATTGTTGTAATAGTCTAGATTTACTTTACGCATTTTATCGCTTTCATATGCCATGATAGTAAACTAGGGTTTTGTATGCAAAGACCAAAATCAAACAAATAGCATGACCTAAATACAAGACAAAAATGCATGAAAAATGACAACACATTGCACACAAGCATCCCTAGGGTTTCATCCCTTTGTTGCCTTAAAATGGCCATGGTATGCATACTAGGTATCTTGGCAAAACAAAACAAAACAAAAAGATCATAGTCCCTCGATGATGTTATCTTGGTTTCCTAAACAAAAATGATCTAGTCCCTCAAAAAACTTGCTAAGATACTTGGCACCATTGCTATCATGGTCATACGATGACCCACGCCTGTCCCATTTAACATCCAAAGATAGGGTTGTTTACCAAATACAATGGTAAAACAACAATGTCAAATGGTTAAAAATGTGTAGGAAAGACTTTTGAGTAGGTAGATAAGCTTCTAGTTACTTGATCAAATTTGCAAACCATCCTTGCTATTTTCAAAAACACACAACATATTTCAAAACAATTTCCAAACAAACTTTCAAACATTGAAACATTTTTCAAA
The DNA here is from genome assembly GCA_948472305.1 of Vicia faba. Classification (NCBI taxonomy): domain Eukaryota; kingdom Viridiplantae; phylum Streptophyta; class Magnoliopsida; order Fabales; family Fabaceae; genus Vicia; species Vicia faba. Next base: position 178,301 of record CATIWC010000317.1, on the reverse strand, counting down.
AGACAAACACCTTTGTATACATTCAAACAAGAATAATTACAAAGGTTGTCTAAACAAAGGCCTCTTTTCAAAATATTTTCAAAACCATACACAAAAGCACCATTTCAAACAATTGAAAAAGCAAAGCAAGTGATCTAAAACAAGTAATTAAGAGCCCATGGAAAACCATGGATGAAAAGGGTGCTAGCACCTTCCCTTTTCATAATCTACCCCCCGAACCCAAAAACAATCTCAAAGGTCTTTCATGTGCTTTTTTACCTTTCCTTTTGGATAAAATAAAAGTCGGTGGCGACTCTTGCTAAACTGAAACATTTGCGAACACAAACACAAAACCTCAAGTCAGTTCTCCCACCGCATCACACTTATCCTCAAGTAACTTATCTTCACACTAAATATTTCATCATAATTAAAATTCTTACCCTTATTGTTGTACCCCAAAATTTTCCCTCTCTTTTCATCAACATTTTTCTCATCACAAGACCCTTGGAGCTCAAGATCAAGTTAGGGTTTGCTCTGCTCAAGACTCCTCCTTACACTGTTGACCCAAATTAGGGTTTGAGTTTGCACAAAGATGTTTTGACCTAAAATTCCCAAAGTGACTTTCATGCTTCATGTTGTACTCACAAGTTTATCCATACCAAGTTTCAAGCCTTGATTCCAATCTTTGTCTAGTCAATTGGACAATTGACCTAGAAATCAGCTGTATTAGGAAAAAAGTCAACTGTGGCCAATTGACAGTCAAACTTCATGATTTTTGACCCACTTCAACATTATGAACTCATATGAACCATTTGATCAAGTTTGGATCACAATTCCACAAGAAATTTGATCAGATCATCAAAAGGGAAAAATGGTCATTTTTAGGGTTTTGACTGCACAAAGGCAATGTTTGACTGTTTGACCTAACCAATGGCAAACCAAGCTCACATATGGACTCAAGGACTCAATGGCTTTTTCTTGACACATTCAACAAGTTCAAAAGATCTCAAATGCACAGGATTGACAGATGAATTTTCCAGTCAACTGATCAAAATTTGACTGTATACTGAAAAGTCAAACTTTGACTTTTTGGTCAAAATCAAGTGCCAAGATTCATTTTTCATCAAGACATGTCAAATTATGAAACTTGTTCATCAAGAAACCCAAAATTGCAAATTAGGGTTTAAGATGAGAAAATTTCATAACTTAGAATTTTTCTAAGTTATGAAACTTCCTTATTTTTCCCTAACTTTGTCCTATTTTTTCATCAAGATGCAAATGGATTCAAACAAAACTCAAAACATTAAAGTTGTAGTCCATTGAAAAATCTACAACTTTTATTCACAAAGTTTTCTCAAAGGAAGCTTGTAGCTCAAGTTATGATTTTTGGAACAAGGGTGCAAAACATTTTTAACTTAGAGAAATTTTGACCTATTCTAGGCAGGATTTTTGTCCAACTTCATGGCCACTTTTCACATGGTTCCACTTGGAGTTTCAATTTTCATTACAAAGATGGATTGTAGTACACATTCTAAGCTTTCCAAATTGTCCAAGAACTCATCAAACACCCTTGTGGTTAGGGAGAATCGAATTTGCAAAGTTGGGCAAAATCCACTTTTGTTCTTGACCAAGGCTTGTTCATAACATTGGCATTTTTCAAATCAGCTTGTACAAGCTAGCTTGCCGGCCTCAAAACCAGTCTCACACACCATAATTAAATTCCTAACCATTATGCTAAGGTGTTATTTTGTTCATTTGGTCATTACATGCAAGATTATTCCATAATTAGAAAAAGTAAATTTACCATTTTTGAAAAGATGCACTTTATGTCAAATAACAAATCCAAGAGGCATGGGCTAGATCTTTGAAGCTAGCATTTGTACACAAATCCCTCTGATCAAGAACAAGATATGTAGCATAATCTAGGGCATTGCACAGGCCTGTATTGAAACTTGCATTTTCTTGCTTCAAGTAGAAGAAAACTTGGCCAAAACTCTCAATCTCTCATTCCTGTAAGAACCAGCCAAAGCAAGCTTTACAAACTTCTTTCACACTCCCTAGCTGACCTAAAGCACGACCAAACCACCCTTCATCCCTCCTCATACAGAAAATCATAGTTTTTCTGCAAAATAGAGTGTCTGCTGCAGATTGACTTCCACCATCCATTCCACTCGTGCATTTTGACCTAAACCAGTTCAAACACCTTCTATATTATCCACACAAACTATCCCAGGCAGTAAATCCAAGCTGTAACATCCTTAACATCGTTTGCCATTTTTGCTTTCAAGCTGTGCAGGTGGACTTCCATAGCACGATACAAGCAGTTTCAGAGTAAGCCAAGCATAGGAGAAGCATCCCTGGACTTCAGGCAAGCTGTACAAAAGCTCAAAATCCATTGGGAGTTGCCACATTGTTCTGTTCAAGTCAAGCTGAAACAGGTAAAACATGAACTTCCATCTCTCTATCCAGGCATGATTAGGCTTAGGTTTGTGAAGAAAACATGTTCTACTCATAGCCCTGAAGCCATCCATGTATTTACTTTTCATTTATATTATGCATGCTGTGAGAATTTTGGCCCTGAACATGGAAGAAAAATTAGGTCAAAAATTGGGGATGAAGAAATTCTCCCTCGTTTCTGAGAGTTAGGTCAAGATTTTTATATGTATGAATTCGTCTCTTGATGCTCTATAATGTTTGTGTTATGAGTTTTTGTTAAAAGTCAAAGAATTAGGAGTTTGTTGTTTGAGCAAGGAGGCGCGCGAAATTCAAACAGAATGGCTGGAGGTTGAAGAAGGTGGACTTGGGCTGGGCCTGAGTTGTTCTTGCTGCTTGCACCCTCTTTTTCCATTTACACCCCCTGGCCCATTGTGCGATATTTTATTCATTTTTTATTTTTTATTTTTGATTCTGACTTATTATTTTTTGCTCAAATATAAAAAATATTAAAAATATTTTTCCACCCATTTTTGCATTTTATTTGGAATTTATTTGTTTTATTTAAACTTATACATGTAAAATAAATATAAATACCTTTTTATTTAAAACATTAAAAATAACACAAAAATATATTTTCAGCCATTATTTTTATTTACCTTTTGAAAACATTTTCTAAAAAATATACTTTTTTGTAAATAATTAATATTTTTATTTTTGGACATATTTAGTATATTTAAATATATATAATATAAATACTTGTACATTTATTAGAATATTTAGGATAAAAATATAAAAATAATACATTTTATTTTTTATTAATATGTGACATAAAAAAAATATACTCTTTTTTTTACAATATACTTCTTTTTTTTATTTTTGTATAAACAAATATATAAATATTGTATATAATTAATAAGTAATTGCTACTTATTCAAAAATTAGGGTTTTGCCCTAAACCATAAAAATATCTAAATTGACCTTTTTTTATTTTTGTTTATATTTCACATGAAAAATAATTTCTCATACATAAAAACTCCTTTTTTTTTGTGCATAGTACATTTTGCATATTTATTGCATTTGTTTAAATATTGTATAATTTAAATAATTTGTATATTCAATATGGATGTAGTAGTTTTAGGTTTAATTTCTTGCTAAATATCCCCCTATTCAAACATTTGTACCCCCATCCCCATAATTATGTTGTAATAATTTAGGACTTTAAATTTCCGCATTTAAAAGCTTTCAAATTATGCCATGATAGACCTAGGGCTTGTATGCAAAATCAATCAACGAATAGCTTGACCAAATTCAAGATAAATGCATGAAAATGGACAACACCAAATACACTTGCACCCCTAGGGTTACTCCACTTGTTGCCTTCAAAAATGGGCCATGTTGCATGTTGAGTGTCTTTGGCAAAACAAAACAAATCAAATGATCATAGTCCCTCGATGACGCTTTCTCAAGTTGCCTAAAAAATGATCAAGTCCCTTAAAGGAAAAATTGCCAAAGACACTTGGCACTATTGCCTTCATGGTCTAAACAATGACCCGCGCCCGTCCCGGTAACATCCTAACACAAGATTATCCACCAAATACATTGGTGGAACAATACTGTTAAAAGGGTTAAAACATAGGAAAAATCTTTGAGTAAATTTAGGGGTAGACAACTCTTAGTTACTTGATCCAACTTGCAAAACACACTTGCCTACTTTCAAAACACACTTCACAAACACAACTTCCAAAACAACTTGCAAAACCTTGAAACATCTTTTCAAAAATACAAACACCTTTTGTAAAACATTCGAGTAAAGAATTGTTACAAGGGTTGCCTAGACAAGGCATCTTTTTCAAAACATTTTCAAAACCACATACACAAAGCACCATTTCAAACAATTGAAAGCACCATTTCAAACAATTGAAAATGCAAGGCAAGTGATCTAAGCAAGTAACTAAGAGCCCATGGATAACCATGGATAGAAAGGGTGCTAATACCTTCCCTTTCTATAATCTACTCCCCGAACCCAAGAAAACATCTCAAAGGTTTTTCCTGTGCTTTTTAACCTTTCCTTAGGATAAAATAAAAAGTCGGTGGTGACTCTTGCTAAACCGAAACATTTGCGAAAACAAACGCAAAACCTCAAGTCAGTTCTCCCACCGTATCACAGAACTGGCGACTCTGCTGGGGAAATGATTAAAAGTGGAGTAACCTTAGGGCCTAGATCACCCTTTTGCATGACTAATTGTTTGCTTTGATTGCTTTACATTTTAGTTCTCTTGTTTGGACTTGAAATCCTACACCCGAATTTGGGAAACATTCATAGATAGCAATATGTTGTGGAAACTGTGCGGGGTATACCAACACGGTTAAAGCAATAGATATATTAGGGCGACATATTTGTGAGTACTGGTAACCCTTGAGTTCAATCAAGGAGAGTACGAGGCCGCTGAGTGATGTCACTAAGCACTAATGACCTAGAACCTTACTTGACCATCTTGGCCTTTTATTTGGGGTAGTGAGATGACCGACTTTGTTGCAGTCCGAAGTTGGTAGATACTCGATACTACACTCATTGAGGGTTATTTTCTTGGAATATTTTGGTCGCTAGTTAAGTGGCTAAACCAAAACAATGAACATAGAAAACAATTCAATGATATTGAGCTCCTTAGAACCCGGTTACTATTTATAGGACAGGTTTTTAAGCCAACTTCACTCAAGAGGGTACTTACCTATGAAACCTCATGCAAGCCTGAAACTAGGGTTTTGTGTGACTTGCTTGTACATATGTTTGTGCATACATCATGAACATCATAAAGCATCATATGCATCCACTAACCATTTCAAGGGTTTGGATCTTCATCTTTGTTCTTGTTTTGTAGGTCATGGAAATTCTTCGCAGGAAAACTATCCAAGTCAACCTTGTGAGAATCCCTCCTCAACTCAAGGAGCTTACATCCAGAATTCCAGAAAGCTCTCTCTTCAGTGAAAGACATGGTAGACTGCTCAGCCTAGTCAATACCAACATTGAAGAAGACATGGTGAAAGTGTTGTTCTAGTTCTTTGACCCCCTTCACCACTGTTTCACATTCCCCGACTACCAATTGGTGCCTACTTTAGAGGAATTTTCTCAACTCCTGAGAATTCCTATTCTTAATCAACTACCCTACAACGGTACGGAAAAAGAACCAAAGCCTGAGGATGTTGCTCAAGCACTACACTTGCAACCATCTGACATCAAGGGGCATTGGGAAACTAGAAGTGGTGTCAAAGGCTTCTTGGCAAAATTCTTGTTTGAGAAGGCACAAGAGTGTTAGAATTCTTTGGATCTACAAGCCTTTGAAGAGATTGTGGCACTCCTCATTTATGGGTTGGTCTTGTTCCCAAATCCTGACCAACTTATAGATGTCAATGCTGTCAAGATCTTCATATCCAGGAATCCCATACCTACATTGCTTGGGGACATCCTCCACTCATTTTACACACGAACAATGAGAAAGAGAGGTGTTCTCATGTGTTATACTCCTATCCTTGCAAGGTGGTTTATTTCTCACCTTCCACAATCTGTTTTGAAAAATGAACAAGGCTTAAGGTGGTCACAACGGTTGATGACCCTCACACACTCTGATGTACATTGGTGTTCTCGGTCCAGAGAAAATGTCATCATCGTCGATCGTTGTGGTGAGTTCCCTAATGTTCCATTACTTGGCATTAGAGGAGGTATTACCTACAACCCTTGTCTAGCTTTGAGACAATTTGGATATGCGCGGAGGGATGGCCCTCATGACATGCTGATTCCTGACCTGGTTTTTGACTTCGACAACGATGCGCAAGGACTTCGCCAAAGATTCATCAGAGCTTGGAGGATGCCTAACAAGGTAGATAGCAAGACACTGGGGCACAAGAACTCCATCCCTCTTGAGCCCTATCTCAAGTGGGTACGAACCCGAGCCCAGAGTCTTATGATGCCTTACCCTCATATTCTCCCTTTGATTAAAGAGCCTGTTAAGGAAGGAGAGGTTCCTTACACCATCCTATATCCTGACATGCCTACATCATGGGAGGAGATGCAAAAGAGTTGGATCCAACTCAAGAAAGAGCGCAATACTTTTGAAGCCAGCTTCTACGCTAGTGAGAAGAAGGTTTTGGAGCTTACCCACCGACTTCACGAGGAGGAGACCCTCAACACTTACATCGCACCAAAGAGGATGCGCAACGTCTTTTTACCTTGAGAAGTTTTTGTAATATTTGGCCCATGGGGCATTTATGTACTGACAAAATTTATTCTTATTAATATGACGTGTGTTCTTTTTGTTTGCAACAATTTTGAGTTTCTAAATCCTTGAATGCATTACATGAATAAACATATCATTCATCATATGCATAAACAGGTCTTCACACCAGGTTTCCTTATTTCTCTGCTGTTTATTTCAGTAAGATGGATCTCGAACAGACAGTCAAAGATCTGCAGGCACAAAACTCACAGTTTCAACAGCTCCTAATGACCTTAGCAAAGGGTCAGGAGGATCTTAAAGCACTGTTGGGGAATAAAGAGCAAGAGAAAGTGAAAAAGAAGAAGAAAAGAGTCGGGGTAGCTACACTGGGAAGAAGATTTGTGAATGAAGCTATGAGAGTTCTTGAATTCCCCTCCACATCCGATGAGGGGACCGGTAAAGGAAAAGGGGCTGCATTACCTTCTGAGTCCGAGGCTGAAGAGGAAGAGGTTGAGGAAGATGAAGACTACTCAGAGCAGCAATACCCGCCAGCGGACGACAAATACAAAAACCTAGAGGATAGACTGGCAGCTATGGAGCTGCAAAAGGTTCCTGGGTTAGATTTTGAAGAATTGGGATTGATTGCTGGGATTGTGATCCCTCCAAAGTTTAAGGTGCCAAGATGAGGGGAAAGGGATCCAAGATGAGCTCGTCAGGACGAGGGCTCAACCATTGGTCATCCCCGAAACCTCTAAGAAAGAAATGGAGGAGATTCTGAAAATAATAAAGAAAAGTGATTATGACGTTGTAGAGCAACTGGGGCAAACCCCCTCGAAGATATCCATGTTAGCTTTGCTACTTTGTTTGGAGGCTCATGCCAAAGCTTTGATAAGCTTTTTGAAGACAGCCCATGTGCCCCAGGAAACCTCAGCCGATCAATTCCAGGATTGTGTAGCCAGCCTTACCGCAGACAATGGCATGGGTTTCTCTGATGCTGACCTGACTCCGAAAGGAAGAAAGCACAATGACGCATTGCATGTGTCAGTTGAATGCCGAGGAACTACTCTTGCCCATGTTTTGGTCGACACTGGTTCTTCTCTGAACGTGCTGCCTAAGAAGGCTCTGGATCGATTGGATTGCGAAGGCTTGGAGCTGAAACCAAGTAATATCATTGTCAAGGCCTTCGACGGGTCTAAAAGAATGGTGCATGGGGAGGTAGACATTCCCATCAAGGTAGGCACTGAAGTGTTCCACTCAACCTTCTATGTGATGGACATCCGCCCATCATACTCTTGCTTGCTAGGAAGACCTTGGATTCATAATGCTGGCGCAGTCACTTCCTCCCTACATCAGATGCTGAAATACCCTGTCAAAGGAAAGATTATAAATGTACACGGTGAAGAGGAATATATGATCAGTCACCTGAACTCCTTTCGGTATGTGGAAGTGGAGGGCGAATTCATTGAGACACCGTTCCAACACTTCGAGGAAATTGCTCCCGAGGTTCCAGTAGCAAAGACGGTAGTTGAGGTACCCAAGAAGGTGGCCAGGATGGCATCTCTGAAAGACGCAAAGGCTGCAATGAAGGAAGGGAAGAGCTCAACATGGGGTCAATTACCTGACTTTCTCCACAAGACAGACAAGTTTGGGTTGGGATTTACCGCTGCGGGGCAAAAAGTTATGCGTCGCTCAAAAATTGAAAGAAAACCCATCAAGATTTCTCCTCATGGAATCAATGCTTTGGAAGACGAAGACGAAGAGGGTAACATTGAAGACTGGATCTTCCCAACCATCGGAGGGGGACTTCACAACTGGGAGGCGAAAGACTTCGTCCCCATTACTTTCATTAATCAGTAACTTATCTTTCGAACATTTCCTGTTGGTCTGTAATAATTACTTTTAAACAATCTGCACACTACTTTTTCACCTCATGCCTTGCCCGGGGCATGTAGGTCCATTTGTAAGGGTTTTGATTCTCTTCATATTCATATGCCATGTTTAATGAATCATTGGACGTTTTTCATATATAAATTGTTGTGTTCATTTTCTTTCCTTTTGCATTTTTGTTTGTTTAAGGATGGATATCCCTTACACACACCCACACTCACAAATGCAGGTACCCATCCACTCTGGATTCTACGGGTGACTATTATGCTGTATCCTTCAATAACTCTGAAGATTTGGTCAATCAGGCTGAATACGAAGATGACGAAGATTGTGAAGTACCAGGAGAGCTAGCCAGACTTCTACAACAGGAAGAAAGGGCCATCTTGCCTCATGAAGAGTTGTTGGAAACAATCAACTTAGGAACAGAGGAAGACAAGAAAGAAATACAAGTGGGTGCCAATCTGGAACCAAGTGTCAAGGAGCGTTTGGTACAGCTGCTAAATAAATACGTTGAAATCTTCGCCTGGTCTTATGAATACATTCCCGGTTTAGACACAGACATCGTGGTTCACCGTCTCCCTACAAGAGAGGATTGTCCACCGATCAAGCAAAAAGTCCGCCGAATGAGGCCCGACATGTCTGAGAAGATTAAAGCTGAAGTAATGAAGCAATTCAACGCTGGCTTTCTGGCTGTTACATCCTATCCGCAATGGGTTGCTAACATTGTGCCAGTTCCTAAAAAAGATGGCAAGGTCAAAATGTGTGTGGACTACCGGGATTTGAACAGGGCTAGCCCTAAAGATGATTTTCCGCTACCACATATCGACATTTTGATTGACAACACGGCTCAGCACAAGGTGTTTTCCTTCATGGACGGATTCTCGGGCTACAACCAGATCAAAATGGCCCCCGAGGACATGGAGAAAACAACCTTTGTTACACAATGGGGTACTTTCTGTTACAAGGTGATTCCGTTTGGACTGAAGAACGCAGGGGCAACTTATCAGCGCGCCATGGTGGCTTTGTTTCATGATATGATACATCATGAGATCGAAGTTTACGTAGACAACATGATAGCTCGATCACAAACAGAGGAGGAACACCTTGAACATCTGCAAAAGCTGTTTTCCAGGTTGAAGGAGTACAAACTCGGGCTGAATCCAAGTAAATGCACTTTTGGAGTTAGGTCTGGTAAACTTTTAGGATTTATTGTCAGCAACAAAGGCATTGAGGTCGATCCAGCAAAAGTGAAAGCTATACAAGAAATGCCTGCTCCCCGTACTGAAAAGGAGGTTAGAGGGTTCTTGGGGCGCTTGAACTATATTGCCAGATTTATCTCTCATCTGACGTCTACCTGTGAGCCAATTTTCAAACTATTAAAGAAAGATCAGGTAGTCGAATGGAACGACGATTGCCAAGCTGCTTTTGATAAAATCAAGGAGTATTTGCTAGAACCTCCTATTCTGATGCCACCCGTCGAAGGAAGGCCGTTGATCATGTATCTGACTGTTTTGGACAACTCAATGGGGTGTGTATTGGGCCAGCATGACGAGTCTGGTCGAAAAGAGCATGCCATTTATTACCTTAGCAAAAAGTTTACCGACTGTGAGACTCGCTACTCACTGCTCGAGAAAACTTGTTGTGCTTTGGTATGGGCTGCTCGCCGACTAAGGCAGTATATGTTGACTCATACCACTCTGTTGATTTCCAAAATGGATCCTATCAAGTATATCTTCGAGAAGCCCGCTTTATCTGGAAGAATCGCTAGATGGCAAATGATCCTGACTGAGTATGACATCCAGTACACGACCCAAAAAGCTATAAAGGGGAGTGTACTAGCTGGCCATCTAGCTCATCAAGCTATCGAAGATTATCAATCCATGATATTCGACTTCCCGGACGAGGACATCATGAATTTGGACAACATTAAAGGTAACAAACCGTATGACGGACCTGAAAATGGATCCCGATGGACCCTGTACTTTGATGGTGCTTAAAATGCACTTGGAAACGGTATCGGTGCGGTACTCATTTCCCCAGAAGGTTGCCATACACCTTTCACGGCCCGACTTTGCTTCAGCTGTACCAACAACATGGCCGAATATGAAGCTTGCATTTTTGGTCTCAAGGCTGCTATAGACTTAGGGATCAAATCTTTGATCGTATTTGGGGACTCGGCTTTGGTTATCAGTCAAATCATAGGAGAGTGGGATACCAAGCATCCTAATCTTATCCCATACAAAGAACATGTCCTGACATTGTTGCCTCATTTCGAGCAAATCACCTTCGAGCATTTCCCGCGAGAAGAGAACCAGCTAGCAGATGCTCTGGCAACAATGTCCTCCATGTTTAAACTCAACTGGGATAACGAGGCTCCCAAAATCACCATCGAGCGAATGGATGAACCTGCGCATTGTCATGAGATTAATACCGAAGAAGTAGTGGAACAACCCTGGTTTCACGAAATCAAAAGGTATCTCCAGACTAGAGAATATCCTGAAGGAGCTTCCGTAAATGACAAAAAGTTCCTAAGGAAATTTGCTGCCAAGTTCTTCCTGAGCAATGGCATCCTCTATAAACGCAGCCATGATTGTGTTTTACTCCGGTGTGTAGACAAAGCTGAAGCAGAGTTGATCATGACTGAGATACACATCGGTACATTTGGCACCCACTTGAGCGGACATACGATGGCTAAGAGGATTCTAAGGGCAGGCTATTACTGGTCTACCATGGAAGCTGATTGCCATCAACATTCCCGTACTTGTCATAAATGTCAAGTCTATGCTGACAAGATTCATATTCCTCCTGTTCCTCTCAACGTTCTGACAGCTCCTTGGCCATTCGCAATATGGGGCATTGACATGATTGGAGAGATCAAGCCCACAGCGTCTAATGGGCATCGCTTTATCCTGGTCGCCATTGACTATTTTACCAAATGGGTCGAAGCAGCTTCCTTCGCCTCTGTTACAAAAAATGTGGTTGCCCGCTTCATCAAGCAAAACCTCATATGCCGGTATGGTGTCCCCGACAGGATCATCACAGACAACGGTACAAATCTGAATAATACTATGATCACCGCTCTATGCGAACAGTTCAAGATTTATCATCACAATTCATCTCCATATCGGCCGAAGATGAACGGTGTTGTTGAAGTCACGAACAAAAACATCAAGAAGATCATTCAGAAAATGATAGTTACCTACAAGGACTGGCATGACATGTTACCGTTTGCTCTGCATGGATACCGTACCACGGCACGTACTTCGACAGGGGCAACCCCATTTTCTTTGGTATATGGCATGGAAGCTGTCCTACCCATGGAAGTTCAAATTCCTTCTTTAAGGATTATGAAGGACGCTGGTTTGAATGAAGACGATTGGATTCAGACCCGACTTGATCAACTCAATTTGATCGACGAGAAGCGACTCGCTGCTGTTTTCCATGGTCAGACGTATCAAAAACGAATGATCAAGGCTTTCAACAAGAAAGTCAGACGTCAAGTATATCAAGTCGGAGATCTTGTAATCAAGCGGATTATCTTGCCGCAAAGTGATCCCAGGGGCAAATGGACTCCTACTTACAAAGGACCATTTGTGATCAAGAGCATATTTTCTGGTGGTGCGATGATTCTGACCACCATGGATGGCGACGATTTGCCACACCCTGCAAACGCAGACATAGTCAAAAGATACTACGCATGAACAAACCCGACAAGTCGAAAACCCGAAAGGGCGACTTGGGCAAAAATGGGCATCCCGGTGAACCGAAAATCCGAAAGGGCGGTTCAGGCAAAAATTAGGGATAAAACAAAAAATTTGTACACCCGGCAAGTCGAAAACCCGAAAGGGCGGCTTGGGCAAAAAGGGGTTTCCCGGTGGATTGAAAACCCGAAAGGGAGATTCAGGAAAAATTTAGGGAATTAAAGCGTATGACTATGTCTCGTCGGATCACTTTAAGGACAATCTCTTCATCAGCCAGCTCCAAGCTCCTGATCAACCCAGTCATCGGCAGATGAAGCATTGAATGGACGGATATTCAGAGTTGTGAAGGCTATAGCAGAATGGAATCCCATGGAATTGTTACACATAGCCATCTTTCTTTTGTATAAATTTTTAAATTTTTTTTACGACAACATCCTCTTACTAGGATGTTTGTCCCCCTTGTACAAAGATACTCATAAAAAGTTAATACAAATACTTTTCCAAACACAGAAATTTGCTTTGTCTTCCTTTTTCTCTTTTGAACTTATGTTTTATTTGAGAAACGTCCAATGTTTTGTTAAATAGGCATATGCATTTGAACATAATCATTTTCCTTACAAATCAAGAAAGATGATTACTGATAGGTTGAAGGTACATATAGATATCTTGATGCCCTTTCAAAAGGAATCCCCAGTGGTTCTAAACTCCAAATTCCTCAACAAAGTCAAAATCCAGAACCTAATTTCCCAAACAGAGTTAAACTTCAGGATCCTCAGCAGAACAAAAGCTTTCTCAAAACTGATTTCCCCAGCCAGAGAGCCTTCTAAAACTCAATTCCCCTCAGAGTTAAGTTTCAGTATCCCCAGTAGAGCCTTAAAAATCTGAAAATCATATCCCCAGTTGAAGTCAAAACTACCAATCTCCAGCGGAGCTAACACTTCCAACTATCAATCCCCAACAAAACCAGACTAGTGAACCTTCTCCCCACAGAGATACTTCCCATCAGGTTGAAGATTCTCAGTCTCACTCCTCCAGCATGAGTCTCCCAGGTTCTGAACTCCCCAGTAGAGATCATCAGAATTCTCATTCGCCACAGGTCATCAAGGATTTTTTCAATCCCCATCAGTGGTCCTAAGATCCCTCAACAACGGAAGATCTTGTTCCCCGAGCAGTCAGCAGTCAGCAAGGATATCTCAGCTTTAGCACTCAGATATTCCTCCAATCCCCGGCAGCAGTCAATGATTCATTTTCCCCGACAACAGTCAAGATTCTCTCATCTCCGGCTATCCAGGATTCATCTATCCTCAGCAAGATAGCTCATCAGCTTACATGCACATTCATTACATTCATATATCATAAACGTTGATATAACATATGTATTGCATCATACATATCATGCAACATAACTTTGTGTTTTAGCTAACACTTCATCCTTTTCAGGATAAGATTAAAAGGCTATCATTAACAATTATTTAGATACAATATGGATACACCCCAAACGCGGCGGTCATTCTATTACTCATTCAGAATTTCAAGTCAGATACAGCACAGATACACCCCAGACACGGCGGTCATTCTACTGCTCATTCAGACTACAGCAATCAGATACAGACTAGATACGCTCCAGACACGGCAACCATTTTGTCTCTCATTCAGATTCACTTATCCACCTCAAGGTTCAATGCATTCCAAGCACGGATACCATTCTGACCCTTACAACAGCAGTTTGATTCTCCCCAGTGCATTCGCCACGGAAGTCATTCTGTCATTTATTTTAGATCCCAATTACAGTTTCAGATACACTTCAGACACAGAAGTCATTCTATTACTCATACGGATCTCAATCCCGGTTACAGTTTCAGATACACTCCAGACACGGAAGTCATTCTATTACTCATACCGATCTCAATCCCAGTTACAGTCTCAGTCTCACTCCAGCCACAGAAGTCATTCTGCTACTCATACAACTTTCAACTTCAGATACAGTCCAGATACGCTCCAGACACGGTTGCCATTCTGTCACTCATTCAGAATTTGTCCCCAGCATGCAATTGCTCCATGTGATCGGTGGATCTGGAACTGACTGTTTAACACTGGTTCGCGAAATGTCGCGGAAGCAAGAGTCGCCACCGTCTTTTATTTTCTCCAAATGGAAAGGACAAAAGCACAGAAAAATTCCTTATAGAGATTGCTCTCGGTTCGGGAGGTAGATTATAGAAAGGGAAGGTGTTAACACCCTTTCTATCCATGGTTATCCATGGGCTCTTAGATACTTGCTCATTGTGTTTTCAAAATTTGTTTGTTTGCTTTTCAACTGTGGGTTTTAAAAAGTTTCTTTGAAAATTTCAGTTCGACTCTTGTATCGGTCCTCAAGAATGTTTGAAAAATTGCTTTCGAAAGCTTTTTGAAAATGTGTTGGTGTGAAAAGTATTTTTTTTTGTTTTGAAATTTAGAGCAAGTATCTAGAGTCGTCTACCTACCCTAAGGAATTTGTCTGTGTAAATGTCCTTTAAAGTAGTGCCATCCCACCATTGAGAGGTAGGTAGCACCACCGTTGGAGGTGTTCGGGTCAATTCGAGGTTCGGGACATGGTGATCACCAGAGCAATGGGAAGACACCTTAGAAGCTACCCTCATGCCAGGTTCCCGGATCATGAGGACTTACTAAGACATCCTCTACTCGACGATCACCTTTCGAAGGCAAGGCAACAGTGAGGCGTACCCTAGGGGTGGTGTGTGATCTTGTGCGTCATTTTCATTTGCATTTATCTTGTCATGTTATTGGTGTTCTACGCGTTGCTTTTATTTTTTTGGTCCATACATTCTTTCATGCATTTATTTAACAGTTAAAATATTTGCGGGAAAAGTAAACTCTAAGCTATTACAAATGGCGCGGGTCCACATCGCCAAAATTAACCAGGACCCGATTTGACAGAAAAGCAATAAAGAAAGAAAATAAAGAATTAAAAATGCGAGAAGTAATTTACATGGCTTCGGGAGAGGTACATAATTATTTAACGAAAGAAGAAATAAATACGCGAATAAATAAGAAATTAAGAACGAGGGCGTTGGACCCTTTTTGCAAAAATCAAATTAATGATGAAGTTAATTAATTAAAAAAAAAGGACTTGTTTTTTGGTATTTTTAGTATTTTAGGATTTAATATGAAAAAGGAATTAATTGAAATTAAAATAAGATGCAAACCCTAATCCTAATTATTTTTAATTTATTAAAAGAAAATATTGAAGTTTTTTTAACCTAAATTAACCCTAAGGTATTTTCATGCAATTTAATTATAAAAATATATATTTAGTTATTTTAATTATTATGAAAGAAAAAATAAAAAGGATGAAAAATTAATTAAACCTAATTCTATGTTTTTTTTAGATTTTTGTTTAAAAGAATTAAAATTGCAAACCTAATTTAAAACTAATTAATTACATGCAAATTTATTTACAAAATGTTAACTAATTAAATATATTTTAATTTTGGTCTTTTCTGATTTTTATGGTGTTTTTATATTTTTGTGGAAATAATAAAATTAATTAAATACAAGAATTAAAATAAAAAATAGAAAATAGAAATAATATAAAAGAAAATATTTAAATAAAGCAAACCTAGGGGGTTGTAGTCCCCAATATGGAGGTTAAAGTTCAGTAATCTGGCCCATTTATTTTGGCCTGTTTGTACTTTTTCTGGTAGCATGCTGAAGCGTTGACCAGGCTTATGATGCGCTTCCAATCTATGTCTTTGATCTGATATCCTTGGACACGTGGATGGCTTGGTGGAGAAGGTGTATGGTGCGCTTTATTATTGAAACTGCATATGATTGTAAATTGAAAAATAATATGGAAACATGGAAGACCTGGGGCTCGAACCCAGGTCATGTGCTTTGCCAATGACTTCGCTTGCCATCTGAGCCACTCAACGCATGTTAATATATAATGAACAAACAAATATAATAAATAAAAACAAGAATGTTAGTGGGTCTGCGCGCGGAAATTTGAACTGGCCTATCACGTCTTGCCACGAGGTTGTCTTCTTCATTGTCCCTGCAATACAAAACATTAGGCAACGTTTTTCTACGCGTTCTCCTAGGCCGTCTATGGGAAAATAGCGATTAGGCCTAGGACGCTCATAAATTGAGCGCGAGAGTCCCATTGTTTTCGTCCAAATGTGCTGATCACAACCATGGCCCTGTAGTGTTCTAATTTTGCCTCATCTTGAAACCCCTAATTTGAAGCTCTGTAAACCCTAAAAACCATCAATGGCGAAATCGCGTATAGCACATAAAAATGCAATTAAATATATGGGTTAGCTTCAGAATATCATAAGGAATGTAAATCAACAATTAGAATGCCATGAGAATGCCTAGATGTTAAAATACGATCATGGATTTTTCATGAGATATTTCCAGTTCAGTATACCAATTCCTGAGGTTTTGATGGATGTTCTTGATTGGGACACGTTCAATGGACCTTCAGCAAGCTAATGAAACAAAAATTATGCCTTTAATCAACCTGCAAGTTAGTTTTCAGAATTGAGTTTTTAGAGAAAAATTTCAAGTTTGATTTTCAGGTTTTTGAGCAGCTGCGTGTGTATGAGCATTAGGGTTGTCTTTTGGCTTTTGTATTGAGTCCATTAGGTCAAGAAAAATAGAACAAATCCATTGCATTCATTGATTTTGAAAATTTGATTTTCAATATCTTTTTTCAATCTTTTCCATGTGTTTTTGTTCTCAATCATACCAATCAATCCAAATCTTTCCATGTTGGGATATGCACGAATTATTGATGATATAATGTGCACAAAAAGATTGAAAAAACTTAGGTTAGCATTTTTCATGTATTTATTTTGATTTAAATGAATTATTATTAATAAAAATCCAAATAAATAAATAAAAAATGAATAAAAACTTCCCTTTGGGCCAAGTGGTCGTGCACATGCCATGGATGATGATTTGTGGAAGAAAAATGGGCCCATTAGCAATTTTAGGTCATTTGAATCAATGTTGACTTTTCAAAATATCCAAAAATTTCCCAACTTCTACAAGGCATAACTTGCTCAATTTTTAAGATTTTCTCATGTTCCGGGACATTTTGGAAAGGTATTTGAGTCCTCTAACCAATGCCTTTGGTCCCATGTCATTTTGATTTACCAATCTCAAATTATGGCCTTTGACTTAAAGTCCCTTTTTGTTGACTTTTGAAAATGACCTGTAATGTTGAAATTGATAACTTTTTGTGAGAGCATTTCTTGGACTTGAAGTATGAAGATGAGTTGTAGGAAATGTCATTCTCTTAAAAATGAGCTTTGGATGGAATTTTTCTGATAATCCATGTGAAAGTTATGCTCTGGTCAATTTCAGTTGACTTTTTTCAGCTGTCCAAATAAGGAAACTTTTGCATCTTGATGATTTCTGAGCCAAACTTTGAGAGTCATGATCAAGCATTGATCAAATGATGTTTGTGACTTCAAAATGATATGTTGACCAAAAATTTGAACTTTTGACTGTCAAATGACCATTTTGCCCCTACAGTTGATTGTAGTGCAATTAGGGTTTTTGACTGTGCAATTTTGTACTGAATGTCTTGAAACTTGATATGAGGATGCTTGACTATATTTGTAGGCATGTGAGACTTGATTGGACCTTTGGAAACTTCATTTTCTTGATCAGAACACAAACCCTAGTTTTGCCTGTTTAGGAGACCCTTGCACTGTGCAATCCTTGGGGAACTTTGAAGCTTGACTTGGCAATTTCTTGGAGAGTATGGGAGGGCAAATTTTGGGGTACAACAGTTGCCCCTGTTCAATCTTCTTAGACTTGAGGATGCAGATTGGCTGACGTGCCTTTCGTAATCCGAGGGTAGAAGATGATTGAACACTAGAGTGCCCAGAAATTTGCGTTCACATAGTAGCAGTGATGGTGGAATGGGCTTATAGATGCCGTTTAGAGGTTGCTGGATAGGATGATGGGCTTATAGATGCCATCTGGATGTTGATCGCGTAAGAGATTCCTTAGCGAGAACCTGCATACCTGCAAAAGAAACATGAGTACCTGACACGTTGCAGGAGTTGATTTCAGATGCTTGGCATAGATATGTCCTGACTGGTTACAGGAGCTGGATCTGGAGCTTCACAAGATGATGAATGAACCAGGGATGGTCACTACCTTAGCGTGAACGGTAAGAGAACCTTGGGTGACTTTAACTTCAACTACGCTCGTTGAGAAAATCTTGGTGGGAATTACCATCTTCGCAGTATCGGGAAGAGAACCAATAGGAAATTATAATCTCAAAGAAGAACCTAAAATGGAAATCTCATGCACCGTCGGAGAGAGAACCAATAGGACATTATAATCTCAAAGGAAAACCTAAAATGGAAATCTCATGCACCGTCGGAGAGAGAACCAATAGGACATTATAATCTCAAAGAAAAACCCAAAATGGAAATCTCATGCACCGTCGGAGAGAGAACCAATAGGAAAATATCATCTCAAAGAAAAACCTAAAATGGAAATCTCATGCACCGTCGGAGAGAGAACCAATAGGAAAATATAATCTCAAAGAAAAACCTAAAATGGAAATCTCATGCACCGTCGGAGAGAGAACCAATAGGAAAATATAATCTCAAAGAAAAACCTAAAATGGAAATCTCATGCACCGTCGGAGAGAGAACCAATAGGAAATTATAATCTCAAAGAAAAACCTAAAATGGAAATCTCATGCACCGTCGGAGAGAGAACCAATAGGAAAATATAATCTCAAAGAAAAACCTAAAATGGAAATCTCATGCACCGTCGGAGAGAGAACCAATAGGAAATTATAATCTCAAAGAAAAACCCAAAATGGAAATCTCATGCACCGTCGGAGAGTGAACCAATAGGAAAATATAATCTCAAAGAAAAACCTAAAATGGAAATCTCATGCACCGTCAGAGAGAGAACCAATAGGACATTATAATCTCAAAGAAAAACCTAAAATGGAAATCTCATGCACCGTCGGAGAGAGAACCAATAGGAAAATATAATCTCAAAGAAAAAACCTAAAATGGAAATCTCATGCACCGTCGGAGAGAGAACCAATAGGACATTATAATCTCAAAGAAAAACCTAAAATGGAAATCTCATGCACCGTCGGAGAGAGAACCAATAGGACATTATAATCTCAAAGAAAAACCTAAAATGGAAATCTCATGCACCGTCGGAGAGAGAACCAATAGGAAAATATAATCTCAAAGAAAAACCTAAAATGGAAATCTCATGCACCGTCGGAGAGAGAACCAATAGGACATTATAATCTCAAAGAAAAACCTAAAATGGAAATCTCATGCACCGTCGGAGAGAGAACCAATAGGACATTATAATCTCAAAGAAAAACCTAAAATGGAAATCTCATGCATCGTCGGAGAGAGAACCAATAGGACATTATAATCTCAAAGAAAAACCTAAAATGGAAATCTCATGCACCGTCGGAGAGAGAACCAATAGGAAAATATAATCTCAACGAAAGACCTAAAATAACTTCTACTGAGTCTTCATCAGAAAAATCTGTTTGGAGTCGATTTAGCTGGACTAGAGAAGGCCTTGGACTGGATAAGGAATCTTTGGAGTTGATTAACTGAACCGGTCTAGGTCTTGAAATATGATTGAGGATTTAACTGCATCTTTCCTGAAAGATAAAAGTCAGCCATACGCAATGTATGATATGGATCAAGCAATGATGTTCTCAACATAAATGAGATTTGTATGATATGATGCGTTATGCATGCTATAATGATGTATGTGATGTTTTATGAATGTGTTTTGCGTCTAGGAAAGTAAATCCTTGACGGGTGCCGGGAAGTCATTCCTGGGCTGATGTTGGAGAATAGATTTTGCTTCCGCTGGGGACGATAGTTGCAAGAATACCGGTAGGAGAAGATGACTCCGTTGGGGAATAAACTTGGCAAATGGAAGATTCTGCAGGGAGAAAAATACTCTAGCGACCGTGCTGGGAAGCAATACTCTGTGGGGAGTGAGATACTTTTGTTGAATTGATAATAACTTGCTGAGGATACTTTTGTTGTATTGGAAGTGTTGATAGACTTCGCTGGGGATAAGAAGATTCTGTCGGGGACGCTCTTTCCGTGGCTTTTGGATGAGGATAACCCAGTTATATCCTGTTAAGGAAATAACTCTTTAAATAAAGCCGGACGACGCGTTCGTGCTCTGCGAGGATAAGCTTCCAGAATCTACTGGGGATAAGCTTACTGCTTGGGGAGATGGACTCCCACTTTCCTGGGGAAGTTTTGATATAATGGGGAAGTGATTCCTTTGGATACTGGTACGCCGCCGGGGAACAATCTTTAGAGCAAGACTGTCGGGGATGCTTGTTAGGAATAGGTATGCTGCTGGGGAGATGTTGAGATCTACTGGAGGATGTTCAACTTCCTTGAGATTTGATAACTCTGCTTGGAGAGAGTGTACTGGCTGCTGGTTCATTCTCTGGGGAATTAAGATGCCTGGTTATGTTCTTTAGCTGAACCTACCTTGGTACCTTGGAGGACCGAACAATTAGATTGCTTTAGACAACTCCTTATTGCCCCTGTTTCTGATGTTACCTGTAATTAATCCTTTGTTTCGTATGCAAATATTTATGAGTTAGCAAATTATTGTCAATGCATATATCACAAATTGAACCTTGGACGTTCTTCGCAAAACAAAATAGAAAAAGAAAAACAATTGGCACGTTTAACTGAAAAGTATATTTTGTATTGATTTTGAAATGGCCTGAAAATAGGCGTTTTGTGTACAAGAGGCTGACGTCCTAGTAAGAGAACGCCGCCGAACAAAAGAGTTTATACAAGTTTTGTACAAAAGAAAATTAAACAGCTGTGTGAAGTGAATGATCCCACTGGGTTTCAACTCTGCTATTTCCTTTATAACTCCGAGCGTCTCATCACTTGATGACCTTGGTTGAAGATGAAGCTGACTGATCGATGTCGTCTGAACTTGAGGTAGATACCGGATTCTAGATGCAAGGTGATCCAATGAGACATAGTATTATGCTTTTATCCCTAATTTTGCCTGGACTGCCCTTTCGGGTTTTCAGTCCACCGGGATACCCATTTTTGCCCAAGCCGCCTTTTCAGGTTTTCGACTTGCCGGGTGTACAGATTTTTTTGTTTCATCCCTTCATTTTGCCCGAACCCTTTTGGTTCGACGGGAAGCCCTAATTTTTGCCTAGGCATGTCAGCCTAGCGGGTCTTTTTTATGCGTAGTATCTTTTTACTATGTCTGCATTGGCGGGGTGAGGAAGGTCGTCACCATCCATGTTGGTCAATATCATGGCTCCTCCTGAGAACACATGCTTAACCATAAATGGCCCTTCGTACGTAGGGGTCCATTTGCCCCTTGGATCACTCTGAGGAAG
Source organism: Vicia faba (assembly GCA_948472305.1). Lineage (NCBI taxonomy): Eukaryota > Viridiplantae > Streptophyta > Magnoliopsida > Fabales > Fabaceae > Vicia > Vicia faba. The sequence continues at coordinate 156,675 of CATIWC010000317.1, read as the reverse complement.
GATGATTCGTTTGATTACCAGATCCCCAACTTGATATTCCTGTGGTCTGACCTTTTTGTTAAATGCCCTGATCATTCGTTTCTGATACGTCTGACCATGACAGATAGCAGCGAGTCTCTTTTCATCAATGAGGTTGAGCTGATCAAGTCGTGTCTGGATCCAATCGTCTTCGTTCAGGTTTGCATCCTTCATTATCCGGAGAGAGGGTATTTGCACTTCGATCGGCAAGACTGCCTCCGTACCATAAACCAGAGAGAAAGGAGTTGCCCCGGTTGACGTCCTGGCTGAGGTACGGTACCCATGTAGAGCGAACGGTAACATCTCGTGCCAATCTTTATAGGTCACTGTCATTTTCTGCACGATATTCTTGATGTTCTTATTTGCTGCTTCGACAGCCCCATTCATCTTCGGTCTGTAAGGAGAAGAATTGTGGTGCTGTATTTTGAACTGCTCGCAGAGCTCAGCGATCATCTTATTATTCAGATTGGTACCGTTGTCTGTAATGATTCTTTCAGGGACACCATACCGACAGATCAGATTATGTCGAATGAACCGTGCCACAACAGTCTTGGTTACCGTAGCATAGGATGCTGCTTCGACCCACTTCGTAAAATAATCAATCGCCACTAGGATGAAGCGATGTCCATTAGATGCCGTAGGTTTAATCTCGCTGATCATGTCTATGCCCCACATTGCGAACGGCCAAGGCGTAGTCAGAACATTCAGGGGAACCGGAGGAACGTGCACCTTGTCTGCATAGATCTGGCACTTATGGCATGTCCTGGAATGTTGGTAGCAGTCAGCTTCCATTGTGAACCAGTAATATCCTGCCCGTAGGATTTTCTTAGCCATAGTGTGTCCACTGGAGTGCGTACCAAAGGTCCCTTCATGTAGCTCTTCCATGATCCTTTCTGCTTCAGTCTTATCCACACAACGCAGTAAAGTTGAATCATGGTTTCGCTTGTACAAGATGTCGTTGCTAAGGAAGAACTTGGCTGCGAACCTTCTCAGGAATTTCTTATCATTGATGGATGCACCTTCCGGGTACTCCTGAGTTTCCAAATATCTCTTCACCTCATAGTACCAAGGCTTCTCAGTTACTAATTCAGTTTCGAGATCGCAACAGTATGCCGGTTCGTCCAGTTTCCAAATGATGATTCGGGGAGCCTCATTATCCCATTTGACCTTAAACATAGAAGACATTGTAGCTAACGCGTCCGCCAACTGATTCTCTTCTCTCGGAAAGTGTTCAAAGGTTATCTTTGTGAAGTGGGGGATCAGGGTCAACACACATTCTCTGTAAGGAATCAGGTTTGGATGTTTCGTATCCCACTCTCCTTTGATCTGATTGATCACAAGAGCGGAATCTCCGAAGACACTCAGAAACTTGATCCTTAGGTCGATCGCAGCTTGAAGACCCATGATGCACGCCTCATACTCCGCCATGTTGTTGGTACAGTTGAAGCATAGCCGGGCAGTGAGTGGAGTATGAGTACCTTGAGGAGATATGATGATGGCGCCGATACCGTTACCCAAAGCATTGGAGGCTCCGTCAAAGTGCATAGACCATCGGGATCCTGGTTCAGGTCCTTCATCCGGTCCAGGTACTTCACAATCAGTCACTATCATAATGCTTTCATCCGGAAACTCGAAGTTCATTGATTGATAATCATCTACGGACTGATGTGCCAAGTGGTCTGCCAATACACTTCCCTTGATGGCTTTCTGGGTTGTATACTGAATGTCGTATTCCGTCAAGATCATTTGCCATCTTGCGATTCTCCCCGACAGAGCAGGCTTTTCGAATATGTACTTTATAGGATCCATCTTTGAGATCAACAAGGTAGTGTGAGTCAGCATATACTGTCTCAGCCGGCGAGCAGCCCATACCAAAGCGCAGCAAGTTTTCTCAAGCAGTGAGTATCGGGTCTCACAGTCGGTAAACTTTTTGCTAAGGTAATAAATGGCATGCTCTTTTCGGCCAGACTCGTCATGCTGCCCCAGCACACACCCCATTGAGTTGTCAAGCACTGTCAGGTATAATATCAGAGGTCTCCCTTCAACCGGTGGCATAAGGATAGGTGGTTCTTGGAGATACTCTTTGATTCTGTCGAAGGCATCCTGACATTCATCGTTCCAACGTACCACCTGATCTTTCTTCAGCAGCTTGAAGATTGGCTCACAGGTAGCAGTCAGATGTGAGATGAACCGAGCGATGTAATTCAGGCGTCCTAAAAAGCCTCTGACTTCCTTCTCTGTCTTAGGAACTGGCATCTCTTGAATAGCTTTGACCTTAGCAGGGTCCACTTGAATGCCCTTATCACTGACCACGAAGCCTAGCAACTTTCCAGATCTTACCCAGAAGGTGCACTTGTTCGGGTTCAATCTCAGCTTGTACAGTTTCAAACGGTCAAACAATTTTTGTAGATGATCTAGATGCTCTTCCTCAGTCTGGGACCTTGCGATCATGTCGTCCACATACACTTCTATCTCATGATGGATCATGTCATGAAATAAAGCAACCATGGCACGTCGGTAGGTTGCCCCAGCATTCTTTAATCCAAAAGGCATGACCTTGTAACAGAAGGTTCCCCACTGAGTGACAAATGTAGTCTTTTCCATGTCTTCAGGTGCCATCTTGATCTGATTGTAACCTGAAAAGCCATCCATGAAAGAGAATACCTTGTGCTGAGCTGTATTATCAACAAGGACATCAATGTGAGGTAAAGGGAAGTCATCTTTAGGGCTGACCCTGTTCAGATCCCTGTAGTCGACACACATTCTGACCTTTCCATCCTTCTTAGGTACCGGCACCACATTAGCAACCCACTGAGGGTAAGAAGTCACTGCAAGGAACCCGGTATCAAACTGTTTCATGACCTTGGCTTTAATCTTCTCAGACATCTCTGGACGCATCCGACGGACCTTTTGCTTAACTGGAGGGCAGTCTTCCTTAGTTGGCAAGTGATGGACCACAATATCGGTATCCAACCCGGGCATGTCTTCGTAGGACCAAGCAAAGATCTCCATATAATCATGCAGCATTTGAGTCAACCGTTGCTTCACGCTGAGCTCTAGGTTGGCACCAATCTTTACCTCTTTCCTGTCTGCCTCAGTACCCAAGTTTATTGTTTCCACTGGCTCCTCATGAGGCTGAATAGCTCTCTCCTCCTGAAGCAACAGTCTTGCAAGCTCACCAGGCACTTCGCAATCATCTTCACCTTCGTCTTCGGCTAAGTTGATCGGATTTTCGAAGTCATAACTGGCAGTAGCAGGGTTGTTATCAGTGAGATCCAGAGTGGATTGAAACCTGTATGAGTGAGTGTGTGTGTAAATACAGCTGTTTTGAAATATATGTAAAGGAAAGAAAGACAGAAAAGGAGCACAAGATTTGTAATGCGAGAAAACGTCCAAGATTTTCATTTATGATATATGAAATGACAATTTATATGCCCTCACAAATGAAACCACGGTGCCTCGGGTAAGACACCGGGTCATAGAGTTTATTTATTGTTTATTACAAAATAACGAAACAAAGAAATTTATTACTGCGTCACAAAGGTAACAGGAGTATGGTCTTTGGCAATCCAATTGTTCAACCCGCCTTCAGTCGTTGGATAGATCCAGCTATTGAATTCAGCCTCATCCACTTCATCTTCGTCCCCAACAGCATTCACTCCTGGATTTGTAATGAATACAGGAGGTCTTCCGATCTTCGCTTTCCGCATAGCTTTTTGTCCCTCTGTAGTAAAACCCAGCCCAAATTTATCAGTCTTCTGAGTAAAGTCTGGAAGCCTGCCCCAGTTAGCACTTTCACCCTTCTGAACCACAGCCCGGGCATCCTTTAGGGAAGCCATCTTTAAAGGAACACCTTCTTCCATTGCTGTTTCTGATGCTGCTGTAATTGGAAGCACCTCCTCGAAATGCTGAAAAGGGGTTTCAATGAACTCCCCATCCATCTCAATGTATCTGAAGGAGTTCAGGTGGCTTACCATATACTCCTCCTCTCCCTGCACAGTGACGATCTTCCCTCTGACGGGGTACTTCAGCTTCTGGTGCAAGGTAGAGGTCACTGCCCCAGCCTTATGTATCCAAGGTCGACCCAATAGACAAGAGTAAGATGGACGGATATCCATCACATAAAATGTAGAGTCAAACACCTGAGAGCCCACACGAATCAGAATGTCGACCTCTCCATGAACCATCCTTTTTGACCCGTCAAAGGCTCTGACGATGATATTGCTGGGTTTTAATTCCAGGCCTTCACAATCCAGACGGTCTAAAGCCTTCTTGGGTAGCACATTCAAAGACGAACCAGTATCCACCAACACATGTGCCAAGGTAGTGACCCGACATTCGACAGAGACATGCAGAGCATCATTATGGTCTCTTCCCTTCGCGGTCAAGTCAGCATCCGAGAAACCCAAGCCATTGTCTGCTGTCAGATTTGCTACGCAATCAGTGAATTGGACTGCAGATGTCTCATGTGGCACATGGGCCGTCTTGAGGAATGAGATTAGGGCCTTAGCATGGGCCTCGGAGCACAGCAATAAAGAGAGCATGGAGATTTTAGAGGGCGTGTGCCCCAGCTGTTCCACAACGTTGAAGTCACTCTTCTTTATAATCTTTAGAATCTCCTCCATTTCTTGTTGGGAGGCTTCAGCAGTTACAGGTATAGGTGCCTCCATCTGGGCAGGCTCAACTTCAACTCCTTTGCCCCGAGCATTGGATGACTCGGCAACAGGAGAAACAATTGGATCAGCAGCAGGAATAGGTACACTTGTAGGAGTTATAAGAAGTGGTCTTCGAGCAGCAGGAGGTGCAATGTCAGGCGAGAAGAGCCTGCCACTGCAGGTAACCTTGGCTGGGCCAGTGATATCACAGATGCTGGCACCAGCGTTGAACTCTTGTTTAATCCCATTCACATACACATCTGCCCCATAATGCCAGGGGACAGCTTTATCAGATACATAGGGCAAAGGCCCCGGAACAATGATAATAACAGGTGCCACAGTCATGATTTGAATGGGCTTCTTCGGGAGAGCCGGGATTGGATTATTGAAGATAGTCACCACATAAACTTCTTCCACCGGAACCAACTGAACAACAGACTTCTTAAACAGAATTTCCTTGCTATCCATTAGGCTTTGGATGCCTAACTTCAGCAAGGGACAACCAGATAGGGACACAGCACAGAACAGGCAACCCTCACTGCAACCTGGAAATAAACCAGCCAGCAGTAGGTTCCTCTTGACAGTCTTCAGAGGAGTGGCTAGATCATCCACAGAAACAGCATAAACATCTTCGTCAACAGCATTTACCCCATGCTGAGGAATAGGAGCAGTAACTACGTTTGGCCTCTCAGGCGCTTCGAACTGTATCTCCTTTGCGTCGATAAGGTCTTGCACCTTACTCCTTAGTGCCCAACAGTCATCAGTAGAGTGCCCCGGGCTATCTGAATGGTAAGCACAACGAGCATTCGGGTTGTACTTGGGCGATGCAGTATTTGGAAACTTCGGCGCCTCTCGGACAGTCACTAAATTGGTTGAGAGCAACTGTGGCAAGATCTGCGACAAGGTCATGCTTAACCGGGTAAACTCTCTCCGGGGTCTTTCAACCTTTTGAGGATTAGTTGGCCGGGGAGCGATAGCAGGCTTAGCAATCATTACCGCACTGAAAGATTGGCGGCGCTCAGGTCTCTCTGATTTCCTGGAACCGTACACGGCACTAGCCTCCTTCTTGAAGGGTTTCTTCTCAGAACTAGATGATGCCCCCTTCGGAATCTTTCTAGACTTCAGCCCAGCCTCAATTCTATCTCCAGTCAGAATCAAATCAGTGAACCCAGCAGAAGAATTCCCAATGAGATGGTTGAAAAATGGCCCAGATAGGGTCCCCAAGAACATGTCTACCAACTCCCGATCAGTCAATGGTGGCTGCACCCTGCCAGCCAGGTCTCTCCACTTCTGAGCGTACTCCTTAAAACCTTCGCTTGCACCTAACGACATACCCTGGAGTTGGGTACGTGTAGGGGCAAGGTCGGCATTATATTGATACTGCTTATAGAAAGCAGTAGCCAACTCCTCCCAGTTACGAACCTTGGTCCCATCCAGCTGATAGAACCATTCGAGATGAGTCCCTGAAAGACTCTCCTGGAAGAAGTGGATCCATAAATTCTTATCCACAGAGTACGGTTGCATTTTCCGAACATAGGACCTGAGATGTAGCTTGGGACAAGACGCCCCGTCATACTTAGAGAAGGATGGTGCTTTGAACTTGTGAGGGATGATCACACCAGTTGACAAACCCAGATCTCCGAAATCCAGCCCAAGTACCTGTTGAATTTCCATAGCTTTCAACCTATCCTCCAGTTTCTTGTATCTGTCTTCTGCAGGTGGATACTGCTCTTCATCAAAATCAGTCTCGTTGTCGGAGACTACCGGACTAGGAACCCTTGCTTCTGCCTGAGGAGAACTCTTGCCAACAGAAGAACCAGCCTCTTCCTGCTGCAGAGCATTGCCAAACCTTCGGCCCGAGTTGAACAGAACAGTTCTTCTCTTCTTCTTCTTCTCCTTCTTCAGGAGCATAGTCTTTAGCTCTTCTTGGCCTTGAGCCAAACCCTTGATTAACTCCTGAAACTGCGCATTCTGCGCCTGAAGAGCCTTGATGGATGTCTCAGTTGATGAAGAGTCGGGATTCATGATGCTGAAATAAACAGCAAAGAACTGTAAGCAACCTGAAAAGAGGAAAAACCTGCTATGCACATGATGAATGAGATGTGTTTATGCAATGCATTCAAGGGTTCGAAAGCTCAAATTTGTTGTAGACAAAAAAAGAACACACGTTATCATTAAGGAAATAAACTGTTTAGTACATCAAAGCCTCACGGGCAAAATACAAAAATCAAATCAATCCCAGAATACACTGCGCATCCTCTTTGGAGCTATGTAAGTGTTGAGATTCCTCTCCTCATGCAACAGGCGAGTGAGCTCCAAGACCTTCTTTTCACTGGCATGTAGACTAGTCTCAAGAGAACTCCTTTCCTCCTTAAGCTGGATCCAGCTCTTCTGCATCTCTTCCCAGGATGTGGGCATATCAGGGTGCTGAATAGTGTAGGACACTTCTCCTTCCAAGACTGGCTCTTTGATCACGGGGAGCATATGGGGGTAAGGCATCACTAACTCCTGGGAGCGGGCTCGTACCCACTTGAGATAAGGTTCCAACGGGATGGAGTTCCTGTGCCCCAGTGTCTTGCTGTCTATCCTACTTGGCATCCTCCAGGCTCTGATAAATCTCTGGCGAAGTCCTTGAGTATCATTGTCGAAGTCAAAAACTATGTCAGGAATTAACATGTCATGAGGACCATCCCTCCGAGCATAACCAAACTGTCTCCAAGCCAGGCATGGGCTGTAAGTAATACCTCCTCTGATTCCAAGTAAAGGAACATTAGGGTACTCCCCGCAACGATCAATGATAGTGACATCTTCTCTGGACCTAGGGCACCAATGTATATCTGCATGTGTGAGAGTCATCAACCGTTGTGACCACCTCAAACCCCGCTCATTCTTCAGGACTGATTGTGGAAGGTGCGAAATAAACCACCTTCCCAGGAGAGGAGTGCAACACATAAGGACACCTCTTTTTCTCATGGTTCGAGTGTAACATGAGTGAAGGATGTCCCCCAGCAACGTAGGTATAGGATTCCTGGACATAAAGATCTGGACAGCACTGATATCAATAAGCTGATCTGGGTTAGGGAACAACACCAAACCATAGACAAGGAGGGCCACAACCTCTTCAAAAGCTTGCAAGTCAAGGGAGTTCCAACATTCAAGGGCCTTTTCAAACAGAAACCTGGCTAAGAACCCTTTGATACCACTTCTAACTTCCCAATGTCCCTTGAGGTCAGATGACTGCAGGTGCAAGGCTTTAGCAATCTCTTCAAGCTTAGGTTCCTTTTCTGTACCGTTGAAGGGTAGCTGATCAAGGATAGGGATCTTCAGGAGCCGGGAGAACTCCTCCAATGTAGGTACCAACTGATAGTCCAAGAAGGTGAAACAGTGATGCAGAGGGTCAAAGAACTGGAACAGGACCTTTATCATATCTTCCTCAATGTTGGTGTTGACCAAGCTGATGAGACTTCCATGTCTTTCACTGAATGAAGAGTTCTCGGGAATCCTGGATATAAGTTCCTTAAGCTGAGGAGGGATCCTTACAAGACTGATTTGAATTGTCTTTCTAAGAACAGTTTCCATGTCCTACAAAACAAGAACAAAGATGAAAATTCGAACCCCTGAAATGGTTAGTCGATGCATATGATGCTGGATGATGTCATGATGCTATGATTAAACACACCACAGATATTTACAAAGACAAACATGTAAGGCACACAAGGCACACAAGACAAGCCCTTAGGGTTTAAGGCCAACATGGGGTCTGGGTAGTACCCTCTTGAAGTTGGTGGGTTCAACCTGTCCTATCAAAGTAACCGGGTTCTAAGGTTCCCAATATCACGGGATTGCTTTCATTGTTCATCGTTTCGATTTAGCCACTGAACTGGCGACCGAAATATTCCAGGAAAGCAACCCTCAATTGAGTGTAGTATCGAGTATCAACCAACCTCGGACTGCACCAAAGTCAGTTATCTCACTACCCTAAAGAGGCCAAGATAGTTCAATTAAGGTTCCTAAGGTCTGTTGATGCTTCACGACACCACGCGGAGGCCCCGTACTCTCCTCGACTGAACTCAAGGGTTACCGGTACACACCAAAGTTCCACATCAACGTAGCAGACTGCTTCAACCATGTCGGTATACCCCGCACAGTTCCCTCACAGCCTTGTTGCTACTTTCTAAGAAAGGTATCCCCCAGATCCGGGTTAGGATCTATAGAACTCCCAAGCAACCCACAATAATAAAGCAAGCAAAGAAGACAATTGAAAACACAGTGATCTTAATCCTAAGGTACACCTCACTTTAAGTTTATCCCCAGCAGAGTCGCCAGTTCTGTGATCGGTGGATCTGGAACTGACTGTTTAACACTGGTTTGCGAAATGTCGCGGAAGCAAGAGTCACCACCGTCTTTTATTTTCTCCAAATGGAAAGGACAAAAGCACAGAAAAATTCCTTATAGAGATTGCTCTCGGTTCGGGAGGTAGATTATAGAAAGGGAAGGTGTTAGCAACCTTTCTATCCATGGTTATCCATGGGCTCTTAGATACTTGTTCATTGTGTTTTCAAAATTTGTTTGTTTGCTTTTCAACTGTGGGTTTTAAAAAGTTTCTTTGAAAATTTCAGTTCGACTCTTGTATCGGTCCTCAAGAGTGTTTGAAAAATTGCTTTCGAAAGCTTTTTGAAAATGTGTTGGTGTGAAAAGTATTTTGTTTTGTTTTGAAATTTAGAGCAAGTATCTAGAGTCGTCTACCTACCCTAAGGAATTCGTCTGTGTAAATGTCCTTTAAAGTAGTGCCATCCCACCATTGAGAGGTAGGTAGCACCACCGTTGGAGGTGTTCGGGTCAATTCGAGGTTCGGGACATGGTGATCACCAGAGCAATGGGAAGACACCTTAGAAGCTACCCTCATGCCAGGTTCCCGGATCATGAGGACTTACTAAGACATCCTCTACTCGACGATCACCTTTCGAAGGCAAGGCAACAGTGAGGCGTACCCTAGGGGTGGTGTGTGATCTTGTGCGTCGTTTTCATTTGCATTTATCTTGTCATGTTATTGGTGTTCTACGCGTTGCTTTTATTTTTTTGGTCCATACATTCTTTCATTCATTTATTTAACAGTTAAAATATTTGCGGGAAAAGTAAACTCTAAGCTATTACAAATGGCGCGGGTCCACATCGCCAAAATTAACCAGGACCCGATTTGACAGAAAAGCAATAAAGAAAGAAAATAAAGAATTAAAAATGCGAGAAGTAATTTACATGGCTTCGGGAGAGGTACATAATTATTTAACGAAAGAAGAAATAAATACGCGAATAAATAAGAAATTAAGAACGAGGGCGTTGGACCCTTTTTGCAAAAATCAAATTAATGATGAAGTTAATTAATTAAAAAAAAAGGACTTGTTTTTTGGTATTTTTAGTATTTTAGGATTTAATATGAAAAAGGAATTAATTGAAATTAAAATAAGATGCAAACCCTAATCCTAATTATTTTTAATTTATTAAAAGAAAATATTGAAGTTTTTTTAACCTAAATTAACCCTAAGGTATTTTCATGCAATTTAATTATAAAAATATATATTTAGTTATTTTAATTATTATGAAAGAAAAAATGAAAAGGATGAAAAATTAATTAAACCTAATTCTATGTTTTTTTTAGATTTTTGTTTAAAAGAATTAAAATTGCAAACCTAATTTAAAACTAATTAATTACATGCAAATTTATTTACAAAATGTTAACTAATTAAATATATTTTAATTTTGGTCTTTTCTGATTTTTATGGTGTTTTTATATTTTTGTGGAAATAATAAAATTAATTAAATACAAGAATTAAAATAAAAAATAGAAAATAGAAATAATATAAAAGAAAATATTTAAATAAAGCAAACCTAGGGGGGTTGTAGTCCCCAATATGGAGGTTAAAGTTCAGTAATCTGGCCCATTTATTTTGGCCTGTTTGGACTTTTTCTGGTAGCATGCTGAAGCGTTGACCAGGCTTATGATGCGCTTCCAATCTATGCCTTTGATCTGATATCCTTGGACACGTGGATGGCTTGGTGGAGAAGGTGTATGGTGCGCTTTATTATTGAAACTGCATATGATTGTAAATTGAAAAATAATATGGAAACATGGAAGACCTGGGGCTCGAACCCAGGTCATGTGCTTTGCCAATGACTTCGCTTGCCATCTGAGCCACTCAACGCATGTTAATATATAATGAACAAACAAATATAATAAATAAAAACAAGAATGTTAGTGGGTCTGCGCGCGGAAATTTAAACTGGCCTATCACGTCTTGCCACGAGGTTGTCTTCTTCATTGTCCCTGCAATACAAAACATTAGGCAACGTTTTTCTACGCGTTCTCCTAGGCCGTCTATGGGAAAATAGCGATTAGGCCTAGGACGCTCATAAATTGAGCGCGAGAGTCCCATTGTTTTCGTCCAAATGTGCTGATCACAACCATGGCCCTGTAGTGTTCTAATTTTGCCTCATCTTGAAACCCCTAATTTGAAGCTCTGTAAACCCTAAAAACCATCAATGGCGAAATCGCGTATAGCACATAAAAATGCAATTAAATATATGGGTTAGCTTCAGAATATCATAAGGAATGTAAATCAACAATTAGAATGCCATGAGAATGCCTAGATGTTAAAATACGATCATGGATTTTTCATGAGATATTTCCAGTTCAGTATACCAATTCCTGAGGTTTTGATGGATGTTCTTGATTGGGACACGTTCAATGGACCTTCAGCAAGCTAATGAAACAAAAATTATGCCTTTAATCAACCTGAAAGTTAGTTTTCAGAATTTAGTTTTTAGAGAAAAATTTCAAGTTTGATTTTCAGGTTTTTGAGCAGCTGCGTGTGTATGAGCATTAGGGTTGTCTTTTGGCTTTTGTATTGAGTCCATTAGGTCAAGAAAAATAGAACAAATCCATTGCATTCATTGATTTTGAAAATTTGATTTTCAATATCTTTTTTCAATCTTTTACATGTGTTTTTGTTCTCAATCATACCAATCAATCCAAATCTTTCCATGTTGGGATATGCACGAATTATTGATGATATAATGTGCACAAAAAGATTGAAAAAACTTAGGTTAGCATTTTTCATGTATTTATTTTAATTTAAATGAATTATCATTAATAAAAATCCAAATAAATAAATAAAAAATGAATAAAAACTTCCCTTTGGGCCAAGTGGTCGTGCACATGCCATGGATGATGATTTGTGGAAGAAAAATGGGCCCATTAGCAATTTTAGGTCATTTGAATCAATGTTGACTTTTCAAAATATCCAAAAATTTCCCAACTTCTACAAGGCGTAACTTGCTCAATTTTTAAGCTTTTCTCATGTTCTTGGACATTTTGGAAAGGTCTTTGAGTCCTCTAACCAATGCCTTTGGTACCATGTCATTTTGATTTACCAATCTCAAATTATGGCCTTTGACTTAAAGTCCCTTTTTGTTGACTTTTGAAAATGACCTGTAATGTTGAAATTGATAACTTTTTGTGAGAGCATTTCTTGGACTTGAAGTATGAAGATGAGTTGTAGGAAATGTCTTTCTCTTCAAAATGAGCTTTGGATGGAATTTTTATGATAATCCATGTGAAAGTTATGCTCTGGTCAATTTCAGTTGACTTTTTTCAGCTGTCCAAATAAGGAAACTTTTGCATCTTGATGATTTCTGAGCCAAACTTTGAGAATCATGATCAAGCATTGATCAAATGATGTTTGTGACTTCAAAATGATATGTTGACCAAAAATTTGAACTTTTGACTGTCAAATGACCATTTTGCCCCTACAGTTGATTGTAGTGCAATTAGGGTTTTTGACTGTGCAATTTTGTACTGAATGTCTTGAAACTTGATATGAGGATGCTTGACTATATTTGTAGGCATGTGAGACTTGATTGGACCTTTGGAAACTTCATTTTCTTGATCAGAACACAAACCCTAGTTTTGCCTGTTTAGGAGACCCTTGCACTGTGCAATCCTTGGGGAACTTTGAAGCTTGACTTGGCAATTTCTTGGAGATATGGGAGGGCAAATTTTGGGGTACAACACTCCATATACAGATATTTCTCTATTACCCAGATACAATACAGACACACTCCAGACACGACAGTCATTCTGATATTCATTCTACATTCAAACACAGTTACAACTCAGATACACCCTAGATACGAAGGCCATTCTTTTGCTCATACAAACTCAGTCTCCAGATACAGCTCAAATGCATTCCAGACACGGATACCATTTTGATCCTTATTTTTCTGATCTATCACATTACAGTTCAATAAACATTCCAGATGGCATCTCTAAGCCCATCCTCCTACCAGCAATTTCCAAATGGCATCTCTAAGCCCATCTCCAAATGGCATCTTTAAGCCCATTCCCGTACCCATGCTTTGACGAGTGCAAATTTACGGGCACTCTAGTGTCCAATCTCCTTTTACCTTCGAGACGCGAAAGGCAAACTTGCCAATCTAACTCTTCAGGTTCAAGAAGATTAAACAGGGGAAACTGTAGTACCCCAAAATTTTCCCTCTCTTTTCATCAACATTTTTCTCATCACAAGACCCTTGGAGCTCAAGATCAAGTTAGGGTTTGCTCTGCTCAAGACTCCTCCTTGCACTGTTGACCCAAATTAGGGTTTGAGTTTGCACAAAGATTTTTTGACCTAAAATGCCCAAAGTGACTTTCATGCTTCATGTTGGACTCACAAGTTTATCCATACCAAGTTTCAAGCCTTGATTCCAATCTTTGTCCAGTCAATTGGACAGTTGACCTAGAAATCAGTTGTATTGGGAAAAAAGTCAATTGTGGCCAATTGACAGTCAAACTTCATGATTTTTGACCCACTTCAACATTATGAACCATTTGATCAAGTTTGGATCACAATTCCACAAGAAATTTGATCAGATCATCAAAAGGGCAAAATGGTCATTTTTAGGGTTTTGACTGCACAAAGGCAATGTTTGACTGTTTGACCTAACCAATGGCAAACCAAGCTCACATATGGACTCAAGGACTCAATGGCTTTGTCTTGACACATTCAACAAGTTCAAAAGATCTCAAATGCACAGGATTGACAGATGAATTTTCCAGTCAACTGATCAAAATTTGACTGTATACTGAAAAGTCAAACTTTGACTTTTTGGTCAAAATCAAGTGCCAAGATTCATTTTTCATCAAGACATGTCAAATTATGAAACTTGTTCATCAAGAAACCCAAAATTGCAAATTAGGGTTTAAGATGAGAAAATTTCATAACTTAGAATTTTTCTAAGTTATGAAACTTCCTTATTTTTCCCTAACTTTGTCCTATTTTTTCATCAAGATGCAAATGGATTCAAACAAAACTCAAAACATGAAAGTTGTAGTCCATTGCAAAATCTACAACTTTGATTTACAAAGTTTTCTCAAAGGAATCTTTTAGCTCAAGTTGTGATTTTTGGAACAAGGGTGCAAAACATTTTTAACTTAGAGAAATTTTGACCTATTCTAGGCAGGATTTTTATCCAACTTCATGGCCACTTTTCACATGGTTCCACTTGGAGTTTCAATTTGCATTACAAAGATGGATTGTAGTACACATTCCAAGCTTTCCAAATTGTCCAAGAACTCATCAAACACCCTTGTGGTTAGGGAGAATCGAATTTGCAAAGTTGGGCAAAATCCACTTTTGTTCTTGACCAAGGCTTGTTCATAACATTGGCATTTTTCAAATCAGCTTCTACAAGCTAGCTTGCAGGCCTCAAAACCAGTTTCACACACCATAATTAAATGCCTAACCATTGTGCTAAGGTGTTATTTTGTTCATTTGGTCATTACATGCAAGATTAATCCATAATTAGAAAAAGTAAATTTGCCATTTTTGAAAAGATGCACTTTATGTCAAATATCAAATCCAAGAGGCATGGGCCAGATCTTTGAAGCTATCATTTGTACACAAATCCCTCTGATCAAGAACAAGATATGCTGCATACTCTAGGGCATTTCACAGGCCTGTATTGAAACTTGCATTTTCTTGCTTCAAGTAGAAGAAAACTTGGCCAAAACTCTCAATCTCTCATTCCTGTAAGAACCAGCTAAAGCAAGCTTTACAAACTTCTTTCACACTCCCTAACTAACCTAATGCACGACCAAACCACCCTTCATCCCTCCTCATACATAAAATCATAGTTTTTCTGCAAAACAAAGTGTCTGCTGCAGATTGACTTCCACCATCCATTCCACTCGTGCATTTTGACCAAAACCAGTTCAAACACCTTCTATATTATCCACACAAACTATCCCAAGCATTAAATCCAAGCTGTAACATCCTTAACATCGTTTGCCATTTTTGCTTTCAAGCTGTGCAGGTGGACTTCCATAGCACGATACAAGCAGTTTCAGAGCAAGCCAAGCATAGGAGAAGCATCCCTGGACTTCAGGCAAGCTGTACAAAAGCTCAAAATCCATTGGAAGTTGCCGCATTGTTCTGTTCAAGTCAAGCTGAAACAGGTAAAACATGAACTTCCATCTCTCTATCCAGGCATGATTAGGCTTAGGTTTGTGAAGAAAACATGTTCGACTCATAGCCCTGAAGCCATCCATGTATTTACTTTTCATTTATATTATGTGTGTTGTGAGAATTTTGGCCCTGAACATGGAAGAAAAATTAGGTCAGAAATTGGGGATGAAGAAATTCTCCCTCGTTTCTGAGAGTTAGGTCAAGATTTTTATATGTATGAATTCGTCTCTTGATGCTCTATAATGTTTGTGTAATGAGTTTTTGTTAAAAGTCAAAGAATCAGGAGTTTGTTGTTTGAGCAAGGAGGCGCGCGAAATTCAAACAGAATGGCTGGAGGTTGAAGAAGGTGGACTTGGGTTGGGCCTGAGTTGTTCTTGCTGCTTGCACCCTCTTTTGCCATTTACACCCCCCTGGCCCATTGTGTGATATTTTATTCATTTTTGATTTTTTCTTTTTGATTCTGACTTATTATTTTTTGCTCAAATATAAAAAATATTAAAAATATTTTTCCACCCATTTTTTCATTTTATTTGGAATTTATTTGTTTTATTTAAATTTATACATGTAAAATAAATATAAATACCTTTTTATTTAAAACATTAAAAATAACACAAAAATATATTTTCAGCCATTATTTTTATTTACCTTTTGAAAACATTTTCTAAAAAATATACTTTTTTGTAAATAATTAATATTTTTATTTTTGTACATATTTAGTATATTTAAATATATATAATATAAATATTTGTACATTTATTAGAATATTTAGGATAAAAATATAAAAATAATACATTTTATTTTTTATTAATATGTGACATTAAAAAAATATACTCTTTTTTTTACAATATACTTCTTTTTTTTATTTTTGTATAAACAAATATATAAATATTGTATATAATTAATAAGTAATTGCTACTTATTCAAAAATTAGGGTTTTGCCCTAAACCATAAAAATATCTAAATTGACCTTTTTTATTTTTGTTTATATTTCACATGAAAAATATTTTCTCATACATAAAAAATCCTTTTTTTGTGTGCATAGTACATTTTGCATATTTATTGCATTTGTTTAAATATTGTATAATTTAAATAATTTGTATATTCAATATGGATGTAATAGTTTTAGGTTTAATTTCTTGCTAAATATCCCCCTATTCAAACATTTGTACCCCCATCCCCATAATTATGTTGTAATAATTTAGGACTTTAAATTTCCACATTTAAAAGCTTTCAAATTATGCCATGATAGACCTAGGGCTTGTATGCAAAATCAATCAACGAATAGCTTGACCTAATTCAAGATAAATGCATGAAAATGGACAACACCAAGCACACTTGCACCCCTAGGGTTACTCCACTTGTTGCCTTCAAAAATGGGCCATGTTGCATGTTGAGTGTCTTTGGCAAAACAAAACAAATCAAATGATCATAGTCCCTCGATGACGCTTTCTCAAGTTGCCTAAAAAATGATCAAGTCCCTTAAAGGAAAAATTGCCAAAGACACTTGGCACTATTGCCTTCATGGTCTAAACGATGACCCGCGCCCGTCCCGGTAACATCCTAACACAAGATTATCCACCAAATACATTGGTGGAACAATACTGTTAAAAGGGTTAAAACATAGGAAAAATCTTTGAGTAAATTTAGGGGTAGACAACTCTTAGTTACTTGATCCAACTTGCAAAACACACTTGCCTACTTTCAAAACACACTTCACAAACACAACTTCTAAAACAACTTGCAAAACCTTGAAACATCTTTTCAAAAAGACAAACACCTTTTGTAAAACATTCGAGTAAAGAATTATTACAAGGGTTGCCTAGACAAGGCATATTTTTCAAAACATTTTCAAAACCACATACACAAAGCACCATTTCAAACAATTGAAAGCACCATTTCAAACAATTGAAAATGCAAGGCAAGTGATCTAAGCAAGTAACTAAGAGCCCATGGATAACCATGGATAGAAAGGGTGCTAATACCTTCCATTTCTATAATCTACTCCCCGAACCCAAGAAAACATCTCAAAGGTTTTTCCTGTGCTTTTTAACCTTTCCTTAGGATAAAATAAAAAGTCGGTGGCGACTCTTGCTAAACCGAAACATTTGCGAAAACAAACGCAAAACCTCAAGTCAGTTCTCCCACCGTATCACACTTACCAATGAACTTTACCATCATTATTTTTTTTATCAACACTTTTGTTCTCTGCTTTGATCCAGGTAATTCATAAAATTTATTCTGAACACATAAGTACTCAAAATGTCTCTCATCTCACAAATATTCACTCACTTGACAGGGTATTCAGACAATCAAGGTACAAAAGCATTTAACAACGAGTATGTAAAGTTTCTAACCGAGTCAATCAAGTAATATTGAAACACACACTTTTAAGGTCTTTTTAAAGTTATAATATGGCTTATGCCAGGGTAGAATAATTTAGGATAGTAAGTTTAAGCCTTTCAAGTTAGACACCTAATTTTACTAATGTTACCTTATTCCTTTCATATCACCATTTTATTGATCACTTTGTACTAGAGAATTAATTTTGCCGGTCCTATATTAATTTATATTTTTTCATTATTTTTTTTAATGAAGTCATTTTTAACTTCTTATTCCTTTTTCTTTCCTTTTGACAAATATCTGTAGTACACTAACCCCAAACTTAAACATTTTTAACTTCCAAGAGCAACCCCGAACTTACTATTTTTCATCAGATAAGTAAAAATAGATTTTTACCTAACTCTAAAGATGGTGAAAAGATTTAATCTTTTAAGTCATATGGCTATATGGAAGGCTATGTCGCCGAAAGAATAGCTAAAGCTCAAAGTAGTTAGCAACAATATAATCATATTTCAACAGGGTGGCTTAAAAAGGCTCAGAGTTTTCACAAACAACCTCTTCAAAGTGTATTTATCATACCAATAGATTCAAATTATAAACAGTGCAAATTCTAGAAAAATAACTAATGTGTGAATACTCTTATAAGAAGGAAAAGTGAATAGTAGAATTTTTTGCTCAAACCTTACTAGCTGAGGTATCTAGAGATTGAGTACAAGTAGTCGACTTCTTTTTTCTTCATCAAATATTAATTTAAAATGGAACTTCCATGATGATCACTTTTGTTCACTCTTTTCTGGTGACTTTTTCTTTTCTTTTTTATAATGGCACTGGTAAGGTATCAAATTAATATTGAAAGGAATAATAGAAGCAAACAAGTTCATTAATTAAAGAAAAGAGAAATAAAAAGGAATGGAGAGAACTCTTGAAAACTAGCTAGTACTTTTCCTTGGATCATATTACAAAAAAGGAAATAAAACAAAAACTAGAAAATGTGAAATACTCCTAAGTCACATGTTATCTAGGCTAAAGAAGTGGTTACGATCATTCATTCACCTGGAAGCTGTGATTATGTCTTACCTAGAAGTTCCTCATCTCATCTCTTATATTGGTTAAGGCATTATCCTGATCTCTAAAGTAGGTCTCCAAGTATGCAACAGTAGTAAAGCGCTCATGTAAGCTCTGAATTGGCATGTTGTCTCTATGCTCATTATAGAAAGAGTTGAAACTTGGTCCAAATATTAGTGGTTCGGCATAGAAGTTGGGTAATGTTGTACCCCAAAATTTTCCCTCTCATTTATTAAGTAATCTCCCATAAGATCTCCTTTGGTTCAAGACTGCACTAGGGTTGATCCGCTCAAGACACCTCCTCAAGCACTGATGACTAAAAATTAGGGTTTGAGATTGCACAAGGATAAATGGACTTTTAATGCCCCATTTTACTTTCAGGGATCATTTTGTACTCTCAAGATTTCTCATGACAAGTTTTAAGTCTTGGATCACATTTTTGCTCAGTCAATTGATCAGTTGACCTAAAAATCAATTGTATTGGGGAAAAAGTCAACTGTGGTCAATTCAAAGTCAAACTTCATAATTTTTTATCCATATCAACATATGAACTCATATATGTCATTTGATTAAGTTTGGACCATAATTCCTCAAGAAATTCGATCAAATCATGAAAAGGGCAAAATGGTCAAAATTAGGGTTTTGACTGAGAAAGGGCAATTTTTTATTTTTGACCTAGAAAATGGTTGATTGGTTGGAGACATGATCTCAAGGATTCAATTGCATCATTTTTACCTAATGGCATGACTCAAAACTTCCCTCAAGATCAATTGATTGATAGTTGATTTTCAGTCAACTGATCAAAAGTCAACTGCACACTGAAAAGTCAAACTTTGACTTTTTGGTCAAAATCAAGTGTCGAAGATCACAATTCATAAAAACATGTCAAAATATGAAACTTGTTCATCAAGAAATCAAAAAGTCAAAATTTCTAAACTTAGAAATTTTTCTAAGTGTTGGAAACTTTATATTTTTTCACAACTTTGAGCAAAATTTTCACCATGATGCAAGATGATTCAAAGGAAACTTCCAACATGAAAGTTGTAGATCTAAATTAGATCAAAAACATTGTAAAACAAAACTTCTCCTAGAAATGCATTGATTTCAAGTTATGATTTTGTGAATACATGCTCATGAAACTTGGAAACTTAGTGAAATTTTGCCCTAGTTTAGGCAGGATTTTGACCTAACTTCATGGCAATTTTTCACATATTTCCAAGAGGAATTTTAAAAAATGACCAACATAGAGGTTGTATAGGATGTTACAATCTTTCCAAAATTTCAAATAACTCATTGAGATCATGTTTGAGCAAAGATAATCGAAGACAAGAAGTTGGACATTCATTCTTGAATTATAGGTCATTTTCATGATGAACAAGAATTCAAATCCAATCCTAGGCTGCATAATCTTTGCTTTGCATGCCTCAAATTTGTTTTTCAATCCATAATTAAACGTTTACACAACTGTTGGAGCTTTTATCCAAGCATTTGAGCCATTATCCAAGTTGCATTTTCATTTATGGCACAAAGTTACCATTCCATTCTTGTAAAGAGGCTTAATCACAAAGTCAATGCATAGAGCTTTTCACTTTTTCCTTCTGATCACAACCAATGTCAAAGGTAAAAGCAACATGTCTAAAGCCTCCCATAAACTCAGGCCATGCTTGTACTATACCTTGAAACCATGTTTTCACTTTTCTTCAAAATCAAGTAACATAGATATAACTCTATATCTTGTGCTTCTGACCACCTCAAGTGCACAAACCTCTTTCATATAATTATACAAGTTGTTTGTAAGCTAAGACACGAATAAAAAAGCTCTCAAACTCCCCCAAACTCACAACTGCATCACAAACCACCATTATTGCACATTCTGACCAAGAACTTCAAACTTCCATTTCCCTCGTGTGTTTCTTGGCCTCTTAGTTTCAAAAGCTTCCTCACATCAAATACAAACCATCCATGTCCCTGTTTGCATACTGTAACATCATCTTTATCAACTTCTAAGTTCAAAAACAAAGCACTGCAGTTAGACTTCTGTAGACCATTTCAGCCACTCTCAGTTCAAGCCAACTATTGCATTAGCTTCCTATAGGTTCAAGGAAGCTAACCTGATCATCACCATCACTTGAAACAAGCTCAAACTCATTTCACGATTTCCAGTTTTGAGGTATTTTTCTTGAACTTCTATCTCATTATTTAGGCATTGTTAGGCTTTCATTTGTGAAGATAAAATATAGACATTATTGCCCTGAAACTATACATGTCCATAGATTTCATTTATGTTGCTTGAATAGGGAGAATTTTGAGTTTGAACCTCTGAAAATATTTAGGTCAGAATTTGGTACTGTTAGAAATTCATGCTCATCTTTGAGAATTAGATTAAGTTATTTACATATTCAGAATCATGAGGAAATTTCTAACAAGTTTGATGTTGGAAGTTTTGGGAATGGATGAGAAATGAATAAGTTACAGATCCTTTGGCTGGAGGTTGAAGATGAAGTACAGTCAGGGCAAGACTTGTGATATATATTTATTGTTGTGTTTAAGTTAACGGATGTATCACCACCCTAGTGGTTAAAGCGCGCGCCTGTTACCTTAGGGACCTAGGTTTGAGCCCCAGTGGTACCCTTTTGTACATTTTTCATATTTTTCTCCCTTTTTTTTTGTTTGAACAGGCGCCTGGGCCCTAAATATTGGGCTTTTGTTTTTTTTTCTCCAGATTCTAACCCCCCTGACTATGTTTACACTCCTGGCCCATTTTATTTTCCATTTTATTTATTTTCTACTTTTATTTTTATTTCATATTTTCTTCATTATTTTTATTATTATTCTTATTATTATCATTATTATTATTATTATTATTATTATTATTATTATTATTATTTTATTAAAAAATATAAAAATATTTTTATTTTATTATTTATACTTATTTAGTTTATTTTTTCTTCATAAAACAAAAGAACAAAAAACATTTTCTTTTAGTAAATTAATTTCCTTTTTTTAAATTAATACTTAGATAATTAGGTTTAATTATTATATTATTATTCTCTTGTAAATTAATTAATTTAGAACTTAGGTCTATTTTAATTGATTAATCTTCATTTTTATCTTTATTAATTTAAAACCTTTTCATAAAAACCCTAAAAAATCATTTTTAACTTATTATTCTTTGTTAATTAATTTAGATTTTAGTTTTGTTTGATTTTTTAAATTAGGTTTAGGTTAAAACCCTTTCATAAAAATCCAAACAAAAATCATTTCTTTTCCATTTTGCATTCTTATAAATCCCCCAATTTGTAAATTTGTATACCCCCTCCCCCAATGATGTAATAGCTTAGTATTTTTACTTTCCGCAATTTATCGTTTTATATAAATGCTAGTAAATTAGGGTTTGTATGGAAAGATAAAATCAATAAGTTAGCAAACCCTAATTAAAGACAAAACAATGCATGTAAATCAACACACTTGCACCCTTATGGTAAACTCCACTTTGTTTCCTTATAAAACTGGCCATGTTATGCATGATCATAGTCCCTCGATGACACTATCAATGTTGCCTTTGAAAATGATCTTAGTCCCTCAAAGAGAATTGCTAAGATATTTCACAACATTGCCATCATGGCTATATGATGACCCACGCTCGTCCGTTTACATCCAAAGATAGGGCTTCTTACCAAATCAATGGTAAGATAGTAATATCAAAGAAAATGAAGAAATGAACTAAGACTTTTGAGTAGGTAGATTGTTTCGTAGTTGCTTGCTCAATTTCAAATCAAACACTCTTGCTCATTTTCAAAACAAACACCAACACTTTAAAAAAAAAACACTTTCAAAACATTTTCCAAACTTGAAACGTTTTCAAAAGCTCAACACTTTGTATACGTTCTTACAAACAAGAACTATTACAAAGTTTGCCTAAACGATGGCGCCTTTTCAAAATACTTTCAAGAAAAAAACTACACAAAGCATATTTTCAAACAAAAGCAAGTGATCTAGAAAGAAACTAAGAGCCCATAGATAATTATGGATGAAAAGGGTGCTAACACCTTCCCTTTTCATAATCTACCCCCCGAACTCAATAAATAATCTCAAAGGTATTTCCTATAATTTTCAGCCTTTCCTTTTGGATAAAAGAGAATTCAGTGGCGACTCTTGCTAACCGTAACATTTGTGATAAAACGTAAAACAACCAAGTCAGTTCTCCCACCGTATCACAGGTAAGATATCATGTTACCAACTTGTCATGCCAAACACTCTTCAAGATTTTATAAGCAATCAGGTGCTTGTTTTTGCATGACTCCTTCTGGTTGATGGATTTCAGGATGGTGGATTTAATCTTGCTTTTCTTATTGTGTTTCTTGGCCACCTTAATTTGGTGGTTGTGTGGGAATCCTTTTCATAGAACTTTTGTTGATTGGTATCATAGGTTTTACCATCTCATCATCATCAGGGTGTCTTGGAACTCTAGCTAACCTACATAATTCATTAAAAATACAAAAATACCCACAAGCTCATTGTGGTGTGTCAACAATGAAATTAATATTTTCATAATTAATTTCCCAAGATTAATGTCTTCCCTATTTAGGATGAACATAATAACATAACATTTCTTCACAATAAACTCATATTGGTTATAAGCGGATTCTAAGGTTTGCACAACAAATGATGGACACACCCTTGGTATAGAGCGCATTTGCCTAGTCCTAAGCTTTAAGGGTTTCCCATTCACAATCCCTCATTTTTCCCCTGGTTGGGAAAATGAATTAATCATATCCTAACACCTTACCTCAGTTATAGTGAGGTTCCTTCTATAATGGACATAACATTAAGTGGGAGGTTGTAGATGAAGAAGATAATTAATCCTAGAATGGCTATAATTAATAGTCTTACCTTGAACATAGGATGTGTAATTTTTGAACGGTCGCAAGGAAACATTTGCATAAAACTTAAGCTCAATGGATTGGTTGGTTTCTTTGATCATCATGTTGAACCTCGTCCAACTTCTATCTTCTAGCACAATAATTAATTCTTCATATCCCTCTAAGTCTTGAACATTGAAGGCTCTTTCTTTCACCACCATGAAATATTTCACCTTTAGGTATTTCTCGGCATGAGATTTGGTGAAGTTAAATTCTGGTATTCAGATCTCAGATGTCCTAAGAGATGTCGAGACATTGATCTCTGAACAAAACACAATGACAAGGTATAACAGATAAACAATACTGAAAAATAAAGGAACATACAAAATTGTTCACCCAGTTTGGTGTATAACAAAACCTACGTCTGGAGGCTAGTAAGCCAAGAAGGAAGTCCACTAAATAGTATCAATTCAAAGCTAAACTCCCCCGTTTACAACTTCTCATGTAATCACTACTCGTGCTATATTTCTACCTAAGACACATCTAGGTATGAGACCCCTCTCACTTCCCGTCAATCACACAACTTGTGGTAAAATAACAAGACAATCAAGAAGGAGACACACTCCAATTAACATAATTCACTCTTGCTTAAAATCTTATGATCTATTCACAATTACAACTCAACTAACAGTCCAACTCAAGCATCAAACAATACAAGAGTGGCTCACAATGAAAAATGAATAGATGAAGCCCTAATAATTGACACTTTTACATATGTGGATCACATCTTCTTTAGGTTTAGAGTCTTATATTTATAACCTTTTTCTGGAGTGGACTTGGTCTTTAAAACATAGCTAGGAAACTGCTATAATTTTGCAGAAACTTCTACATAAAAGTAGGGTTTCAATAATATGTTTCCTAAAATGTCTCAACATTTAGAAAAATAAATTAATCTTCTAAATTCAAATGGAATATATGTTTCCTCAGTATTGGACTTCACATAGGGTAGCATAATATTTCAGGAATATTATGCATTTGTAACAAACAAACAGAACCCAAAAGTCCATTTGGACATAGTCGTGATGTCGAATGATTCTGCATAGGACATCTTATTCAACATGTTTTCTCTGCAAGTTAGAACATCCAACTTAACATGTTGCTGCCAAATTAGTTTTATCAAAATTAATGCCAATCATAGAACAGAGAATTAACATGAAGAATGAGTAGTTTATAAAGGATGGGAATGTTAGGATGATGTGCAGATGAAGTTGAGGCTTCAGGAGAGTCAGCTTCTTTTAGGTGCCATGGCTTTTCACAAAGTTGTCACAATAAAAACAACACAAATATGCAAGAAAATGTAATTAAAAAGTTAGTAGAGAAAGGTAGGTGTACGAATTAAATTCCAAAAATGACTTTTATAGACTCTAATCGCGCCCATCGTGACCGCTTTGATGTGCATCGCAGCCACGATTCCGAATGGTAGGAACCAACAATCACTTTAACGTCTCTTTCTTGATGTATCTTTCAATGCCTCCATCGTGACTGCGACAAGACTCCAATTCGACCATAATAGAAGCATCGCTCACACGTGGATTCTAGTAGCCTTTTCTTCTTTTCTCTTCCATTTTTTCAAGTTTTCTCCTTTTCACTTAATTATTTTTCCTTTTGGTATCACAACTCCTTCTTTTCTAATAATACTCTATAAAATTAATAAACGATTAACCAGAAATAAAATCAATGATAAATTAAACAATAAGAAATTTAAATTGCGGTAAAATAAAATTTAATTGGTTTCCTCTCATTAAGCTCTTTCTTAAGTTCATTAGCTTGAATCTTTTCTAAGGCTCTGCGAGCATCAAAGATTCCTTCTCCGATGCAATTTTTCTCATGAATAATCTCTTAGCCTTTTTTCCTTTACAGTAAAGGTGCTTGAATCACTTAGATCTTTTATTTCCACCACACCATCTGCAAGGACTTTGTTAACAATAAAAGGACCGAATCCTCTAGTCTTTAACTTACCTAGGAAGCGCTTCAAGTGAGATTTAAATAGCATAAAATTTTGTCCTACCTGAAATTATTTTCTCACCTGGTTCTTACCATGATACCTATTAGATCTTCCTTTTATCATCTCTATGTTGTAACACTGGGAATCTTCTTTAAGATGCTTTAGTGCTTCAAACATGTTGAAGACGACTTTTTCATTGTTAAACCTCAATATTAATTGCTTCATTGCTACTTGAATGAAAGCTTTACATGTTTCTAAGAACGGCCTTCTAAGGAGTAGTGGTGTCTTGGAATCCTCAGGCATGTCAAGAATCTCAAATTTAGTTGGAAATAATAAATCATTTATTCCCACTAGAATATCTTCAAGAATGCCATATGGGTATGTGATCGATATATCCAATTTTAGCATCATCTAAGTAGGTTTCGGTTCACCATAATTCAACATTCTCGTCATCGACAATGACATCAGATTTATGCTAGCTCATAAATCACAAAGTGCATAGCTAACAATTAGTGAACCAATGGAACAAGTAATAGTTAATCTACTTGGATCGACGAATTTGGTTGGAATCTTCCTTTGGATGATTGCACTGCACTCTTCCTATAAAGTAATGTTTTCATCATATTTCAACTTACGTTTTTCCAATAAGAACTCTTTCATAAATTTAGAATAAAAAAGCATTTTTTGAGAGCTTCACAAAAAGGAATGTTAACCTGAATTTTTTTCAACATATCCATGAAATTTTTGAATTGATTCCCTTCCATCGCTTTCTTACGTGTCTTCTCCAAAATCAGGTGTGATGGTTTAATCTAATCATGTAGCTCATTATTTGGTTCATTCAAGATTTGTTCTTTGGTTCTTATGAACGGTGAGTTCTTATTATGAATTGGTAAAGCGTGTATCCTTTAGCTTCCTCAACATTAGTATCCTCACTTTTTCTCCCTCAAAATCTTTTTCAATTTAATCCTTAACTACCATCTCTTTTTCACTCTTCTTTATGATTTACTCTTTAACTACCATCTCCTTTTCACTTTTTTTACAACCTCACTTGATTCCTTCTTTTCCTCATCAGCTTGGGGTTTGAATTCACCACTTTATTCCTCAACTCAATGGATTTACATGTTTCATCTTTCGAGTTATCCATTGTGTTACCAATAAATCCCTCACTTGAACTAGCTTAGGTCGTCATTTGTTGAGACAATTGACCGATTTGCATCTCTAAATTCTTTATAGATTCCTCGGTATTCTTGTTCATAATGATATGATTTTGTAATATCTCCTATTAAGTTTTAAACATATTATCCTGAGATTTACATACATACCCAAAGCTTTCATAAGTATCCTTCCTAAAATTTAATAGTGTTTCCTAAAGGGGTGATGTATTTCTTTGAGGTGCTTGGGGAACTTGTTGAAATCCTTTATTAGCATTCAATGTGTGATTATTGCTCCATTCGAAATTTAGATTATCCTTCTAACCAGGATTGTAGGTGCTGAAGTAAGTATTATTCTTTTGAAAAATTTCATGTTGAACTTTAACACTCTCAACCTCGGGTACACAATTATCGTTTGCGTGTCCTTCCCCATAAAAATCAAACCTAAGTGTTTAAAGCCGACTCACATTTTCTTGGGCTTGTTGGGATGCGACTAACTATTTATAAAGTGCCTCCATCTGAGCTAGTAATGTTGTGTGTGAATCAAATATGAGAACACCTTTTTGCTTCACCACTTACTCACTTGAGCGATACTCATTCTAATACATATTCTCTATCAGTGTTTTCAACTCCTCGTCTGTCTTTACTCTTAATATACCTCTAGTTGAGGCGTCGAGAAGCATTCTCATTTGTATTTTCAATCCACAAGTAAAGTGGGTCATCTATTACGTAGCACTCATATTAAGATTTTGGAACTTGTGAAATAACAACTTGAATCTTTCTTATGCATCAGATGATGACTAAGACTCGTCTTGATCAAAGTTGGAAATTATAGTTTTTCTTTGTGTAACACCCCAATTCCACCCGACAATTATTATAAAATCAAAGTTATAAAAATTCAACAACTAAATCAGGATGCTACAATCTCAACTTAAAACAACGACATTCATTACAGATACATAACACATTAACATTGGATGAACAACATAATTTAATATTTTAAAACCAACAAATTTCATAAGTAGGAAGCGGGTTCATATAATTCAACTTAAAAGGACATAATATCTTGTCCAACTGGAAACAACTTTAAAAACATAATAGTACTTAGTAAATCAATTTAAAATTCAGCAACAAAAGTAATAACAACAATAAAGCAACAAGTGTTCATCCCCCCGAGTGTTACGTACCAGAGCAACAACACCGACTCGAACTACTGAACGTAGACAACCTTCACTCTGGGTTACCTGCATGTTACCGATATAGGGAAACATTCAAACAGAAGTGGTGAGATAACTAACAATATAATTGAACGTATGATAAACATTATATTAGAATTACTTCATGCAAAATCACGGCTTCACAACTTATAAACAACAACAATTACAACAAAATATCACCAAAATATAATGATTAATTGATCAACACAACAACTCAAATATGAAACGTGGAATGCGACTTATGACTATGCACATGCATGTGGTACCAATGGAGTATAACTCCTAACTTAATAACTTGCCAATTAATAGAGGCAGCAACAATGCATAAGCCTTCAACATAATATTTGCCAATCCAGGCCAACTTACCGAGCATGAGCTCCCAACTTGTTATGCTATATATGCGACCACTTTATGAAACACGACAAAAACAACAGTAAAATATAACAACATTGACATAAGCCTACAACTTAATAATTGCTAATCAATAGAGGCAACAAAACAAAATTCATCACCTGTAACTTCAACAATTAATAACAACAACACAACAACTTACACATGCCAATACTGTTATTAACGCGGTCCTACTAAAATACTTCTACTAAATTATTCTACTGATAA
Source organism: Vicia faba (assembly GCA_948472305.1). Taxonomy (NCBI): domain Eukaryota; kingdom Viridiplantae; phylum Streptophyta; class Magnoliopsida; order Fabales; family Fabaceae; genus Vicia; species Vicia faba. The sequence goes on along the minus strand of CATIWC010000317.1, from coordinate 128,224 downwards.
GCCTTATTAATAGTTTTCTGCTAAATTAATGAAGTTATTATTTTCCTACTACTTAAATTATCTCTACTGCTACTATATTTTAGTTACTAATGTTTCTGATATTTACTACTAGCTCTGCAATTAAAACCATATCAGTTACTAACTCTGTAACTTAATAATTATCTCTGCTATTGTTTTAACTCTGCCATTATCTAACTCTACAATTTGTTAAAATCTATATACTAACAATTATTCTTCTGTTATAACTATACTACTCTGTAATTAATGAAATTATACTAACAATTTTTCTCTTCTGATCCTTAAGCGAAAACCATTAAAAAGTCATTACTCAATTTGCATGCAAGAAACAAAGAAAGAAATAAAAGAATAAAGGACATCACTTGTGCCCCTCGGCAAACCATGTGCCCCTCGGCACACCATGATCCCTTTGGCACATCCTTCATCCAATCCATGCCGCTCGGCATTCCTTCCTGCCGCTCGCCACACACCAATTTGTGTCGTTCGGCACAACCATTTTCCCCTCGACACAACCTGTAACACGCAGATTTCCAAAACCCCATGCAAACTTTGTTAATCTGTCTAAATTTTCCAGAGTTCTTTAGATTTTCAGTCTTTACTCGACTATTAATTCCAGACCAACACAATATATAATCACAATAACATAACAACTAATTTCACAACATGGTAATAATCAGATATGAAAGCAACAAGGATCCAGTATATTCAACAACCAAAATTACACGCCGTAGAAATTTATACAAACCCAATCCCTACATAATGATCATCATAAACCCCATTATAGAGTCGGAACCCCACCCTTACCTTGGATTGAAGGTTTCTCTACAATTTTCTGATCGAACCTAGCCTTGCCTCTTTTCCTTTTTCTCTTCTCTGTAACCTCTCACGTACTACTCTAAGGCTTCTTGATTTTTCTAATTAACCTAATTTCTTATTATTATAACTAACCTAATAATAATGTTATTCCTAATGGGCTCAACTTACACACCCCCACTTTACGACTTCCAACCAGTAGCATAAGCCCAACACAATTATTCTGTTACTTCATATATTATTATTATTATTAATCAACTAATTAATTAATTAATTAATTAATAATCTAACAACTTATACCAACAACTCTCAACATTTCACAACTTCAACAAATAACCCAAAAATAATTTAATTAAATAATTAATTAAATCAATTGGGCGTTACACTTCACACATACTAAGCATTGGAGTAATACCTCTCTAGAAACTTGTCTTCCAGCTCTTTCCAGGTCTAAATAGTACCATTTAGAATGCATTTCAGTCAATCCTTTGTGCGATCTATCAAAGAGAAACCAAACAAACGTAATTTTACCTGATCATCACTGATGTCACCATTTGGTTTGCACATTGAGCATGTCTCGTAGAATATACCATGATTCTCCCAAGGATCTCTGATTGCTTACTTCAAACCTAAAAGTACAAAATTCTTGTTTGTGATGTTATCAACATAGTCTTGATAAGACCTATTTTAAAATTTATGTCTAAATATATGTATTTAGATGCAAAAGTTTTGTTCTTAATAACAGTAAGAATCACTTGGTAAATTTGATGCTAAAGTTGATGAAGGTTTATTTCTTGGTTATTCTACTACATGTAAAGCTTTTTGTATTTATAACAAAAAGTCGGTGAGTATAGAAGAATATGTACATGTTACATTTGATGAAATTAACTCCAAAATTGTAATAGAGGTGGGATATTTTTATTGTGCAAGTATTTATTGAAATAACATCTTACAAGACAAAAATGCAAATGAAAAACACAACAACATCACCAAAGATTTACCGAACATTCAAACAGAAGGAGTGAGATGTCTAAAATATAATTGAACGTATGATAAACATTTTATTAGAATCAGTTCATGCAAAATCACCGCTTCACAACTTATAAACAACAACAATCACAACAAAATATCACCAAAATATAACGATTAATTCATCAACACAATAACTCAAATATGCAACGTGGAATGCGACTTATTACTTTCCACATGCATGTGGTACCAATGGAGCATAACTCTTAACTTAATAACTTGTCAATTAATAGAGGCAGCAACAAGGCATAAGCCTTGAACTTAATATTTTCCAATCCAGACCAACTTACCGAGCATGAGCTCCCAACTTGATATGTTATGCATGCGACCACTTTATGAAACACAACAAAAACAACAGTAACATATAACAACATTAGCATAAGCCTACAACTTAATAATTGTCAATCAATATAGGAAACGCAACAAAATTCATTACCTGCAACTTCAACAATTAATAACAACAACACAACAACTTACACATGCCAATACTATTATTAACACGGTCCTATTAAAATACTTCTACAAAATTATTCTACTGATAAGCCTTATTAATAGTTTTTTGCTAAATTAATGAAGCTATTATTTTCTTGCTACCTAAATTATCTCTACTGCTACTATATTTTAGTTACTAATGTTTCTGTTATTTACTACTAGCTCTACAACTAAAACCATACCAGTTACTAACTTTGTAACTTAATAATTATCTCTGTTGTTGTTTCAACTTTTCCATGATCTAACTCTATAATTTGTTAAATCTATATACTAACAATTATTCTTTTGTTATAACTATGCTACTCTATAATTAATGAAATTATACTAATAATTGTTCTCTTCTGATCTTTAATCCAAAACCATTAAAAAGTCATTACTCAATTTGCACGCAAGAAACAAAGAAAGAAAAAAACAATAAAGGACATCACTTGTGCCCCTCGGCACACCCTTCATCCAAGCCATGCCGCTCAATATGTCTTCCTGCCACTTGCCACACACCAATTTGTGTCGTTCGACACAACCATTCTGCCCCTCGACACAACCTGTTTCATGCGGATTTCCAAAACCTCACGCAGACTTTGTTAATCTGTCTAAATTTTCCAGAGTTCTTTCGATTTTCAGTTCTAACTCAACTATCAATTCCAGACCAACATAATACATAATCACAACAACATAACAACTAATTTCACAACATGGTAATAATCAGATATGAAAGCAACAGGGATTCAATATATTCAACAACCAAAGTTACACGCCATAGAAATTTATACAAACCCAATCCCTACATAATGTTCTCTATAAACCCCATTATAGAGTCGGAACCCCACCCTTACTTTAGATTGAAGGTTGCTCTATAATTTTCTGATCGAACCTAGCCTTGCCTCTTTTCCTTTTTCTCTTCTCTGTAACCTCTCGCGTACTGCTCTAAGACTTCTTGATTTTTCTAATTAACCTAATTTCTTATTATTATAACTAACCTAATAATAATGTTATTCCTAATGGGCTCAACTTACACACACCCACTTTACTACTTCCAACCAGTAACATAAGTCCAACACAATAATTCCATTAATTCCCACATTATTATTAATATTAATCAACTAATTAATTAATTAATAATAATCTAATAACTTATACCAACATTTCACAACTTCAACAAATAACCCAAAAATAATTTAATTAAATAATTAATAAAATCAATCGTGCGTTACAACTCTCCCCCACTTAGAATATTTTTGCCCTCGAAAATTTACCTCATTCGAACAACTTAGGATATGAGCCTCACATCTTGCTTTCCAACTCCCACATCATGCTTTCTCCGGCAGATCCTAACCGGACTAATTTCACCAAATCAATCTCTTTGCCTCTTAGAGTCTTCATTTCACAATTTGTGATTCGCACATGCATCACCTCTACAATAATATCCCGTACTTGAACATCATCCATATGAATCACATGAGATGGATCTGAAATATACTTCCGGAGTTGTGACAAATGAAACACATCATGAAAATTAGAAAGATTAGGCGGTAAAGACACTCTATAAGCAACTTTCCCAACTCTTCCTGAAATCTGATACGGACCAATAAAACGAGGAGTGAGCTTCTTAGACTTCAATGCTCGCCCAACACCAGTCACAGGTGTAACTCTCAGAAACACATGGTCACCTGCTTGAAATTCTAAATCTTTCCTTCACTTGTCATGATAGCTCTTTTGTCTACTTTGGGAAGCTTTCATCTTATCTCCAATTAACTTCACCTTCTCGGTAGTCTCTCGAACAATTTCAGGTCCAAGCACTACACTTTTTCCAGATTCATGCCAACATAAAGGAGTTCTACATCTCCGACCATACAACGCTTCAAAAGGTGCCATCCTAATATTAGAATGGTAACTTTTATTATAAGTGAACTCTATTAACGGAAGATAAATATCCCATGAACCTCCCTGATCAAGAGCACATGCTCTCAACAAATTTTCTAATGACTGAATAGTCCTTTCAGTTTGACCATTCGTATGAGGATGATACGTTGAACTCAACCTCAACTTAGAACCCAACGCCTCTTGCAAACTCTTCCAAAAATATGAAGTAAACCTCAGATCTCTATCTGACACAATGCACAAAGGAACACCATGCAACTTCACAATTACACTAGTGTAAATCTCCATCAACTTTGATACGAGAAAACTGATGTTAATAGGAATAAAATGAGCCGAATTCGTAAGCCTATAAATAATCACCCAAATCGAATCATGTCTTCTTGAAGTATTAGGTAATCCTGTTACAAAGTCCATCAAAATGCTATCCCATTTCCATTATGGAACTTCTAACGGTTGCATCAACCATGCGGGCTTCTGATGTTCAACTTTCAACTTCTAACAAGTTAAACATGCATACACAAATCGAGCCACCTCACTCTTCATCCCAGGCCACCAAAACAAATTCTTCAAATCATGCTACATTTTTGTAGCTCCCGGATGAATGCTTAACTTGCTTCTATGACTTTCCTCAAGGATCACTTTCTTCATCTCTGCATCATGAGGAATACAAATTCGATTATGAAATCTCAACACACCTTGCGCATCTAACTTGAAATCACTATTCTCAGATTGATCGATCCCAACCATCGAATCTACCAGTTTCACCTCTAACTTCTGAGCTTCTTTGATACTATCCAGAAAATCATTATTAATCTTCAATATCCCTAACATAACACTCTACGGTGTCACCTCGCAAACTAAAATCATATCTATGAACTGTTCAATTAATTCTAATTCTTTAACCATAATTGCCGACATATGTAAAGTCTTTCGACTTAACGCATCAACCACCATATTCACTTTTCCTGGATGATAATTCAAACCAAAATCGTAATCCTTTTAACAACTCCAACCATCTTCATTGTCTCATATTCAATTCTTTCTGATCAAATAAATACTTTAAACTCTTATGGTCGCTAAATACTTCAAATCTAGAACCATAAAGATAATGCCTCCAAATATTCAACACAAAACAACTACATCGAGCTCTAAATCATGCGTAGGATAGTTCTTTTCATGAGTCCTCAACTTCCTTGACGCATAAGCAACTAACTTTTCATTCTACATAAGCACACCTCCTAAACCCATCTTAGAAGCATCACAATATACCACAAAAGGTTCTCTTGGATTAGGTAATGTCAAAATCGGGGCCGACGTCAATCTCTTCTTCAATTCTGTAAAACTTTCTTCACACTGAACATCCCACACAAAAGCTCTCTACCTTTACAAGTCAACTTAGTTAACGGCAGTGCCAACTTAGAAAAACCTTCGATAAACCTTCTATAATAACCAGCTAATCCTAAAAAGCTTCTAATCTCGATAGCCGACTTTGGAGTTTCTCATTGCAACACATCATCTACTATAGATGGATCTACAATAATGCCCCTACCTGAGATCACATGACCAAGAAAACTAACCTCTTTTAACAGAAATTCACACTTGGACAGCTTTGCATACAACTTCTTCTCTTTCAAAACTTGCAATACTATTCTTAAGTGTTTTGCATGCTCTTCTTCCGATTTAGAGTAAATCAAAATGTCATCAATGAACACCACTACAAACCAATCCAAATAAGTATGAAAGATACATTTCATGCACTCCATGAATACTCCTGATGCATTAGTAACACCGACAGGCATCATGAATACTCGTAATGTCCTTAACACATTCTGAACGCCGTCTTCTAGATATCTTCATCCTTCACTTTAATCTGATGGTAACCCGACCTGAAATCAATCTTACTAAACACACGAGCATCCACCAATTGATCCATCAAGTCGTATATTCTCGGAAGTGGATACTTGTTCTTAATTGTCACTTTATTCAATTGTCTATAATCAACACAAAGCCTCATACTTCCATCTTTCATCTTCACTAGCAACACTGGAGCTCCCCACGATGATACACTTGGTCTTACAAATTTATTTTCAAGTAACTCTTCCAATTTCTTCTTTAATTCTAACAATTCAGATGCAGACATCTTGTATGGTGCCATATAAATAGGTCTGGTACCAGGTACAAGATCAATAGCAAATTCAACTTCTCTCTCTGGTGGTACATCAGGAATTTCATCAGGGAAAACTTCAGGAAATTCATGTAACACTTGTAATTCCTTAATTATAACTTTATTCTCGACAGATAGCAATGCCATCAATGAGAACATCTGAGCCTATTCTTGCATCAACTGTCTAGCAGACATCAAACCAGCTTCCTCTTCTTCAGGAGTAGAAAACTTCACAGACTTGTTATAACAGTTAATATGAACATAGTTATGCTCTAAAGGCAAACACATTGTTATAACCAGTTCATATCTAAGATCACATCCAACCCACTTAAAGGAAAATAAACTAAATTAACACCAAAGTCTTTGTCGAAGATCGATAACGAATACTTTAAACACACAAGAGAAGTAGTCACCGCTGGAGTGTCGACAACCGTCTCTCTATTCATAGAAGACAACATAAGATCCAATATTTCAACACAATCAACAGTAATAAAGCAATGAGTAGCACCGATATCAATAATAGTAATTAAAGGAGTATTATTAATGAAACATGTACCTTTGATGATTTTGTCCTTATTAGTCGTCTGGTTCTCAGCCAAAGGGAACACTTTTCCACTAGTTTTCACTTTTTTTGGTTTCTGACACTGACTACCAATGTGTCCTTCTTCACCACAGTTGAAACAAATCATCTCCTTATGCTTGCATTCAGATATAGCATGTCTAGTCTTACCACAACCGTAACATCTCTTCACTTCAGCAGTACACATGTTGCTCTTATGACTAGGTTTTCCACATTTGAAACAAACCACACCAACAAGAGCATCTCCCCCACTAGTTCTCTAACCCTGAGAAACTTTCTGTTTACCCTTACCAGCTGGGGCATCATAAGGCTTACCACGGTTCTGTTGGTGCTTACCCCTCTTCTCATTAATAATATTATAGTGAGCATTACTATCCTCTTCATAGATCCTACAACTATCAATCAAATCAGCAAAGACACGAATCTTCTGGTATCCAAATTCCTTCTTGATCTCTGGGTGTAACCCATTCTCAAACTTGATACACTTTGAAAACTCGACATTTGCCTCGCTGTAGTGCGGTTAAAACATAGCCAACTCGGCAAACTTTGCAGCATACTCAACAACCGGCATACTCCTCTGCTTCAGCTCAAGAAATTCAATTTCCTTCTTACCATGAACATTTTCAGGGAAATACTTCCTCAAAAATTCTCTATGAAACACAGCCCAGGTGACATCTTCACCTGTAGCTTCCAACTTCTGACATGTCTCTAGCCATAAGTCATCAGCTTCGACTACTAGCATATAAGTGTCATATCTAACCTTCTACGCTGGAGCACAGTCCATCACACAGAAGATCCTCTCAATCTCCTTCAACCAATCTAACGATCTGTCAGGATCAAACTTACCCTTGAAGGTAGACGAATTCTCCCTCTGGAAGGTCGCCAAACTACGAGATCCAACATTTCTGTCAGTGCTCAGCTGATTCTCCATACATGTGCCATTTCTTCTAAAGTAGCAGTAAGTGCAGCGTCATTCCTTCCATCCATCTCAACTTATCACTACAGCATAAAAAACGGTTAGAACTCAAGTTAACATTACTCGATTTTTAGACAAAACTACGACTCAACAACTTGGTCAGACGTACTGACCTGCTCTGATACCACTATTACAACACCCCAATTCCACCCGAAAATTATTATAAAATCAGAGTTATAAAAATTCAATAACTAAATAAGGATGCTACAATCTCAACTTAAAACAACAACATTCATTACAGATACATAACACATCTACATTGGATGAACAACATAATTTAGTCTTCTAAAACCAACAACTTTCATAACTACGCAACAGATTCATATAATTTAACTTAAAAGGACATAATATCTTGCCCAACTGGAAACAACTTTAAAAACAACATAGTACTTAGTAAATCAATTTAAAATTCAACAACAGAAGTAATAACAATAATAAAGCAACAAGCGTTCACCCCACCCCCCACCCCCCCACCCCCCCCCCCCCCCCCCCGAGTGTTACGTATCAGAGCGACGACACCAACTCGAACTACTGAAGTTACCTGTATGTTATCGACATAGGGAAACATTCAAACAGAAGGGTTAAGATATCTAACAATATAATTGAATGTATGATAAACATTATATTAGAATCAGTTCATGCAAAATAACTGCTTCACAGCTTATAAACAACATTAATCACAACAAAATATCACCAAAATATAACGATTAATTCATCAACACAACAACTCAAATATGCAACATGGAATGCGACTTATTACTATGCACATGCATGTGGCACCAATGGAGCATAACTCCTAACTTAATAACTTGCCAATTAATAGAGGCAACAACAAGGCATAAGCCTTCAACTTAATATTTTCCAATCCAGGCCAACTTACCAAGCATGAGCTCCCAAATTGATATGCTATGTATGCGACCACTTTATGAAACAAAAAAAAACAGTAACATATAACAACATTTGCATAAGCCTACAACTTAATAATTTCCAATCAATAGAGGAAACACAACAAAATTCATCTCCTGTAACTTCAACAATTAATAACAACAACATAACAACTTACACATGCCAATACTGTTATTAACACGGTCCTACTAAAATACTTCTACTAAATATTCTACTGATAAGCCTTATTAATAGTTTTCTGCTAAATTAGTGAAGCTATTATTTTCCTGCTACCTAAATTATCTCTACTGCTACTATATCTTAGTTACTAATGTTTTGTTATTTACTACTAGCAACTAAAACCACACCAGTTACTAACTCTGTAACTTAATAATTATCTCTGCTATTGTTTTAACTCTGCCATGATCTAACTCTACAATTTGTTAAATCTATATACTAACAATTATTCTTCTGTTATAACTATGCTACTCTGTAATTAATGAAATTATACTAACAATTGTTCTCTTCTGATCCTTAAGCCAAAACCATTAAAAATTCATTACTCAATTTGCACTCAAGAAACAGAGAAAGAAAAAAAAGAATAAAGGACATCACTTGTTCCCCTCGGTACACCATGTTCCCCTCGGCATACCCTTCATCCAAGCCATGCCGCTTGGCATGCCTTCCTGCCGCTCACCACACACCAATTTATGTCGTCCAGCACAACCAATCTTCCCCTCGGCACAGCCTGTTTCATGCAGATTTCCATAACCCCGTGAAAACTTTGTTAATCTGTCTAAATTTTCCAGAGTTCTTTCGATTTTCAGTCTTTACTCGACTATCAATTCCAGACCAACACAATATATAATCACAACAACATAAAAACTAATTTTACAACATGGTAATAATCAGATATGAAAGCAAAGGGATTCAGTATATTCAACAACCAAAATTACACGTTGTGGAAATTTATACAAACCCAATCCATACATAATATTCATCATAAACCCTATTATAGAGTCGGAACCTCACCCTTACATTAGATTGAAGGTTGCTCTACAATTTTCTGATCGAACCTAGCCTTGCCTCTTTTCCTTTTTCTCCTCTCTGTAACCTCTCATGTACTGCTCTAAGACTTCTTGATTTTTCTAATTAACCTAATTTCTTATTAGTATAACTAACCTAATAATAATTTTATTCCTAATGGGTTCAACTTACACACCCCCACTTTACTACTTCCAACCAGTAGCATAAGCTCAACACAATTATTCCATTAATTCCTTAATTATTATTATTAATCAACTAATTAATTAATTAATAATAATCTAACAACTTATACAAACAACTCTCAACATTTCACAACTTCAACAAATAACCTAAAAATAATTTAATTAAATAATTAATTAAATCAATCGGGCGTTACACTTTACACAAACTAAGCATTGGAGTAATACCTCTCTAGAAACTTGTCTTCCAGCTCTTTCCCGGTCTAAATAGTACCATTTAGGATGCATTGCAGCCAATCCTTTGTGCGATCTATCAAAGAGAAACCAAACAAATGTAATTTTACCTTATCATTACGGATGTCACCATTTGGTTTGCACATTGAGCATGTCTCGTAGAATATAACATGATTCTTACAAGGATCTCCGATTGCTTGCTTCAAACCTAAAAGTACAAAATTCTTGTTTGTGATGTTATCAACATAGTCTTGATAAGACCTATTTTAAAATTTATGTTTAAATATATGTATTTAGATGCAAAAGTTTTGTTCTTAATAACGGTAAGAATAACTTGGTAAATTTGATGCTAAAGTTGATGAAGGTTTATTTCTTGGTTATTCTACTACAAGTAAAGCTTTTTCTATTTATAACAAAAAGTCGGTGACTATAGAAGAATATGTACATGTTACATTTGATGAAATTAACTCCAAAATTGTAATAGAGGTGGGATATTTGTATTGTGCAAGTATTTATTGAAATAACATCTTAGAAGACAAAAATGCAAATGAAAAACACAACAACATCACCAAGATTTACCGAAAGAATTGAGAGCTGCAAGAGTCCATCTAATTGAACATGTCACAGGAGATACCTCAAAGAAGTCTTTTATAACAAGATTGATGAAAATGATACCATTTTAATAAACAAAGCAATACTTATTTCAAAAGAATAGAATCAATATAAGGGTATAGGCTTTGATGAAACTTATGTCTTTATAGCTATATTAGGAGACACTTGAATGCTTCTTGCTTTCTTTTGCATCATGAATTTTAAACTCTTCCAAATGGATGTTAAAAGAATGTTCCTAAGTGGCTACATCCAAGAGGAAGTATATGTTAATCAATCTCTTGACTTCAAAACTTATCTTCTTTTAATTATGTCTTCAAGTTGAAAAAGACTTTATATGGTTTAAAACAAACCCATTACGCTTTGTATGACCTTTTGAGCAAGTTTATACTTGAAAACAATTTTGAAGTAGGCAAATAAAATAATTTAAGAAGAATAATAATAAATTTGTAGTCTCGGCTAGGTTGTGTCTAATTAATAAAATAAAAAATAATTTAAACTGGGCGTTCTGGGCCTGGAGGGCCTTGATAGCTTGTTGACCCTGGGCTAAGCTCATGACCAGCTCTTGAAACTGGGCGTTCTGGGCCTGGAGGGCCTTGATAGCTTGTTCGTTGGATGATTCAGGATTCATGATGACTGCTGAAATAAACAGCGAAGAAGATTAAGCAACCTGTAAAAAAGAGTACCTGTTATGCACATGATGCATGATATGCTATTTATGCAATGCATTCAAGGGTTCGAAAGTTCAAATTTGTTGTAGACAAAAAAGGAACACATGTTGTATTAAGAAATAATATGTTCAGTACATCAGGGCCTCATGGGAAAAACATTACAAAATAATTAATCCCAAAAGACATTGCGCATCCTCTTTGGAGCGATGTAGGTGTTGAGAGTCTTTTCCTCGTGTAGTAGATGGGTGAGTTCCAAGACCTTCTTCTCATTGGCATGTAGACTGGTTTCAAGAGAATTATGTTCTTCCTTGAGTTAGATCCAGCTCTTTTGCATTTCTTCCCAAGATGTTGGCATGTCAGGATGTTGAATGGTGTATGGCACCTCTCCTTCCAAAACTGGCTCTTTGATCACGGGGAGAACATGAGGATATGGCATCACCAGCTTCTGGGAGCGGGCTCGTACCCACTTGAGATAAGGCTCCAGGGGGATGGAGTTCTTGTGCCCCAGTGTCTTGCTATCTACCTTGTTGGGCATCCTCCAAGCTCTGATAAATCTCTGGCGAAGTCCTTGTGCATCGTTGTCGAAGTCAAAAACTATGCCAGGGATCAACATGTCATGAGGGCCATCCCTCCGAGCATATCCAAACTGTCTCAAAGCCAGACATGGGTTGTAAGTAATGCCCCCTCTAATTCCAAGTAAAGGAACATTAGGAAACTCTCTGCAACGATCAATGATAGTGACATTTTCTCTGGACCGAGAACACCAATGTATATCAGCATGTGTAAGAGTCATTAATCGTTGTGACCATCTCAAACCCCGCTCGTTATTCAAAACTGACTGTGGAAGGTGCAAAATAAACCACCTTTCCAGGAGAGGAGTGCAGCACATGAGAACACCTCTTTTTCTCATGGTTCGAGTGTAACATGAGTGAAGGATGTCCCCAAGCAATGTAGGTATAGGATTCCTGGACATGAAGATCTTGACAGCATTGATATCTATAAGCTGATCCGGATTCGGGAACAATACCAACCCATAGACAAGGAGTGCCACAACCTCTTCAAAGGCTTGTAGGTCAAGGGAATTCCAACATTCTTGGGCCTTCTCAAACAGGAACTTTTCCAAGAATCCTTTGATACCACTTCTAACTTCCCAATGTCCCTTGATGTCAGATGGTTGTAGGCATAATGCTTTAGCAACCTCTTCAAGTTTTGGTTCCCTTTCCGTACCGTTGTAGGGTAGTTGACTAAGGATAGGAATCTTCAGAAGCTGAGAAAACTCTTCCAAAGTAGGCACCAGTTGATAATCCAGGAAAGTAAAACAGTGGTGCAAGGGGTCAAAGAACTGGAACAACACTTTCACCATATCCTCTTCAATGTTGGTATTGACCAAGCTGATGAGTCTACCATGCCTTTCACTGAAGGAAGAGTTCTCGGGAATCCTGGATGTAAGATCCTTAAGCTGAGGAGGGACCCTTACAAGGTTGATCTGAATTGTCTTTCTGCGGAGAGATTCCATGTCCTACAAAACAAGAACAAAGATGAAGGTTTGAACCCTTGAAGTGGTTAGTAAATGCATATGATGCTGTATGATGCTATGATGTTATGATAAGGACACACCACAAGTATTCACAAAAAAGCAAACATGATAAGGCACACAAGTCACACCAGACAACCCTTAGAGTTTAGGCCAGCATGAAGTTTGGGGTACTACCCTCTTGAAGTTGGTGGGCTCAAAACCTGTCCTATCAAAAGTAACCGGGTTCTAAGGAGCTCAATATCATTGGGTTGTTTTCTGTGTTCATTGTTTTGATTTAGCCAATGAACTGGCGATCAAAATATTCCAAGAAAACAACCCTCAATGAGTGTAGTATTGAGTATCTACCAACTCCGGACTGCACCAAAGTCGGTCATCTCACTACCCCTAAAGAGGCCAGGATGGTCAAGTAAGGTTCCTAAGGTCAGTTGATGCTTCACGACACCACGCGGCGGCCCCGTACTCTCCTTGACTTGACTCAAGGGTTACCGGTACTCACCAAAGGGCCACATCAATGTAGAAACTGCTTCAACCGTGTCGGTATACCCCGCACAGTTCCCTCACAGTTTGTTGCTACCTAAAAGGTATCCCCCCAGATCCGGGTTAGGATCTATAGAACTCCCAAAACAGGCCCACAATATTAAAGCAATCAAAACAGGCAATTGAAAACATAAGAGTGGTCTAATCATAAGGTACACCTCACTTTTAAAAAGCTTCCCCAGCAGAGTCGCCAGTTCTGTGATCGGTGGAAATAGAACTGACTGTTTTTAAGCTGGTTCGCGAAATGTCGCGGTAAGCAAGAGTCGCCACCGTCTTTTATGTTCTCCAACATGGAAAGGACAAAAGCACAGCAAAATTCCTTCTTTGAGATGTCTCTCGGTTCGGGAGGTAGATTTATAGAAAGGGAAGGTGTTAGCACCCTTTCTATCCGTGGTTATCCACGGGCTCTTAGGTACTTGCTCTTATGTTTTCAAAAGATTGTTTGCTTTTCAAGTGTGTGGGGGTTTTGAAAAAAATTTTCGTTTGAAAAATTTCTAAGTAACTCTTGTATCTGTCCTCAAGAGTGTATGAAAAATTTGTTTGAAAACTTTTGAAAGTGTCAGTGTGAAAAGTTGTTTTTGTTTGTTTGAGAGAGCAAGTACCCATGAGAATCTACCTACTCTAAGGAATTAGGTTGTGTAAGAGTCCTTTAGACAGTGCTATCCCACTATTGAGAAGTAGGTAGCACCGTCGTTGGAGTTGTTTGGGACAATTCGATTATTAGGGACACTGTGGTCACCGAAGCAATAGTAGGACACCTTAGAAGTAACCCTAATGTCCTAGATCCTTTTTTATTCGAGGCAACCGTTCCGAGGCAACTGGATCTTAGACAAGAGGGCGACCTCTAAAACACCCTATACTTGATGACCACGTTCGAGGCAACCAGTGAGGCGTACCCTAGGAGTGGCATGTGCTTGTGTGTTGTTTTTCAGTTAATATTTATCTTTGATCATGCATTTGTGAGCTACGGATTAATTTTATTTGGCATACAGTCTTGCAGGCATAATTAACAGTTAAGAGTGCGGAAAATAAAGTGCGGAAATATGAATCTACGCTATTACAAGGCGCGGGTCTATACATCGCCAAAAACAAAAACCCGTTTTGGAAAATAAATGCGGAAAGTAAAGAAAGCGGTAAACCTAATTAACTATTACATCCTCTCAGCAGATACATAAATAATCAAAAATAATTAAAGCGAAAAGAAATAGAATCGGGACGTCCTTAGGGTTTTTGACCCTTTTGAGAAAAGAATTTAAGTTTTGTCCTTTTTTGCAATTAATTCAAATTAACCTAATTTACTAATTAATTATTTAAGAAAAAAATGTTTTTTATGTTTTTTTATGTAAAATAAAACAAAAGGAATTAAAATTAAAAGTTAGTAAAAGCTAATTCTAAGTTTATTTTATTTATTGTAAAAAAAAAGTTAAAGTTAACCTAATTTAACTAATTTAATTAATTTACATTTTATTTAAAAAAATAATAATTAATAAATTAGAATAATGATAATAAGAAAATATGATTGAAAATTGTCAAACCCTAATTCTACATAATTTTTATTTATTGAGAAAAAGGTTAAAATTAAACCTAAATTAAACTAAGTTGATTAATTAGAATTTATTTACAAAATAAATTAATAAATAAAAATAGTAATAATTAATAAAAATATTCACATTTTTTTATTCTCTGAATTTATTAAAAATATTAATTTGTTAGTTAATTAAATAATATTAATAGTTATTAAAGAAAATAAAAGGAAAAGAAGAAAAAATAAAAAGTAGTAAAACCAGGGGGAGTGTGATGGACCCATGGGAGGTTTGTCTGGAAATTTCAGGCCCAATAGCACAAAGCCTTTGTTGACTTCTGGGAATTGGCTATGCACGCTTTGACTGGGGAACATGGTATTCCTCCTCTCATGGCCATTGAAGGTACATGATGGAATGCTCTTAAGCGCCTGCACATGATTATATTATGCAAAACAAGAAACAAATATGGGGTGGACCTGGGAATCGAACCCAGGTCCCAACAATTTCCAGACACGTCCCTTTCCACTGAGCCAAGCGCTTATCTTTGTTAATATAATGGACCATGAAAATAATATAAAAAAAAAACAATTATGCTGGAAACCAAGAAAAAGCGCGCATTATATTTGAATCATCCAATAGCTTGCTTCCACGTCCTTCGTCTCCTACCTTTTTCCTGTAAAACAAAAGCAATTAGCGGGGGTTTTTAACCCCCACAACCTGCATCAAGAGAAAATAGCGAATAGAACTATGCGTTATATAAATAGGGCGCGACATGTCCAATGAATTCGTCTTGATCTTGAGTCCAACCATGGGCATCATTAGTCCTAATTTTGCTTGGTCAAGAAAGCCCTAAAATCCAAGCTTCGAAACCCTAGATTTCTTTAATGGCAGTTTTCGTTTCAGGGCATCATAATTAAATTAATCTTTACCATTAGCTTCAGAATGATGTTATAAATGCAAAGCAATGATTATATCATGTTAAGGATGCATAAAACGTGAGTTTCGATTCTGAAAAAGAATAAGCAAACCGTGATTTTGTTTGGACGTGTTCTTGAGCTTTGAGGCTTGTTTTTGATTGCAATGTGTTCCTGAGTGTCCCAGCAATGTATTGGAATCGTTCTAAGGCTTTGAATTGGTCTGCAATATGAAAAAAAGTTTCAAGCTTTCTTTGAATTTTTGGAATTTGGCTATGGTTCTTGCAGCAGTTTTTGCACGTCCAAGGCTTTAGGGTTTGGTTATGCTCTTATAGTAGAATGGATTTAGGGTTCAATCTTTGTCCAAGAATCCATGAAATTATGTTTTGCATCTTTGATTTCAATCAAATATTTTTGCACATTTTTGATTGATAAAACTTGCTAAAATTGGATATTTTGGTCCCCTTGATTGGCAAACGAAATCTTCAGCATGTGTTGGTCATATTTGCTCCACAAAAGATTTGAAAATAATATCTTTTGAATTTTCCTACAATTAAATGAATTAAATGAATTAATATTAATAGAAATTCAATTAATTAATTAAAAATAAGAAAATAAATCAATTTAAGCTCAATGGGTCGTGCATAGGCCTTGGACAAAGTTTCAAGAAGGAATTTGAGGCCCATTAGCAAAAATGAAGTGTTTTGAGCAAAGTTGACTTTTGCAAGTTTCCAAAAATTTCCCAACTTCTCCAATGCATATCTTGCTCAATTTTGATCATATGAACATGTTCTTAGACATTTTGGAAAGGTCTTGAAGTCCTCTAACCAATGCCTTTGATCCCATGTCATTTTGATTTACCAATCTCAAGTTATGGTCTTTGACTTAAAGTGCCTTTTTGTTGACTTTTGAAATTGACCTATAATGTAGAAATTGATAACTTTTTGTGAGAGCATTTATTGGACTTGGAATGTGAAGATGAGTTGTAGGAAATGTCATCCCCTTCAAAATGAGCATTGGATGGGATTTTTCTGATTAACCATGAAAAGGTTATACCCTGGTCAAGTTACAGTTGACTTTTCAGCTGTCCAAAAATAGAAACTTTTGGCATCTTGATGATTTTTGAGCCATGCTTGTGGAATCATGATCAAGACTTGATCAAATGATGATTGTGGCTTCAAAATAAGATGTTGACCAAAAATTTTGACTTTTGACTGCCAAATGACCATTTTGCCCCTGCAGTTGATTGTGAACCAAATGAAGCTTTTGACTGTGCAACTTGACCCTGTGAGTCTTGAAACTTGCCATGTAGATGCTTGAGGATATGTGTAGGCCTATGGGACTTGATTGGACCATTGAAAACCTCAAATTCACTGAAGGAACCAAAACCCTAATTTTTGACTGGCTTAGGAGATGATTGGACTGTGCAACCCTTGAGAGATTTTGAACCATTTGAAGATTGACTTTGACAAATCTTGAAGAATATGGGAGGGAAAATTTTGGGGTACAATAGTTGCCCCTGTTCAATCTTCTTAAACCTGAGGATGTAGATTGGCTTACGTGCCTTTCGTGATCCGAAGGTGGAAGATGATTGAACACTAGAGTGCCCAGAAATTTGCACTCGCATAGTAGAATATCAGCAGTGCGATGGCGGGAATGGGTTTATAGATGCCATTTGGAAAGGTGGTGGATAGGGGGATGGGCTTATAGATGCCATCTAGATGTGTGACAGAATCTTGTCGGGAATGGGCTTATAGATGCCATTTGGAGGTTTCGATCGCGTAAGAGATTCCTTAGTGAGTACTTGCGTACCTGAGAAAGAAAGATAATTACCTGGACTGTTACAGGGGTTGATCTTAAAACTCTTCATGCAGACATGCCCTGGCTGGATACAGGTATCGAATCTACAGTTGATTGCTCACAGATATGCCCTGGCTAGATACAGGAATCGAATCCGGAACTTCAAAAAGGTTGCTTACAGACGTGCCCTGGCTAGATACAGGTATCGAATCTACAAACAATCGCTCACAGATGTGCGCTGGCTAGATACAGGTGTCGAATCTACAATCAGTTACTCACAGATATGCCCTGGCTAGATACAGGAATCGAATCTGGAATTCTTCGTCTACAGATATGCCCTGGCTGGATACAAGAATCGAATCTCTAAACTCTTCATGCAGACATGCCCTGGCTGGATACAAGAATCGAATCTACAATCAGTTACTCACAGATATGCACTGGCTAGATACAAGAATCGAATCTGGAATTGGCCGTCTACAGATATGCCCTGGCTGGATACAGGAATCGAATCTCTAAACTCTTCATGCAGACATGCCCTGACTAGATACAGGTATCGAATCTACAATTAATCACTCACAGATATGCCCTGGATGGATACAGGAATCGAATCTGGAATTTGGTCGTCTACAGATATGCCCTGGCTGGATACAAGTATCGAATCTCTAAACTCTTCATGCAGACATGCCCTGGCTGGATACAGGAATCGAATCTACAATCAGTTACTCACAGATATGCCCTGGCTAGATACAGGAATCGAATCTGGAATTGGCCATCTACAGATATGCCCTGGCTGGATACAGGAATCGAATCTCTAAACTCTTCATGCAGACATGCCCTGGCTGGATACAGGAATCGAATCTACAATCAGTTACTCACAGATATGCCATGGCTAGATACAGGAATCAAATCTGGAATTAGCCGTCTACAGATACGCCCTAGCTGGATACAGGAATCGAATCTCTAAACTCTTCATGCAGACATGCCCTGACTAGATACAGGTATCGAATCTACAATTAATCACTCACAGATATGCCCTGGCTGGATACAGGAATCGAATATAGAATTTGGTCGTCTACAGATATGCCCTGGCTGGATACAAGTATCGAATCTCTAAACTCTTCATGCAGACATGCCCTGGCTGGATATAGGAATCGAATCTACAATCAGTTACTCACAGATATGCCCTGGCTAGATATAGGAATCGAATATGGAATTGGCCGTCTACAGATATGCCCTGGCTGGATACAGGAATCGAATCTCTAAACTCTTCATGCAGATATGCCCTGGCTGGATACAGGTATCGAATCTATAATTAATCACTCACAGATATGCCCTGGCTGGATACAGGAATCGAATCTGGAATTCTTCGTCTACATATATGCCCTGGCTGGATACAGGTATCGAATCTCTAAACTCTTCATCCAGACATGCCCTAGCTAGATACAGGTGTCGAATCTACAATCAGTTACTCACAGATATGCCCTGGCTAGATATAGGAATCGAATCTGGAATTCTTCGTCTACAGATATTCCCTGGCTGGATACAGGAATCGAATCTCTAAACTCTTCATGCAGACATGCCCTGGCTAGATACAGGTATCGAATCTACAATCAGTCACTCACAGATATGCCCTGGCTAGATATAGGAATCGAATCTGGGATTGTGACAGTTGATAGTAATCATCTTTGGATTGTCCTTTTCCTGAAAAGGCAAAACTTTAGTTGTCTGCAATGTCATGCTGTATGAAATGCATGATGTCATGATGTTCAAAAATGAGATAGTGTTGTATGTATGTAAGCAGGATGTATAAAATGTGGAATGTCTATGAATGTATTTTCGTCTAGGCAAATAAATCCTTGATGAACGCCGGGAAGTTGAATCCTGGGCTGATGTTGAAGAGTAGAGTTCTTCATTTCCGCTGGGGATGATGGTTGCAAGAATAAACCGGTAGGAGAAGATGACTCCGTTGGGGAATAAACTTGTTAGAGAGATAACTCTGCGGGGATTTACTCTGTGGGAAGAGATACTTCACTGAGATTTTGATGAGAACTCCGCTGGGGATTCCTGTTGATAAGCTTTGTTGGGGAATTTGATGAACTCCGCTGGGGATAAGAAGAATTTCGCCGAGGACGATCTTTCCGTGGTAATTAGCTGAGGATAACCCAGTTATAAGCTCTGGTGGGGAATAACCTTTGAACATGGTCGGGGAGAGATATGTGTACTCTGCAGGGGATAAGCTTCCAGAATCTACTGGGGATATGGATTCAGCTCTCCTGGGGAATCTTTTGGACTGTACCGGGGAAGTGGCTCCACTGGGGTGTCTGTATTCCGCCGGGGATCAATCTTATACCAAGACTGTTGGGGATGCTTGTTTAGGAACATTCGTATACTCCGCTGGGGAATATTGAGATTTTCTGGGGATATCCAACTTCCTTAAGGCTGACTGTAGGCTAACTCTGCTTGGGGAGAGTATCGTTGACTTGCTGGAGAGTATTGTGCCTTGTCGGGGTTGATGGGAGACCAACTCTGCTTGGGGAGAGTATGGATGAATCTTGTCTTACTCTGCGGGGAGTGGAGGTATCTTGGTTACGTTCTTCAGCTGAACTTACCTTGGTACCTTGGTGGGCAGAGCAACTAGATCGCTTAGACAACTCATTATTGCCCCTGTTTCTGATGTCACCTGTAATTAGTCCTTTGTTTCGTATGCAAATATTTATGATCAGCAATTAATGTCAAATGCATATATCAAAAATGAACATTGGACGTTCTTTGCAAAACAAAACGGATAAAGGAAAAACAATTGGAAATTTGTCTGAAAAGTGAATTTGTATTGATTTTTGAATTTGCCTGTAAATAGGCGTTTGTGTACAAGAGGCTGACGTCCTAGTAAGAGAACACCGCCGAACAACAGAGTTTATACATTTTGTGAAAAGAAAACAAAACAGCTATGTGAAAAAATAATCCCACTGGGTTCCAACTCTGTTATCGCCTTTATGTCTTCAAGCATCTCATCACTTTGCTGCTTAGTTGACGATGAAGCTGACTGATTGGTGCCGTCTGAGCCTGATAGTTGATGCCGAATTCTGGATGCGAGGTGATCCAATGAGACATAGTATTACGCTTTAATCCCTAACTTTTTCCTGAACCGCCCTTTCGGGTTTTCAGTCCACCGGGATACCCATTTTTGCCCAAGCCGCCTTTTCAGGTTTTCGACTTGCCGGGTGTACAGATTTTTTCATTTCATCCCTTATTTTTTCCCAAACCCTTTTGGTTCGCCGGGAAGCCCTTATTTTTGCCTAGTTGTGTCAACCTAGCGGGTCTTTTATCATGCGTAGTATCTTTTTACTATGTCTGCATTGGCGGGGTGAGGAAGGTCGTCACCATCCATGGTGGTTAGAATCATAGCTCCTCTTGAGAATATATGTTTAACCACAAATGGCCCTTCGTACGTAGGGGTCCATTTTCCCCTGGGATCACTTTGAGGAAGAATGATGCGCTTGATTACCAAGTCTCTGACTTGATACTCTTGTCGTCTGACTTTCTTGTTAAATGCCCTAATCATCCGTTTTTGGTACGTCTGACCATGACACATAGCAGTAAGTCTCTTTTCGTCAATTAGATTTAATTGATCAAGTCGAGTCTGGATCCAGTCATCTTTGCTCAAACCTGTATCCTTCATTATTCAGAGAGAGGGTATCTGGACTTCAATAGGCAAGACTGCCTCCATGCCATAGACCAAGGAAAAGGGAGTTGCCCCTGTTGACGTCCGTGTTGAGGTACGGTACCCATGAAGAGCAAACGGTAACATCTCGTGCCAATCTTTGTAGGTCACTGTCATCTTCTGCACAATCTTCTTGATGTTTTTATTAGCTGCTTCTATAGCCCCATTCATCTTCGGCCGGTAGGGAGAAGAGTTGTGGTGCTGTATTTTGAATTGCTCGCAGAGCTCAGTGATCATCTTGTTGTTAAGATTGGTACCATTATCTGTAATGATCCTTTCCGGGACTCCGTATCGATAGATCAGGTTATGCCGAATGAACCGTGCCACGACGTTCTTGGTTACCGTAGCGTAGGAAGCTGCTTCAACCCACTTTGTGAAGTAATCAATTGCTACCAGGATGAAGCGATTCCCGTTAGATGTCGTAGGTCTAATTTCGCCGATCATATCAATGCCCCACATTGCAAAAGGCCAAGGTGCTGTCAAGATGTTCAGAGGAACTGGAGGAATGTGCACCTTATCAATATAGATCTGGCATTTGTGACACGTCCGAGAATGTTGGTAACAGTCAGCTTCCATTGTGGACCAGAAATATCCTGCCCGAAGGATTTTCTTTGCCATGGTATGTCCACTGGAGTGGGTTCCGAAGGTACCTTCATGTAGCTCTGTCATGATCCTTTCTGCTTCATTTTTATCCATACAACGCAGTAAGGTTGAATCGTGGTTTTGTTTGTAGAGAATGCCGTTGCTGAGGAAGAATTTTGCCGCGAACCTTCTCAGAAACTTCTTGTCGTTGACAGATGCACCCTCGGGGTACTCTTGAGCTTCCAAGTACCTCTTCACTTCATGATACCAAGGTTTCTCAGTTATCTCTTCAGCCTCAAGATCACAACAATATGCAGGTTCATCCAATTTCCAAATGATGATCCGGGGAGCCTCGTTGTCCCATTTGACTTTGAACATAGAAGACATCGTAGCCAGCGTGTCCGCCAACCGATTCTCCTCTCTTGGGAAGTGTTCAAAAGTTATCTCCGTGAAATGGGGGATCAACGTCAACACACACTCTTTGTAAGGAATAAGATTTGGGTGTTTCGTATCCCACTCGCCTTTGATCTGATTGATCATGAGAGCGGAATCTCTGAAGACACTCAGAAACTTGATCCTTAAGTCAATTGCAGCTTGAAGACCCGTGATGCATGCCTCATACTCCGCCATGTTGTTGGTGCAGTTGAAACATAGCCGGGCAGTAAGTGGAGTATGAGTGCCTTTAGGGGATATGATCACGGCACCAATACCGTTACCCAAAGCGTTTGAGGCTCCGTCAAAGTGCATAGACCATCGGGATCCTTCCTCAGGTCCTTCATCCGGTCCAGGTACTTCACAATCAGTCACCACCATGATGTTCTCGTCTGGAAATTCAAAGTTCATCGACTGGTAATCGTCCACTGCCTGATGTGCCAAATGGTCTGCCAATACACTTCCCTTGATTGCTTTCTGAGTTGTGTACTGGATGTCATATTCCGTCAAGATCATCTGCCATCTTGCTATTCTTCCGGATAAGGCGGGCTTTTCGAATATGTACTTGATTGGATCCATTTTTGAAATTAAGAGAGTAGTGTGAGTCAACATATACTGTCTCAGCCGGAGAGCAGCCCATACCAAAGCACAGCAAGTTTTCTCGAGCAGTGAGTATCGGGTCTCACAGTCGGTAAACTTTTTGCTAAGGTAATAAATGGCGTGCTCTTTTCGGCCAGACTCGTCATGCTGCCCCAGTACACACCCCCATTGAGTTGTCCAGTACTGTCAAGTATAAGATTAGAGGTCTCCCTTCAACCGGTGGCATAAGAATGGGTGGTTCTTGGAGATACTCTTTGATTCTGTCGAAAGCAGCCTGACATTCATCGTTCGAACATACTACTTGATCTTTCTTCAGCAGCTTGAAGATTGGTTCACAGGTAGCAGTTAGATGCAAGATGAACCGGGCAATGTAGTTCAGCCGCCCTAGAAAGCCTCTGACTTCTTTCTCTGTCTTTGGAACTGGCATCTCTTGTATGGATTTCACCTTGGCAGGGTCCACTTGAATACCTTGGTCGCTCACGACGAAGCCCAGCAACTTTCCAGATCTCACCCCAAAGGTACACTTGTTTGGGTTCAACCTCAGCTTGTACAACTTCAGACGGTCAAACAGCTTCTGTAGATGGTCAAGGTGTTCCTCCTCAGTTTGGGACCTTGCAATCATATCATCGACATACACTTCGATCTCATGGTGGATCATATCAGGAAATAAAGCGACCATGGCACGTTGGTAGGTTGCCCCAGCATTTTTCAACCCAAAAGGCATGACCTTGTAGCAAAAGGTGCCCCACTGAGTAACAAAAGTGGTCTTCTCCATGTCTTCAGGAGCCATCTTGATTTGATTATATCCGGAGAAACCGTCCATGAAGGAGAATACCTTATGCTGAGCAGTATTGTCAACCAGAACATCGATGTGAGGCAGAGGGAAATCATCCTTGGGGCTTGCCCTGTTCAAATCCCTGTAATCAACACACATTCGGACCTTATCATCCTTCTTCGGCACCGGAACCACGTTGGCAACCCACTGAGGGTAAGAAGTCACTGCTAGAAACCCGGCATCAAATTGTTTCATAACCTCAGCCTTGATTTTCTCGGACATTTCTGGACGCATACGGCGGACCTTCTGTTTTACCAGAGGGCATTCTTCCTTGGTAGGGAAGTGATGAACCACAATGTTAGTATCCAACCCAGGCATGTCTTCGTAAGACCAGGCAAAGATTTCCACATAGTCATGCAGCATCTGAATCAACCGTTGTTTCACACTAGCCTCCAGATTAGCACCAATCTTGACTTCCTTTCTGTATGTCTCAGTACCCAGATTTACCGTTTCCACTGGCTCTTCATGTGGCTGAATGGCCCTCTCTTCCTGGAGTAACAGTCTTGCAAGCTCACAAGGCACTTCACAATCATCTTCACCTTCGTCTTCGACTAAGTTGATCGGATTTTCGAAGTCATAACTGGCAGTAGCAGAGTCGTTACCAGTGAGATCCAGAGTGGATTAGAACCTGTATAGGTGAGTGTGTGTAAATATAGTTGTTTTGCAATATATAAAGAAAGAAATGGAGCACAAGATTTGAAATGCGAAAAACGTCCAATATTTTTATTCATGATATATGAAAATGACAAATAATAAGCCCTCACAAATGAAGCCACGGTGCCCCGGTTAAGACACCGGGCCATAAAGTTTCAAATTATTGTTCGTTACAAATTCAAAACAAAGGAGTTCATTACTGAGTGACAAAAGTAATAGGTATGTAGTCTTTGGAAGTCCAGTTGCTTAGTCCACCGTTGGTCGTTGGGTAGATCCAGCTGTCAAATTCAAATTCCTCCCCGTCGTCTTCAATAGCATTCACTCCCGGGTTGGTGATGAATACGGGAGGTCTTCCAGTCCTTGCCTTGCGAACAACCCTCTGTGCTTCTGCAGTGAAACCCAAACCAAACTTGTCAGTCTTCGGAGTAAAATCAGGAAGTCGGCCCCAGTTTGCACACTCACCCTTCTCAACCACAGCCCGGGCATCCTTCAAGGAAGCCATCTTCAAAGGAGAGTCTTCTTCAGTCACAGTCTCTGCTGATGCCAGTGTTGGAGGCACCTCTTCAAAGTGTTGAAAGGGGGTCTCAATGAATTCCCCATCCATTTCTATGTACCGGAACGAGTTAAGATGGCTGACCATATATTCTTCCTCCCCCTGCACTGTAACAATCTTCCCTCTGACCAGGTACTTAAGCTTCTGATGTAATGTGGAGGTCACAGCTCCAGCTTTATGGATCCAAGGACGACCCAGCAAACAAGAATAGGATGGTCGGATGTCCATCACATAGAATGTTGAATCAAAGACCTGCGAACCAAGCCTAATTGGAATGTCAACTTCACCATGTACCATTCTCTTCGACCCGTCAAAGGCCCGGACAACAATGTTACTTGGCTTGAGCTCCAAACCCTCACAATTCAGCCTGTCTAGGGCCTTCTTGGGTAATACGTTCAACGAAGAACCGGTGTCTACCAACACATGGGCAAGAGTAGTGCCCCTGCATTCAATGGAGACATGCAGGGCGTCGTTATGGTTCTTCCCCTTAGCGGTTAGATCAGCATCAGAGAAACCCAACCCATTATCAGCAGTCAAGTTGGCCACACAATCGGTAAATTGATCAGCAGACGTTTCTTGTGGCACGTGGGCCGTCTTCAGGAAGGAAATCAGGGCCTTGGCATGGGCCTCTGAACACAACAATAGCGAAAGCATAGAAATCTTAGATGGGGTGTGCCCCAGCTGCTCAACTACATTGAAATCACTCTTCTTAATGATCTTGAGAATCTCTTCCATCTCTTGCTGGGAAGCTTCAACATTGGTTGTCTTCGGTCCCTCCATCTGGGCAGGCACATCAGTAGCAATCCCTTTGCTCCGAGCGTTAGATGGCTCGGCAGCAGGGGTAGAAACTTGATCAGGAGGGGAAACAGGCACACTGGCAGGTGTGATAACAAGAGGTTTCTGAATGGCTGGTGGCACAATATCTGGTGAGAACAGCGTACCACTATGAGTAACCTTGGCAGGCCCGGTGATGTAGCTGACACCGGTACTAGTATCAAAATCTTGTTTTACTCCAAGCACATAAACATCTGCCCCATAGTGCCACGGGACAGCTTTGTCAGATGTATAAGGGAGGGGCCCCGGAACAGTGATGATGATAGGAGCAACCTTCTGAACAGACATGATTTTGACAGGCTTCTTTGAGGGAGCCTTAGGAGGGTTGTTGAAAATAGTAACAATGGACACTTCTTTAGTACGGACAGCAGGAACATCAATCTTCTTGAACAAGATCTCTTTGCTATCCATCAGGTTTTGGACGCCTGACTTCAGCAAGGGACAACCAGCAGGTGAAACAGCACATAGAAGGCAACCTTTACTACATCCCGGAAATAAACCGGCTAGCAACAGGTTCCTCTTGACGGTCAACAAAGGAGTAACAATATCATCCACGGAGGCCACATACAGGTCTTCTCCCACAACATTCACCCCATGTTGGGGCATGGGAGCAGTCACAACATTGGGCCTTTCGGGCGCCTCGAACTGTATTTCTTTAGCATCAATAAGGTCCTGAACCTTATTCCTCAGAGCCCAACAATCATCCATAGAATGCCCCGGGCTATCAGAGTGATAAGCACAACGGGCATTGGGGTTGTATTTTGGAGAGGTTGTATTCACTACCTTCGGAGCTTCTTTGACAGTTACCAGATTGGTTGACAGCAGTTGCGACAATATCTGGGAGAGGGTCATGCTGAGCCGAGTGTACTCCCTTCTGGGTCTCTCACCCCTTGGTTGGTTATATTGCCGAGGAGCGGCAGCAAGCTTTGAGATTACCACCGCGTTGACAGCTTGGCGGCGTTCTGGTTTATTCTGTTTCCTGGAACCATACACAGCACTAGATTCTTTCTTGAAGGGCTTCTTTTCAGAACTTGAGGATGCACCTTTCTGTATATTCCTCGACTTGATACCAGCTTCGATCCTCTCACCAGTCAGAATGAGGTTTGTAAACCCTGCAGAAGAATTACCAATCAGGTGGTTAAAGAACGGACCAGACAGGGTCCCCAAAAACATGTCCACGAGTTCACGGTCAGTCAACGGTGGCTGCACCCTGCCATCCAGGTCTCTCCACTTTTGCGCGTACTCCTTAAAACCTTCTCCCGATCCTAGCGACATACCCTGGAGTTGGGTACGTGTAGGAGCGAGGTCGGCATTGTACTGATACTGCTTATAAAATGCAGTAGCCAAGTCCTCCCAGTTACGAATACTGGTTCCATCCAGCTGATAGAACCATTCGAGTTGAGCCCCTGAAAGGCTATCCTGGAAGAAATGGATCCATAGATTCTTGTCTGCAGTATATGGTTGGATCTTCCTCACATAAGATCTGAGATGCAGCTTAGGGCAGGAAGCCCCGTCATACTTTGCAAAAGAAGGTGCCCTGAACTTGTATGGGATCACCACCCTAGAAGATAAACCTAGATCTCCAAAATCCAACCCAGGCACCTGTTGAATCTCCATGGCACTCAGACGGTCCTCTAGTTGCTTATACATGTCTTCAGCGGGCGGGTACTGCTCATCATTGAAATCTGTCTCGTTGTCGGAGACCACAAGACTAGGAACCCTTCCCCCTTGGGGACTGTCTTTCCCTACAGAGGAAGTAGCTTGATCAGCCTCATTTTGCAGTGTATTCCCAAACCTCCTTCCAGTGTTGAACAACACAATCCTCTTCTTCTTCTTTTTCAACAGCAGAGTCTTCAATTCCTGTTGACCCTGGGCTAAGCTCATGACCAGCTCTTGAAACTGAGCGTTCTGGGCCTGGAGGTCCTTGATAGCTTGTTCGTTGGATGATTCAGGATTCATGATGACTGCTGAAATAAACAGCGAAGAAGATTAAGCAACCTGTAAAAAAGAGTACATATTATGCACATGATGCATGATATGCTATTTATGCAATGCATTCAAGGGTTCGAAAGTTCAAATTTGTTGTAGACAAAAAAGGAACACACGTTGTATTAAGAAATAATATGTTCAGTACATCAGGGCCTCATGGGCAAAACATTACAAAATAATTAATTCCAAAAGACACTGCGCATCCTCTTTGGAGCGATGTAGGTGTTGAGAGTCTTTTCCTTGTGCAGTAGACGGGTGAGTTCCAAGACCTTCTTCTCACTGGCATGTAGACTGGTTTCAATAGAATTTCGTTCTTCCTTGAGTTAGATCCAGCTCTTTTGCATTTCTTCCCAAGATGTTGGCATGTCAGGATGTTGAATGGTGTATGGCACCTCTCCTTCCAAAACTGGCTCTTTGATCACGGGGAGAACATGAGGATATGGCATCACCAGCTTCTGGGAGCGGGCTCGTACCCACTTGAGATAAGGCTCCAGGGGGATGGAGTTCTTGTGCCCCAGTGTCTTGCTATCTACCCTGTTGGGCATCCTCCAAGCTCTGATAAATCTCTGGCGAAGTCCTTGTGCATCGTTGTCGAAGTCAAAAACTATGTCAGGGATCAAAATGTCATGAGGGCCATCCCTCCGAGCATATCCAAACTGTCTCAAAGCCAGACATGGGTTGTAAGTAATGCCCCCTCTAATTCCAAGTAAAGGAACATTAGGAAACTCTCCGTAACGATCAATGATAGTGACATTTTCTTTGGACTGAGAACACCAATGTATATCAGCATGTGTAAGAGTCATTAATCGTTGTGACCATCTCAAACCCCGCTCGTTCTTTAAAACTGACTGTGGAAGGTGCGAAATAAACCACCTTGCAAGGAGAGGAGTGCAGCACATGAGAATACCTCTTTTTCTCATGGTTCGAGTGTAACATGAGTGAAGGATGTCCCCAAGCAATGTAGGTATAGGATTCCTGGACATGAAGATCTTGACAGCATTGATATCTATAAGCTGGTCCGGATTCGGGAACAATACCAACCCATAGACAAGGAGTGCCACAACTTCTTCAAAGGCTTGTAGGTCAAGGGAATTCCAACATTCTTGGGCCTTCTCAAACAGGAACTTTGCCAAGAATCCTTTGATACCACTTCTAACTTCCCAATGTCCCTTGATGTCAGATGGTTGTAGGCATAATTCTTTAGCAACCTCTTCAAGTTTTGGTTCCCTTTCCGTACCGTTGTAGGGTAGTTGACTAAGGATAGGAATCTTCAGAAGCTGAGAAAACTCTTCCAAAGTAGGCACCAGTTGATAATCCGGGAAAGTAAAACAGTGGTGCAAGGGGTCAAAGAACTGGAACAACACTTTCACCATATCCTCTTCAATGTTGGTATTGACCAACCTGATGAGTCTACCATGCCTTTCACTAAAGGAAGAGTTCTCGGGAATCCTGGATGTAAGATCCTTAAGCTGAGGAGGGACCCTTACAAGGTTGATCTGAATTGTCTTTCTGCGGAGAGATTCCATGTCCTACAAAACAAGAACAAAGATGAAGGTTCGAACCCTTGAAGTGGTTAGTAAATGCATATGATGCTGTATGATGCTATGATGTTATGATAAGGACACACCACAAGTATTCACAAAAAAGCAAACATGATAAGGCACACAAGTCACACCAGAAAACCCTTATAGTTTAGGCCAGCATGAAGTTTGGGGTACTACCCTCTTGAAGTTGGTGGGCTCAAAACCTGTCCTATCAAAAGTAATCGGGTTCTAAGGAGCTCAATATCATTGGGTTGTTTTCTGTGTTCATTATTTTGATTTAGCCACTGAACTGACGATCAAAATATTCCAAGAAAACAACCCTCAATGAGTGTAGTATCGAGTATCTACCAACTTCGGACTGCACCAAAGTCGGTCATCTCACTACCCCTAAAGAGGCCAGGATGGTCAAGTAAGGTTCCTAAGGTCAGTTGATGCTTCACGACACCACGCGGTGGCCCCGTACTCTCCTTGACTTGACTCAAGGGTTACCGGTACTCACCAAAGTGCCACATCAACGTAGCAACTGCTTCAACCGTGTCGGTATACCCCGCACAGTTCCCTCACAGTTTGTTGCTACCTAAAAGGTATCCCCTCCGATCCGGGTTAGGATCTATAGAACTCCCAAAACAGGCCCACAATATTAAAGCAATCAAAACAGGCAATTGAAAACATAAGAGTGGTATAATCCTAAGGTACACCTCACTTTTAAAAAGCTTCCCCAGCAGAGTCGCCAGTTCTGTGATCGGTGGAAATAGAACTGACTGTTTTTAAGCTGGTTCGTGAAATGTCGCGGTAAGCAAGAGTCGCCACCGTCTTTTATGTTCTCCAACATGGAAAGGACAAAAGCACAGCAAAATTCCTTCTTTGAGATGTCTCTCGGTTCGGGAGGTAGATTTATAGAAAGGGAAGGTGGTAGCACCCTTTCTATCCGTGGTTATCCACGGGCTCTTAGGTACTTGCTCTTATGTTTTCAAAAGATTGTTTGCTTTTCAAGTGTGTGGGGGTTTTGAAAAAACGTTTCGTTTGAAAAATTTCTAAGTAACTCTTGTATCTGTCCTCAAGAGTGTATGAAAAATTTGTTTGAAAACTTTTGAAAGTGTCAGTGTGAAAAGTTGTTTTTGTTTGTTTGAGAGACCAAGTACCCACGAGAATCTACCTACTCTAAGGAATTAGGTTGTGTAAGAGTCCTTTAGACAGTGCTATCCCACTATTGAGAAGTAGGTAGCACCGTTGTTGGAGTTGTTCGGGTCAATTCGATTATTAGGGACAGTGTGGTCACCGAAGCAATAGTAGGACACCTTAGAAGTAACCCTAATGTCCTAGATCCTTTTTTATCCGAGGAAACCGTTTCGAGGCAACTGGATCTTAGACAGGAGGGCGACCTCTAAAACACCCTATACTTGACGACCACGTTCGAGGCAACCAGTGAGGCGTACCCTAGGAGTGGCATGTGCTTGTGTGTTGTTTTTCAGTTAATGTTTATCTTTGATCATGCATTTGTGAGCTACGGATTAATTTTATTTGGCATACAGTCTTGCAGGCATAATTAACAGTTAAGAGTGCGGAAAATAAAGTGCGGAAATATGAATCTACGCTATTACAAGGCGCGGGTCTATACATCGCCAAAAACAAAAAACCCGTTTTGGAAAATAAATGCGGAAAGTAAAGAAAGCGGTAAACCTAATTAACTATTACATCCTCTCAGCAGATACATAAATAATCAAAAAGAATTAAAGCGAAAAGAAATAGAATCGGGACGTCCTTAGGGTTTTTGACCCTTTTGAGAAAAGAATTTAAGTTTTGTCCTTTTTTGCAATTAATTCAAATTAACCTAATTTACTAATTAATTATTTAAGAAAAAATGTTTTTTTATGTTTTTTTATGTAAAATAAAACAAAAGGAATTAAAATTAAAAGTTAGTAAAACGTAATTCTAAGTTTATTTTATTTATTGTAAAAAAAGAAGTTAAAGTTAACCTAATTTAACTAATTTAATTAATTTACATTTTATTTACAAAAATAATAATTAATAAATTAGAATAATGATAATAAGAAAATATGATTGAAAATTGTCAAACCCTAATTCTACATAATTTTTATTTATTGAGAAAAAGGTTAAAATTAAACCTAAATTAAACTAAGTTGATTAATTAGAATTTATTTACAAAATAAATTAATAAATAAAAATAGTAATAATTAATAAAAATATTCACATTTTTTTATTCTCTGAAATTATTAAAAATATTAATTTGTTAGTTAATTAAATAATATTAATAGTTATTAAAGAAAATAAAAGGAAAAGAAGAAAAAATAAAAAGTAGTAAAACCAGGGGGAGTGTGATGGACCCAAGGGAGGTTTGTCTGGAAATTTCAGGCCCAATAGCACAAAGCCTTTGTTGACTTCTGGGAATTGGCTATGCACGCTTTGACTGGGGAACATGGTATTCCTCCTCCCATGGCCTTTGGATGACAGTTGAAGACACTTGGCACGCTGACCATTGAAGGTACATGATGGAATGCTCTTAAGCGCCTGCACATGATTATATTATGCAAAACAAGAAACAAAAATGGGGTGGACCTGGGAATCAAACCCAGGTCCCAACGATTGCCAGACACGTCCCTTCCCACTGAGCCAAGCGCTTATCTTTGTTAATATAATGGACCATGAAAATAATATATAAAAAAAACAATTATGCTGGAAACCAAGAAAAAGCGCGCATTATATTTGAATCATCCAATAGCTTGCTTCCACGTCCTTCGTCTCCTACCTTTTTCCTGTAAAACAAAAGCAATTAGCGAGGGTTTTTGACCCCCACAACCTGCATCAAGAGAAAATAGCTAATAGAACTATGCGTTATATAAATAGGGCGCGACATGTCCAATGAATTCGTCTTGATCTTCTGAGTCCAACCATGGGAATCATTAGTCCTAATTTTGCTTGGTCAAGAAAGCCCTAAAATCCAAGCTTCGAAACCCTAGATTTCTTTAATGGCAGTTTTCGTTTCAGGGCACCATAATCAAATTAATCTGTACCATTAGCTTCAGAATGATATTAGCAATGCAAAGCAATGATTATATCATGTTAAGGATGCATAAAACGTGAGTTTCGATTCTGAAAAAGAATAAGCAAACCGTGATTCTGTTTGGACGTGTTCTTGAGCTTTGAGGCTTTTTTTTATTGCAATGTGTTCCTGAGTGTCCCAGCAATGTATTGGAATTGTTCTAAGGCTTTGAATTGGTCTGCAATATGAAAAACAGTTTCAAGCTTTCTTTGAATTTTTGGAATTTGGCAATGGTTCTTGCAGCAGTTTTTGCACGTCCAAGGCTTTAGGGTTTGGTTATGCTCTTATAGTAGAATGGATTTAGGGTTCAATCTTTGTCCAAGAATCCATGAAATTATGTTTTGCATCTTTGATTTCAATCAAATCTTTTTGCACATTTTTTATTGATAAAACTTGCTAAAATTGGATATTTTGGTCCCCTTGATTGGCAAACGAAATCTTCAGCATGTGTTGGTCATATTTGCTCCACAAAAGATTTGAAAATAATATCTTTTGAATTTTCCTACAATTAAATGAATTAAATGAATTAATATTAATAAAAATTCAATTAATTAATTAAAAATAAGAAAATAAATCAATTTAAGCTCAATGGGTCGTGCATAGGCCTTGGACAAAGTTTCAAGAAGGAATTTGAGTCCCATTAGCAAAAATGAAGTGTTTTGAGCAAAGTTGACTTTTGCAAGTTCCCAAAAATTTCCCAACTTCTCCATTGCATATCTTGCTCAATTTTGATCATATGAACATGTTCTTGGACATTTTGGAAAGGTCTTGAAGTACTCTAACCAATGCCTTTAGTCCCATGTCATTTTGATTTACCAATCTCAAGTTATGGTCTTTGACTTAAAGTGCCTTTTTGTTGACTTTTGAAATTGACCTATAATGTAGAAATTGATAACTTTTTGTGAGAGCATTTCATGGACTTGGAATGTGAGGATGAGTTGTAGGAAATATCATCCCCTTCAAAATTAGAATTGGATGGGATTTTTCTGATGAACCATGAAAAAGTTATGCCCTGGTCAAGTTACAGTTGACTTTTCAGTTGTCCAAAAATAGAAACTTTTGGCATCTTGATGATTTTTGAGCCATGCTTGTGGAATCATGATCAAGACTTGATCAAATGATGATTGTGGCTTCAAAATAAGATGTTGACCAAAAATTTTGACTTTTGACTTCCAAATGACCATTTTGCCCCTGCAGTTGATTGTGAACCAAATGAAGCTTTTGACTGTGCAACTTGACCCTGTGAGTCTTGAAACTTGCCACGTAGATGATTGAGGATATGTGTAGGCCTATAGGACTTGATTGGACCATTGAAAACCTCAAATTCACTAAAGGAACCAAAACCCTAATTTTTGACTGGCTTAGGAGATGATTGGACTGTGCAACCCTTGAGAGATTTTGAACCATTTGAAGATTGACTTTGACAAATCTTGAAGAATATGGGAGGGCAAATTTTGGGGTACAACAGAAGGGAATCTAACAGAAAACCCTAATTCACGGACAAAGATTCTAGGTTTCGGACTTCTTTAGACGAAAGGAAGGTGTTAGGCACCTTTCATCTACCTTGTTCATAAGTGTTGCACCCCAAAATTTACAGTCTTGATTTAGGCTTATGTTTCATCATGAATATCATATTGCATTGCATTCATACATTTTGATGGGATCAAAGTACTTTGGTTATCAAGTCTTCCTCAAGCTTTGAAGGTTGATTGCATTGACAAGTTTCTCAAGTAGAATCTTCTCATCTAAACCTCTGGATTTTCCAAGCTCAAAAGTTATTGCATATCTCAAGATGGTTTATCCATCTCTTTGGATCATCAGAGGATTGAAGTTTCTGTTTGTTTATAAGAGGAATCTCTCTTTTGATTCACCAATTAAATTAGGGTTTTGCTTGATCAAGGATATTGATCAATGTACAAGTCTTGATTTGGAAGCTACAACATCTCATTGGTATTTGAAAAGTCTTTGTACTTGAAATTGGTCAAGATTCCCAGAGGATTTGAAATTTTGGAGATGATTCATCAGTCTCCTAAGGTGTTAACCAAAACTAGGGTTTGGGATTTCATCAATATTTATTGAGAATTTTGAAGTGAAACTTTGTACATGGCCTCTATATATTTGGAAGATCATATGTTTGAAGTCTTGATCATTAATTTTGAAGGGAAGTGGATCATTTGATTCAAAGGGGCAAAAAGGTCATTTTGGTCAAAATCAGTCAAAGTCAAGGTTGACCAAGTGAATTTTTGGTCAACCATCAATTCAAGGATGTACTTTTCATATTTCAAGTCCATTTTGATCATTGGATCAAAAGGATTGAGGTTTGGGTTGAAACTTGTTCATGAAGAAACCCTAAAAATTTCTAATTTTGGAAAATAAGGACTTAAATTCAAAAATTCATATTTTATTCACCTTTGATC
This sequence comes from Vicia faba, assembly GCA_948472305.1. NCBI lineage: Eukaryota > Viridiplantae > Streptophyta > Magnoliopsida > Fabales > Fabaceae > Vicia > Vicia faba. Next base: position 93,116 of record CATIWC010000317.1, on the reverse strand, counting down.
AAAAAAGTGCAAATGAAATATGCTGGAAAGATAATAGGATGATCTTTCATATCCTTTTGGTTTCATGTCCAAATTGGCAAAGAGTCAAGAGTTATAAAGCTTGGAAGTCACAAAATTATAAGTCATTTTCCAAATTTAGTGAATTTCAAGCTCAATTTTGAGAAACTTAATTGATTCAATTGCAAAAACTAAAATATAAGAGATTGTAGATCTTTTCAATACCTTTCTAAATTGTACTCATTTGTGTCCAAATTCAAAAATATGAGCAAGTTATGGACTTTGGAATTTTGAGGCATTTCATTGAATTCATGCATACCATGTGTGATACGGTGGGAGAACTGACTTGAGGTTTTGCGTTTGTATTCGCGAATGTTGCGGTTAGCAAGAGTCGCCACCGACTTTTTATTTTATGCTAAGGAAAGGTTAAAAAGCACAGCAAAAACCTTTTGAGATGTTTTCTTGGGTTCGGGGAGTAGATTATAGAAATGGAAGGTATTAGCACCCTTTCTATCCATGGTTATCCATGGGCTCTTAGTTACTTGCTTAGATCATTTGCCTTTTGTTTTCAATTGTTTTAAATGGTGCTTGAGTGTGTGGGTTTTGAAAATGTTTTTGAAAAGAGGCCAATGTGGTGGCAACCTTTGTAATGATCCATGTGGGGATGTATACAAAGATGTATGTCTTTTGAAAAAGGTTTTCATTTGTTTTTGAAAGTTTTGTTTTGAAAGTGTAGTGATGTGTGATTTTGAAATTAGGCAAGTGTTTTGTTTTGCAAGTTGATTCAAGTAACTAAGAGGTTATCTACTCCTAAATTTCTCAAAAGATCATTGCTATACTTTTAACCCTTTTAACAAGTTTGCTCCACCATTGTATTTGGTGGGCAACCTTGTGTTAGGATGTGAAAGGGACAGGCGCGGGTCATCGTTTAGACCATAATTGCAATGACGTTAAATGTCTTTGGGCAATTTTCTTTAAGGGACTTGATCATTTGTTTTTTTTGTTTGTTTTGAAAAGTTTTTGTCGAGGGACTATGATCATTCAAATTGTTTGCTTTGCCCAAAGAAGTTCAACATGCAATATGGCCTATTTATTTGAAGGCAACAAGTGGAATACCCTAGGGGGTGCAAGTGTGATTTGTGTGTTCATTTTCATGCTTGTTTATCTTGTATTAGGTCAAACTATTTTTTATCGTTTTTTCGCATACAAACCCTAATTCTAACATGTTATCATTAGAAAGCAATAAAGCGCGAAATTAAAATTACTAAGCTATTACAAAACCAAATATGGGAAGGGGGGTACAAATGTTCAAATGGGGATATTGACAAGAATTTAAATCTAAATTATTACATCATTTTTTGAATATTTGCAAGGTAAATAAATTGCATAATTAAATGTAAATCAAATAAATATGTGAAATGCAAAAAGAAAGTTTTTATATGTATGAGAAAATATTATTTATGTAAAAGGAAAAAAGAAAATAAAAATGTATTATTTTTTGAGTATTTTGAACTTAGGGTAAAAACCCTAATTTTTAAAAAAAGGTATTATTTAATTTAATACAACTATTTATTTATTATTTATAAAAATAACATAAAATAAAGTGTATTGTGAAAAAAAGGTATTTTTGTATCAAATATTAAATAAAATGAAAAATCAAGTATTTTTATATTTTGTCTTAAATATATTAATAATCACATATATATATTTATATTAAACCCTAAATATGTATTATACAAAAATAAATATTTATTTAATATTTTAATAAAATAAATAAAAGAGTATTTTTTTGTGTGAAATATTTTCAGAAAGTAAATAAAAATAAAAATTGTATTTACATTATTTCTTATTTATTCTAATAATAATACATATATATATTATATACAAACAAAGAAAATAAACAAATAAATATGCAATAAATGCAAAAAATGATGAAAAAAATATTTTTAATTTTTTAATGTCATGAGAAAAAATAAACAAAGTTAATCAAAAAAGAAAAAGTCAAAAATGTTAAAAAATAAGACAAATGGGCTCAGGGGGTGTAATAGCAATTAAGTGGTGTGAAAAGTGAAATAACACAGGCCCAGCCCACTGATCATTGTCTTCAACCTCCAGCTTCAAACATTTGAAAAAACGCGCGCCTCTTGCTTCAATGTCTAACTCCTGATTCTTGGCTTTTCAGCAAAAACTCATAACACAAGAAATGTTCAGCATGAAGAGACGGTTTCAACCATATAAATAACTTGACCTATCTCTCTAAGATGAGGGAGAATTTCTCTCCCCCTCTTTTCTGACCTAACTTTTCATCAATGTTCAGACATGAAATTCTCTAGGCACACGAAACATAAATGAAATCTAATCATATGAGCATGTTCAGGGCTATGATTGTGACATGTTTTCTTCAAAAACCTAAAGCTAACAATGCCTAATAAGAGAGATAGAACTCCATGAATATACCTGTTCAGTTGGAATCGAGCTTGGCAATGGAGGATGTTTCAGAGTGAAATGATGACTTGTATAGCTTCCTTGAAGTGTAAGGATGCTTTTCCAAGTCCTACTTTATCTTGAAACTCCCTGAATCGAGCTAGTGAACTCCAACTGCAAAACAGAAATTTAAAAATGGTGAAGGGGCTTGGAGGTATTACAGGTCAGGTTTAAGGACAGGGTTAGCTTGCATATGTTGTAAGGAAGGTAGAGGAACAAGTTTGAATCAAAAATGCTTGAAGGGATTGGGAGTTTGCACTCAAACTGCAGGGCTTGCTCTGTTTGTGCAGTTTTGAGGTGATTTTGAGATGGAGGGTGCTTTAGATGTTCAGGACTCGTTCCAAAGCTTGAATGTGGTCTATGGAATGTGTTTGATAACTTTGTTCTTCTGTTCCTAAGCTGAGATGAGAGATAGCCTAAGTTATGGATGTTTCTTCACACTTAAGCTACAAAATGCCACTTTGCTTTCTAGGTCAGTACAGGCCCTCCCACTATGCTGCTATCCCTTACCTTGATCAGTGCAATTTTCTCACAAACTTGTGCCAAGAAGATCTTGCTTGTACCACTTGGATTGCAAACTTGACATAAAGTTCTTCTTTTCAAGAATGGAAATAATGCTTTTTCTAGTTTAGGCTTAATTCCTTGTGTAATGACCAAAGGCTTAGAATAAAAACTTGGTTCAATGGTTTTGCATTAAATTAAGGAGTGTAATTTGGTTTTAGGACCTGTAAAGTAGCACAAACTATGCTGAGTTCAAATTTGCCAAGTTTATGAACATGCTTTGATGATGAACAAAAGTGAATTTTTGCTAACTTGTGAAATTCGAATCTCTCAAGTTATGAGGTTGTTTGATGAGTTCTTGGACATTTTGGAAAGCTTGGAATGTGTACTACAATCCATCTTTGAAATGCAAATCAAAATTCCAAGTGGAAGGGTATGAAAAGTGGCCTTGAAGTAGGGTAGAAAACCTTGTCAAAATAGGTCAAATTTCACTAAGTTAAAAGATGGTTTAGTGCCCTTATTCAAAAAATTATAACTTGAGATACAAGCTTCAAATGAGAAAACTTTGTGAATCAAAGTTGTAGATTATGCAACAAGCTACAACTGTCATGTTTTGACTTTTGTTTGAATCCAAATGGATCATGGTGAAAAGATGGGGCAAAGTTGGGAAAAAATTAGGGTTTTTCATAACTTAGAAAAATTCTAAGTTATGAAAAATTCCATTTTCAAACCCTAATTTGCATTTTGTGATTTCTTGGTGAACAAGTTTCATGATTTGGCATGTTTTGATGAAAAATGAATCTTGACTCTTGATTTTGACCAAAAAGTCAAAGTTTGACTTTTCAGTATACAGTCAAAATTGATCAATTGACTGGGAAATTCAACTATCAATCTTGTGTACTTGGGATCTTTTGAGCTTGATGAGCATGTCAAGATAATTCCATGGGGTCCTTGAGTCCATATGTGAGCTTGGTTTGCCATTGGCTAGGTCAAACAGTCAAAAATTGCCCTTGTGCAGTCAAAACCCTAAAAATGACCATTTTGCCCTTTTGATGATCTGATCAAATTTCTTGTGGAATTGTGATCCAAACTTGATCAAATGGTCCATATGAGTTCATAATGTTGATGTGGATCAAATTTCATGAGGTTTGACTGTCAATTGGCCACAGTTGACTTTTTCCCCAATACAGCTGATTTCTAGGTCAACTGTCCAATTGACTGGGCAAAACTTGGAATCAAGACTTGAAACTTGGTATAGGTAAACTTGGGAGTCCAACATGAAGCATGAAAGTCATCTTAGGCATTTTAGGTCAAAACATCCTTAGGCAAACACAAACCCTAATTTGAGTCCACAGTGCAAGGAGAAGTCTTGAGCAGAGGAAACCCTAACTGGATCTTGATCTTCAAAGGTCTTGTGATGAGAAAATGTTGAGGGAATGGGAGGGAAAATTTTGGGGTACAACAGTTGCCCCTGTTCAATCTTCTTGGACCTGAAGAGTTAGATTGGCAAGTTTGCCTTTCGTGACTCGAGGGTAAAAGGAGATTGGACACTAGAGTGCCCGGAAATTTGCACTCGCATGCTGGAGTCTCAACAATGTGGTGCCGGGAATGGGCTTATAGATGCCATTTGGAAAGATGGTGGATAGGGAGATGGGCTTATAGATGCCATCTGGAGAAGTGACAGAACTTTGACGGGAATGGGCTTATAGATGCCATTTGGAAGTGTTGATCGCATAAGAGATTCCTTAGCGAGAACTTGTGTATTTAAGAAAGACAGATGTTTTCCTGGCTTGTTACAGGTGTTTGATCTTCAGTCTCCTTATGCAGATATGCCCTGGCTAGATACAGGTATTGAATCTACAATTGGTTGCTCAGATGTGCCCTGGCTGGATACAGGAGTCGAATCTGGAAATAGTCGTTTAATAGATGTGCCCTGGCTGGATACAGGAATCGAATCTTCGAACTCTTCAGACGTGCCCTGGCTAGATACAGGAGTCGAGTCTGGAAATGTGGTCAACAGATATGCCCTGGCTGGATACAGGAATCGAATCTGGAGACGTTGTAGTTGATAGATGTGCCCTGGCTGGATACAGGAATCGAATCTTCGAACTCTTCAGACGTGCCCTGGCTAGATACAGGAATCGAGTCTGGAAATGTGGTCAACAGATATGCCCTGGCTGGATACAGGAATCGAATCTGGAGACGTTGTAGTTGATAGATGTGCCCTGGCTGGATACAGGAATCGAATCTTCGAACTCTTCAGACGTGCCCTGGCTAGATACAGGAATCGAGTCTGGAAACGTGGTCAACAGATATACCCTGGCTGGATACAGGAATCAAATCTGGAATTGTGACAGTTGAAGGTAGTCTCTTTTGAGATTGTCTTTTTCCTGAAAAGGCAAAAATGTAAGTTGTATGCAATGTCATGATGTATGATATGCATGATATCATGATGTTCAACATGAGATGTTGTATGCGTTTCATCCTGTATGTAAGTAAGATGTATGAAAATGTGAAATGTTTATGAGTGTAATTTCATCTTAGGAAAATAAATCCTTGACGAACGGCCGGGAAGCTGCTCTGTGGAAGAGATATTTGGCCGAAGTTTTGATGAGAGGCCTGCTGAGGACTTTAACGACGGATTCCGCTGAGGATAGTGATAAACTCCGCTGGGGAACTCCAAAGATAAACTCTGCTTGGGAATACCAAAGATAGACTTCGCTGGGGATTGAAGGAACTTTGTCGAGAGCGATCTTCCGTGGCTTTTAGCTGAGGATAACCCAGTTATAAGTCCTTATGAGGAAATAACTCTAAATAAAACTCGGGAGAGACGTCCGTACTTCGCCGGGAATAAGCTCGCAGAATCTACTGGGGATGAGCTTTTAAGACCTGCCGGGGAATGTTGTGCCTTTTTAGGATCGACGGGGGATCAACTCTGCCTGGGGAAAGTATTGTCGCATCCTGTCTTATTCTGCGGGGAATGGAGATGATTTGGCCACATTCTTCGATTGAACCTACCTTGGTGCCTTGGCGGACAAAACAACCAGACTGCAATAAACAACTCCGCATTGCCCCTGTCTTTGATGTCACTTGTAATTAATCTCTTGTTTCGTATGCAAACATTTATGAATCAGCAATTTAATGTCAAATGCATATATCAAAAATGAACATTGGACGTTCTTCGCAAGACAAAACAAAAAGAGGAAAACAATGGTAATCTGTATGAATAAGTGAATTTGTATTGATTTAAACTTTGCCTGTGAATAGGCGTTTTTTGTACAAGAGGCTGACATCCTAGTAAGAGGACATCGCCAAATAGTATAGGGTTTACAATTTGAAAAAGGAAACAAAACAGCTATGTGAACAATCCCACTGGGTTCCAACTCTGCTATCGCCTTTATGTCTTCGAACGTCTCATCGCTTTGCTACTTAGTTGAAGATGAAGCTGATTGGTCAATGCCGAAATCTGGAGCCAGATAGTCGATGCCGAATTCTGGATGCGAAGTGATCCAATGAGACATAGTGTTACGCTTTTATCCCTAACTTTTGCCTGGACCGCCCTTTCGGGTTTTCAGCCCACCGGGATACCCATTTTTGCCCAAGCCGCCCTTTCAGGTTTTCGACTTGCCGGGTGTACAGATTTTTTTATTCATTTCATCCCTTATTTTTGCCCGAACCCTTTTGGTTCGCCGGGAAGCCCTTATTTTGCCTAGGTATGTCAACCTAGCGGGTCTTTTATTTATGCGTAGTATTTTTTCACTATGTCTGCATTGGCGGGGTGAGGAAGGTCGTCACCATCCATGGTGGTTAGGATCATGGCTCCTCCTGAGAACACACGTTTAACCACAAATGGCCCTTCGTAAGTAGGGGTCCATTTTCCCCGGGGATCACTTTGAGGAAGGATGATGCGTTTGATTACCAGGTCCCCAACTTGATACTCTTGCGGTTTGACTTTCTTGTTAAATGCCCTGATCATCCGTTTCTGATACGTTTGACCGTGGCAGATAGCAGTGAGCCTCTTTTCGTCAATCAGATTTAATTGATCAAGTCGAGTTTGGATCCAATCATCTTCATTCAGGTCTGCATCCTTCATTATCCGGAGAGAGGGTATCTGGATCTCGATTGGCAAGACTGCCTCCATGCCATAGACCAAGGAGAAAGGAGTTGCCCCGGTTGATGTCCTTGCCGAGGTGCGGTACCCATGAAGAGCGAACGGTAACATCTCGTGCCAATCTTTATAGGTCACTGTCATCTTCTGCACAATTTTCTTGATATTTTTATTGGCTGCCTCTACAGCCCCATTCATCTTCGGCCGGTAGGGAGAAGAATTGTGGTGCTGTATCTTGAATTGTTCACAGAGTTCAGTGATCATTTTGTTATTGAGATTGGTACCATTATCCGTAATGATTCTTTCTGGGACGCCGTACCGACAGATCAGATTATGCCGGATGAAACGTGCCACGACGCTCTTGGTTACTGTGGCATAGGAAGCTGCCTCAACCCATTTCGTGAAGTAATCGATCGCCACCAAGATGAAGCGATGCCCATTGGATGCCGTTGGTCGGATCTCACCGATCATATCGATGCCCCACATTGCGAAAGGCCAAGGTGCCGTCAGGACATTCAAAGGAACCGGAGGGATATGCACCTTGTCAGCATAGATCTGGCATTTATGACAAGTTCGGGAGTGCTGGTAACAATCGGCTTCCATTGTGGACCAGAAATATCCTGCCCGAAGGATTTTCTTAGCCATGGTGTGTCCACTGGAATGTGTTCCAAATGTACCTTCATGCAGTTCCATCATGATTTTCTCTGCTTCAGCCTTATCCACACAACGCAGCAGAGTCGAATCATGATTCCGTTTGTAGAGAATTCCGTTGCTGAGGAAGAATTTAGCAGCAAACCTCCTCATGAACTTCTTATCATTGACAGACGCACCTTCAGGGTATTCCTGAGCTTCCAAGTACCTCTTCACCTCATGATACCAGGGTTTTTCAGTCACCTTTTCAGCCTCGAGCTCGCAGCAGTATGCCGGTTCATCCATCTTCCAGATTATGATTCGGGGAGCCTCATTGTCCCATTTAACTTTGAACATTGAAGACATCATGGCTAGTGCGTCCGCTAGCTGATTCTCCTCTCTGGGGAAATGCTCAAAAGTTATCTCTTCAAAGTGAGGGAGCAAGGTCGACACATACTCCTTGTAAGGAATAAGATTCGGGTGTTTCGTATCCCACTCGCCTTTGATCTGATTGATCACGAGAGCGGAATCTCCGAAGACACTTAGAAATTTTATCCTTAAGTCGATTGCAGCTTGTAGACCCATGATGCATGCCTCATATTCTGCCATGTTGTTAGTGCAGCTGAAACATAATCGGGCGGTGAGTGGAGTATGAGTCCCCTTGGGAGATATGATTACAGCGCCGACGCCGTTACCCAAAGCATTGGAGGCTCCATCAAAATGCATAGACCATCGGGATCCTTCCTCAGGTCCTTCATCCGGTCCAGGTACTTCACAGTCGGTTACCACCATGATGTCTTCATCCGGAAAATCAAAGTTTAATGATTGGTAATCGTCCACAGGTTGGTGTGCCAAATGATCTGCCAGTACACTTCCCTTAATTGCTTTCTGAGTTGTATACTGGATATCATATTCTGTTAAGATCATTTGCCATCTCGCTATTCTCCCAGACAGAGCAGGTTTTTCAAATATGTACTTGATGGGATCCATCTTTGAAATCAATAAAGTAGTGTGAGTCAGCATATACTGTCTCAGCCGGCGAGCAGCCCATACAAGAGCGCAGCAAGTTTTCTCAAGCAGTGAGTAACGAGACTCACAGTCGGTAAACTTTTTGCTCAAGTAATAAATAGCGTGCTCTTTTCGGCCAGACTCGTCATGCTGCCCCAGCACACACCCCATTGAATTATCAAGTACCGTTAAGTATAGTATCAGAGGTCTTCCTTCCACCGGTGGCATAAGAATGGGTGGCTCTTGGAGATATTCCTTTATCCTTTCAAAGGCGGCCTGACATTCATCATTCCAGCGTACTACTTGATCTTTCTTCAGCAATTTGAAGATTGGCTCACAAGTAGCAGTCAGATGCGAGATGAATCGAGCAATATAATTCAGTCGTCCTAGGAAACCTCTGACTTCTTTCTCTGTTTTTGGAGTCGGCATCTCCTGAATAGCTTTAACCTTGGCAGGATCCACCTGAATACCTTTATTAATTACAATGAAACCTAGCAACTTTCCGGATCTTACCCCAAAGGTGCATTTGTTGGGATTCAACCTCAGCTTGTATAACTTGAGTCGGTCAAACAACTTCCTCAGATGGTCAAGGTGCTCCTCCTCGGTTTGAGACCTTGCAATCATGTCATCAACGTATACCTCAATTTCATGATGGATCATATCATGAAACAAAGCAACCATGGCACGTTGATAGGTTGCCCCAGCATTTTTCAACCCGAATGGCATGACCTTATAATAGAAGGTGCCCCACTGAGTCACAAAGGTAGTCTTCTCCATATCCTCTGGAGCCATCTTGATCTGATTATACCCTGAAAAACCATCCATGAAGGAGAACACCTTGTGTTGAGCTGTATTGTCAACAAGGACATCAATGTGAGGTAGGGGAAGTCATCCTTGGGGCTGGCCCTGTTCAAATCCCGGTAGTCGACACACATTCTGACTTTACCGTCTTTCTTTGGTACTGGCACCACATTGGCAACCCACTGAGGGTAAGAAGTTACTGCAAGGAATCCGGCATCAAACTGCTTCATAACCTCGGCCTTGATCTTTTCAGACATCTCTGGACGCATCCGTCGGACTTTCTGCTTTACCGGAGGGCAATCTTCCTTGGTTGGCAGGTGGTGAACTACAATGTCGGCATCCAAACCAGGCATATCTTCATAGGACCAAGCAAAAATCTCCATGTAGTCTTGTAGCATCTGGATCAATCGTTGCTTCACGCTGAGCTCTAGATTGGCACCAATCTTGACCTCTTTCCTATCTGTCTCAGTACCCAGGTTAATTGTCTCCACAGGCTCTTCATGTGGTTGAATAGCCCTCTCTTCCTGGAGTAGCAGTCTTGCGAGCTCACCAGGCACTTCGCAATCATCTTCACCTTCGTCTTCGGCCAAGTTGATCGGATTTTGGAAGTCATAATTGGCGGTAGCAGAGTTGTTACCAGTGAGATCCAGAGTGGATTGAAACCTGTATAAGTGAGTGTGTGTAAATACAGCTGTTTTGCAATATATATAACACAGAAAGGAAAAGAGCAAAAGATTTGAAATGCAACAAACGTCCAATGTTTTGATTGATGATATATGAAAATGTCATACAAAAAGCCCTCACAAATGGAGCTACGATGTCCCGGGTAGGACACCGAGCCAACAGAGTTTTAACATATTGTTTGTTACAAATTGGAAATCAAAAGAAATCAATTACTGCGTGACAAATGTGATAGGGGTAAAATCCTTTGCCGTCCAGTTGCTTGGTCCGTTGCTGGTAGTCGGGTAGATCCAACTGTCAAACTCAGCTTCCTCCACATCCTCCTCGATAGCATTCACCCTTGAGCTGGAAATAAACACCGGAGCCTTTCCGATCTTCTCTTTGCGCACCGCCTTCTGAGCCTCTGCAGTAAAGCCTAGCCCAAACTTGTCGTTCTTCTGAGTGAAGTCAGGAAGCTGACCCCAGTGTGCACAATTGCCTTTCTGAACCACAGCCCGGGCATCCCTTAGGGAAGCCATCTTCAAGGAATCATTCTCTTCGGCCATTGTCTCTGCAGCTGCTGAAATTGGATGCACCTCCTCGAAATGCTGGAAGGGGGTTTCAATAAACTCTCCGTCCATCTCGATGTACCTGAAGGAATTCAAATGGCTCACCATATACTCCTCTTCTCCTTGCACAGTGACGATCTTCCCCCTGACGGGATACTTCAGCTTCTGGTGCAAGGTGGAGGTCACTGCCCCAGCTTTATGGATCCAAGGTCGACCCAACAGACAAGAGTACGATGGACGTATATCCATCACATAAAAGGTAGAGTCAAACACTTGAGAGCCCACACGAATAGGGATGTTAACCTCTCCATGAACCATCCTCTTGGAACCGTCAAAGGCCCTGACGATGATATTGCTGGGTTTCAACTCCAGGCCTTCATAATCCAGACGATCCAAAGCCTTTTTCGGTAGAACATTCAAGGAAGAACCAGTATCCACCAATACATGTGCCAGAGTAGTGCCCCTGCATTCAATAGAGACATACAGGGCATCGTTGTGGTCTCTCCCTTTTGCGGTCAGGTCAGCATCTGAAAAACCCAAGCCGTTGTCCGCTGTCAGATTCGCTATGCAGTCAGTGAACTGGACCGCAGACGTCTCCTGCGGCACATGGGCCGTCTTGAGAAATGAGATCAAGGCTTTAGCATGAGCCTCGGAGCATAGCAATAAGGAGAGCAGGGATATCTTGGAGGGTGTATGCCCCAACTGCTCGACAACATTAAAATCACTTTTCTTTATTATTTTCAGAATCTCCTCCATTTCTTGTCGGGAGGCCTCAGCATTTAAGGGTATTGGTGCCTCCATCCGGGCAGGCTCTTCTTCAATCCCTTTGCCCCGAGCATTTGATGACTCGGCAGCAGGGGACACAATTTGACCAGCAACAGGACTAGGTAAACTTGTAGGTTTTATGAGGAGGGGTTTTCGAATAGCGGGCGGCGCAATGTCAGGCGAGAAGAGCCTGCCACTGCGGGTGACCTTGGCTGGACCAGTGATATCGCAGATACTGGCACTAGCGTCGAATTCTTGCTTGATTCCATTTATATATACGTCTGCCCCATAATGCCAGGGGACAGCTTTATCAGATACGTAGGAGAGGGGTCCCGGAACAGTAATGATCACAGGCGCAACTGTCAAGATTTGAATAGGCTTCTTCGGGGGAGCCTTGATTGGATTTTTGAAGATGGTAATTACAGAAACTTCTTTCATTGGAACCAAATGAACAGCAGTCTTTTTGAATAGAATCTCCTTGCTATCCATTAGGCCTTGGATGCCTAACCTTAGCAAGGGACAATCAGATAGGGAAACAGCACAAAATAGGCAACCTTCACCGCAACCCGGAAATAAACCGGCCCGCAGTAGGTTCTTCTTAACAGTCTTCAGAGGGGTAACAACTTCATCTACCGAAACAGCGTACACTTCTTCCTCAACGGCATTTACCCTATGCTGGGGCATAGGAGCCGTTACAACATTTGGTCTTTCCGGCGCTTCAAACTGAATTTCTTTCGCGTCGATCAGATCTTGCACTTTGTTTCTCAAGGCCCAGCAATCATCAGTAGTGTGCCCGGGACTATCAGAATGATAAGCACACCGGGCATTTGGGTTGTATTTAGGAGACGCAGTGTTGGCGACCTTAGGAGCTTCTTTGAGGGTCACCAGGTTGGTGGATAACAGTTGGGGTAAAATTTGAGATAATGTCATACTTAGTCGGGTATACTGCCTCTTGGGCCTTTCGCTTCTTTGTTGATTGTACGGCTGAGGAGCAGCAACAGGTTTGGAGATAACCAAAGCATTGACGGCTTGGCGACTTTCGGTCTTGACTTGTCTTCTAGGACCATAAACGGCACTTGCTTCTTTCTTAAACGGCCTCTTCTCAGCACTTGTAGAGGCAGCCTTCTGTATCTTGCCTGACCTGATGCCAGCTTCAATTCTCTCTCCTGTTAATATCAAATCTGTAAATCCAGCGGAGGAATTACCAACCAAATGATTGAAAAACGGACCAGACAACGTCCCCAGAAACATATCAACCAGCTCTCTATCAGTCAATGGAGGCTGCACCCTGCCAGCCAAATCTCTCCATTTTTGAGCGTACTCTTTGAACCCTTCACCCGTTCCTAGAGACATACCCTGAAGTTGGGTACGTGTAGGAGCGAGATCAGAATTGTATTGGTATTGTCTGTAGAATGCGGTTGCCAAATCCTCCCAATGTCGGATGCTAGCTCCATCCAATTGGTAGAACCATTCAAGTTGTGACCCCGAGAGGCTATCTTGGAAGAAGTGAATCCAGAGGTTCTTATCCGCCGTGTAAGGTTGGATTTTCCTTACGTACGACCTTAGATGTAGCATTGGGCAGGAGACCCCATCATACTTGGCGAAGGCAGGCGCCTTAAACTTGTGTGGAATGACTACCCCAGAAGATAACCCCAAATCTCCGAAATCCAGTCCTGGCACGTTCTGAATTTCCATGGCGCTCAAGCGGTCCTCCAATTGTTTGTATCTGTCAGCAGCAGGTGGGTATTGTTTGTCGTTATAGTCCGTCTCGTTGTCGGAGACTGCGGGACTAGGAGCTCCTCCCCCTTGGGGACTATTTTTCTCAGCAGAAGAAGTGGTTGGATCAGCTTCATTGTGGAGTGTGTTCCCAAATCGGCGTCCGGTGTTGAACAATGCGGTCCTCTTTTTCTTCTTCTTCTTCATGAGTAGAGTCTTCAACTCTTGCTGACCTTGGGCTAGGCTTAGGACCATCTCTTGAAACTGTGCACTTTGGGCCTGAAGGGCCTTGATTGCTTGCTCACTGGAGGATTCTGGATTCATGATGACTGTTCACACAAACAGCGAAGAAAATTAAGCATCCTGCGAAATAGGGTACCTGCTATGCATATGGTGCAATGGAATGCGTATGCATGCAATGCATTCAAGGATTTAGAATATTCAAAATTTGTTGTAGACAAAAAGGAACGCACATCATATTAATAAGGAGAAATTCGTTAGTACATAAATGCCTCATGGGCCAAATATTACAAAATAACTCCTTAAGGTAAAAAAACATTGCGCATCCTCTTTGGCGCGATGTAGGTGTTGAGATTCCTTTCCTCGTGCAATAGGCGGGTGAGTTCCAGGACCTTCTTTTCACTAGCATGTAGACTGGTCTCAAGAGAATTCCGTTCTTCCTTAAGCTGGACCCAGCTCTTCTGCATCTCTTCCCAGGAGGTGGGCATGTCAGGATGTTGAATGGTGTGGGACACCTCTCCTTCCAAGACTGGTTCTTTGATTACCGGTAGCATGTGAGGATAAGGCATCACTAACTTCTGGGAGCGGGCTCGTACCCACTTGAGATAAGGTTCCAACGGGATGGAGTTCCTGTGCCCCAATGTCTTGCTGTCGATCCTACTTGGCATCCTCCAAGCTCTGATAAATCTCTGACGAAGCCCTTGAGTATCGTTGTCGAAGTCGAAAACTATGTCAGGAATTAACATGTCATGAGGGCCATCCCTCCGAGCATAACCAAAATGTCTCCAAGCCAGGCATGGGTTGTAGGTAATACCTCCTTTGATTCCAAATAAAGGAACATTAGGGTACTCCCCGCAACGATCAATGATAGTGACGTCTTCCCTGGACCTAGGACACCAATGTATATCTGCATGCGTGAGAGTCATTAACCGTTGTGACCATCTCAAACCCCGCTCGTTCTTCAAAACTGATTGTGGAAGGTGCGAAATAAACCACCTTCCCAGGAGAGGAGTGCAACACAAAAGGACACCCCTTCTTCTCATGGTTCGAGTGTAACATGAGTGAAGGATGTCCCCCAACAGTGTAGGTATAGGATTCCTGGTCATAAAGATCTGGACAGCACTGATATCAATAAGCTGATCCGGATTAGGGAACAACACCAAACCATAGACAAGGAGGGCCATAACTTCTTCAAAAGCTCGTAGGTCAAGAGAGTTCCAACATTCTTGGGCCTTTTCAAACAGAAACCTAGCTAAGAACCCTTTGATACCACTTCTAACTTCCCAATGTCCCTTGAGGTCAGATGTCTGTAGGTGCAAGGCTTTAGCAATCTCTTCAAGCTTGGGCTCCTCTTCCGTACCGTTGTAGGGTAGTTGATCAAGGATAGGGACCTTCAGAAGTCGGGAGAACTCTTCCAATGTAGGCACCAACTGATAATCCGGAAAAGTGAAGCAGTGATGCAGAGGGTCAAAGAATTGGAACAGGACCTTTATCAAGTCCTCCTCAATGTTGGTGTTAACCAAGCTGATGAGTCTTCCATGTCTCTCACTGAATGAAGAGCCCTCGGGAATCCTGGACAGAAGTTCCTTAAGCTGAGGAGGGATCTTTACAAGGCCAATCTGAATTGTCTTTCTGCGAGCAGTTTCCATGTCCTATAAAACAAGAACAAAGATGAAGATTCGAAACCCTTGAAATGGTTAGTCAATGCTCATGATGTTTGTATGATGTAATGATGTGATGATTAAATACACTATAAATATTCACAAAGGCAAACATGGTAAGGCACACAAGTCACACAAGCCCTTAGAGTTTAGGCCTGCATGGGGTCTGGGTATTACCCTCTTGAAGTTTGGTGGGCTCAACCTGTCCTATCAAAAGTAACCGGGTTCTAAAGGTCCCAATATCACTGGATTGCTTTCATTGTTCATCGTTTCGATTTAGCCACTGAACTGGCGACCGAAATATTCCAGGAAAGCAACCCTCAATTGAGTGTAGTATCGAGTATCAACCAACCTCGGACTGCACCAAAGTCAGTTATCTCACTACCCTAAAAAGGCCAAGATGGTTCAATTAAGGTTCCTAAGGTCAGTTGATGCTTCATGACACCACGCGGCGGCCCCGTACTCTCCTTGACTGAACTCAAGGGTTACCGGTACACACCAAAGTGCCACATCAACGTAGCAGACTGCTTCAACCATGTCGGTATACCCCGCACAGTTCCCTCACAGCCTTGTTGCTACCTAAAAGGGTTTCCCCAGATCCGGGTTAGGATCTATAAAACTCCGATACAAAGCCCACAAGATGTAAAAGCAAACAAAGCAAGCAATTGAAAACAAAGGTGATCTAAACCCTAAGGTTACTCCACTTTTAAAAGAATTCCCCAGCAGAGTCGCCAGTTCTGTGATACGGTGGGAGAACTGACTTGAGGTTTTGCGTTTGTATTCGCAAATGTTGCGGTTAGCAAGAGTCGCCACCGACTTTTTATTTTATCCTAAGGAAAGGTTAAAAAGCACAGCAAAAACCTTTTGAGATGTTTTCTTGGGTTCGGGGAGTAGATTATAGAAAGGGAAGGTATTAGCACCCTTTCTATCCATGGTTATCCATGGGCTCTTAGTTACTTGCTTAGATCATTTGCCTTTTGTTTTCAATTGTTTTAAATGGTGCTTGAGTGTGTGGGTTTTGAAAATGTTTTTGAAAAGAGGCCAATGTGGTGGCAACCTTTGTAATGATCCATGTGGGGATGTATACAAAGATGTATGTCTTTTGAAAAAGGTTTTCATTTGTTTTTGAAAGTTTTGTTTTGAAAGTGTAGTGATGTGTGATTTTGAAATTAGGCAAGTGTTTTGTTTTGCAAGTTGATTCAAGTAACTAAGAGGTTATCTACTCCTAAATTTCTCAAAAGATCATTGCTATACTTTTAACCCTTTTAACAAGTTTGCTCCACCATTGTATTTGGTGGGCAACCTTGTGTTAGGATGTGAAAGGGACAGGCGCGGGTCATCGTTTAGACCATAATTGCAATGACGTTAAATGTCTTTGGGCAATTTTCTTTAAGGGACTTGATCATTTGTTTTTTTTGTTTGTTTTGAAAAGTTTTTGTCGAGGGACTATGATCATTCAAATTGTTTGCTTTGCCCAAAGAAGTTCAACATGCAATATGGCCTATTTATTTGAAGGCAACAAGTGGAATACCCTAGGGGGTGCAAGTGTGATTTGTGTGTTCATTTTCATGCTTGTTTATCTTGTATTAGGTCAAACTATTTTTTATCGTTTTTTCGCATACAAACCCTAATTCTAACATGTTATCATTAGAAAGCAATAAAGCGCGAAATTAAAATTACTAAGCTATTACAAAACCAAATATGGGAAGGGGGGTACAAATGTTCAAATGGGGATATTGACAAGAATTTAAATCTAAATTATTACATCATTTTTTGAATATTTGCAAGGTAAATAAATTGCATAATTAAATGTAAATCAAATAAATATGTGAAATGCAAAAAGAAAGTTTTTATATGTATGAGAAAATATTATTTATGTAAAAGGAAAAAAGAAAATAAAAATGTATTATTTTTTGAGTATTTTGAACTTAGGGTAAAAACCCTAATTTTTAAAAAAAGGTATTATTTAATTTAATACAACTATTTATTTATTATTTATAAAAATAACATAAAATGAAGTGTATTGTGAAAAAAAGGTATTTTTGTATCAAATATTAAATAAAATGAAAAATCAAGTATTTTTATATTTTGTCTTAAATATATTAATAATCACATATATATATTTATATTAAACCCTAAATATGTATTATACAAAAATAAATATTTATTTAATATTTTAATAAAATAAATAAAAGAGTATTTTTTTGTGTGAAATATTTTCAGAAAGTAAATAAAAATAAAAATTGTATTTACATTATTTCTTATTTATTCTAATAATAATACATATATATATTATATACAAACAAAGAAAATAAACAAATAAATATGCAATAAATGCAAAAAATGATGAAAAAAATATTTTTAATTTTTTAATGTCATGAGAAAAAATAAACAAAGTTAATCAAAAAAGAAAAAGTCAAAAATGTTAAAAAATAAGACAAATGGGCTCAGGGGTTGTAATAGCAATTAAGTGGTGTGAAAAGTGAAATAACACAGGCCCAGCCCACTGACCATTGTCTTCAACCTCCAGCTTCAAACATTTGAAAAAACGCGCGCCTCTTGCTTCAATGTCTAACTCCTGATTCTTGGCTTTTCAGCAAAAACTCATAACACAAGAAATGTTCAGCATGAAGAGACGGTTTCAACCATATAAATAACTTGACCTATCTCTCTAAGATGAGGGAGAATTTCTCTCCCCCTCTTTTCTGACCTAACTTTTCATCAATGTTCAGACATGAAATTCTCTAGGCACACGAAACATAAATGAAATCTAATCATATGAGCATGTTCAGGGCTATGATTGTGACATGTTTTCTTCAAAAACCTAAAGCTAACAATGCCTAATAAGAGAGATAGAACTCCATGAATATACCTGTTCAGTTGGAATCGAGCTTGGCAATGGAGGATGTTTCAGAGTGAAATGATGACTTGTATAGCTTCCTTGAAGTGTAAGGATGCTTTTCCAAGTCCTACTTTATCTTGAAACTCCCTGAATCGAGCTAGTGAACTCCAACTGCAAAACAGAAATTTAAAAATGGTGAAGGGGCTTGGAGGTATTACAGGTCAGGTTTAAGGACAGGGTTAGCTTGCATATGTTGTAAGGAAGGTAGAGGAACAAGTTTGAATCAAAATGCTTGAAGGGATTGGGAGTTTGCACTCAAACTGCAGGGCTTGCTCTGTTTGTGCAGTTTTGAGGTGATTTTGAGATGGAGGGTGCTTTAGATGTTCAGGACTCGTGCCAAAGCTTGAATGTGGTCTATGGAATGTGTTTGATAACTTTGTTCTTCTGTTCCTAAGCTGAGATGAGAGATAGCCTAAGTTATGGATGTTTCTTCACACTTAAGCTACAAAATGCCACTTTGCTTTCTAGGTCAGTACAGGCCCTCCCACTATGCTGCTATCCCTTACCTTGATCAGTGCAATTTGCTCACAAACTTGTTCCAAGAAGATCTTGCTTGTACCACTTGGATTGCAAACTTGACATAAAGTTCTTCTTTTCAAGAATGGAAATAATGCTTTTTCTAGTTTAGGCTTAATTCCTTGTGTAATGACCAAAGTCTTAGAATAACAACTTGGTTCAATGGTTTTGCATTAAATTAAGGAGTGTAATTTGGTTTTAGGACCTGTAAAGTAGCACAAACTATGCTGAGTTCAAATTTGCCAAGTTTATGAACATGCTTTGATGATGAACAAAAGTGAATTTTTGCTAACTTGTGAAATTCGAATCTCTCAAGTTATGAGGTTGTTTGATGAGTTCTTGGACATTTTTGAAAGCTTGGAATGTGTACTACAATCCATCTTTGAAATGAAAATCAAAATTCCAAGTGGAAGGGTATGAAAAGTGGCCTTGAAGTAGGGTAGAAAACCTTGTCAAAATAGGTCAAATTTCACTAAGTTAAAAGATGGTTTAGTGCCCTTATTCAAAACATTATAACTTGAGATACAAGCTTCAAATGAGAAAACTTTGTGAATCAAAGTTGTAGATTATGCAACAAGATACAACTTTCATGTTTTGACTTTTGTTTGAATCCAAATGGATAATGGTGAAAAGATGGGGCAAAGTTGGGAAAAAATTAGGGTTTTTCATAACTTAGAAAAATTCTAAGTTATGAAAAATTCCATTTTCAAACCCTAATTTGCATTTTGTGATTTCTTGGTGAACAAGTTTCATGATTTGGCATGTTTTGATGAAAAATGAATCTTGACTCTTGATTTTGACCAAAAAGTCAAAGTTTGACTTTTCAGTATACAGTCAAAATTGATCAATTGACTGGGAAATTCAACTATCAATCTTGTGTACTTGGGATCTTTTGAGCTTGATGAGCATGTCAAGATAATTCCATGGGGTCCTTGAGTCCATATGTGAGCTTGGTTTGCCATTGGCTAGGTCAAACAGTCAAAAATTGCCCTTGTGCAGTCAAAACCCTAAAAATGACCATTTTGCCCTTTTGATGATCTGATCAAATTTCTTGTGGAATTGTGATCCAAACTTGATCAAATGGTCCATATGAGTTCATAATGTTGATGTGGATCAAATTTCATGAGGTTTTACTGTCAATTGGCCACAATTGACTTTTTCCCCAATACAGCTGATTTCTAGGTCAACTGTCCAATTGACTGGGCAAAACTTGGAATCAAGACTTGAAACTTGGTATAGGTAAACTTGGGAGTCCAACATGAAGCATGAAAGTCATCTTAGGCATTTTAGGTCAAAACATCCTTAGGCAAACACAAACCCTAATTTGAGTCCACAGTGCAAGGAGAAGTCTTGAGCAGAGGAAACCCTAACTGGATCTTGATCTTCAAAGGTCTTGTGATGAGAAAATGTTGAGGGAATGGGAGGGCAAATTTTGGGGTACAACACCATGCAAATTGCAAATTCTTGATAACTTAATTTGTGGCCATTTGTTTCACTTCAAACTTGGCCCATGACTAATTTGCAATGTACTAAGGCCCATCATGCCAAAGATTGAGCTGCACATGGGCAAATGCAAGGGAAACTCGTGATTTTGCAAAAAGTGGCATGAAAATGCCTAATCACCATCACTTGGTTAATACAAGGATTTGAGCCTTAATCTCTTGATTAACTTTTTCCTGAGATAAAATGGATTAAAATGCACGTAAAAGGCAAGCAAACGCACGAGAGATTTGAGGGCTGCATGTGCACACTTCATTTTGGAAAAAAGAGGAATTCATTCTTTCTAATGGTTTTCAGTGTGAAAAACCTATCCTACCCTTCTCTACATGCTTTATATATTGAGAGGCAAGCTTCATTGAACAGGATTTGTGCTTCATTTCATCCCTGAGCTCAAAAACTCCATAGCTACTTGTTTTAAAATTTCTTCGATTCTCTCAATTCACCTGCGCGTTTTGGTTGTTTCTTCTTGTATTCTCTTCTCCAAGTGATAAGGATTGTAGATCGAGGCTTGGTTTGCAACTGGAGTGAAGAAGAAAGTAGATTTGTTTTTGCCTCAAAGGTTAGAATTCTTAACTTTGGATCTTGATTTCTAGCCGTGCATTGTGTGATTTGAGTTCATAATCATGTTGTTTGAAGTTCATTAAGTGGTTCTGTAGCTTCAGAGCTTTTGATTTGATGAGATATGCATGTATGATGCATCTATTTTCTGCTCAGTGAGTTTGTCATTTTCACGCGATCCGTTCTTGATTTATGGTTGATTATTTGATGTGATTCGAATTGCATGATGAAGTATGATATGCTAGCTTTAATTTGCACAAAATTTCATGAAAAATGGTGTAGAATTGAGCATGTTATGTTGATTGGAACATGAGGTGATGGACCTGATCTTGCGCGCGTTTTTGCCCTAGCCAGAGGTTGAAGATGATTGTGTGGCCTCCTCTGGTTGGCTGGTTTGGTTTTTTTTTAATTCATTTGAATTTTGTTTCATAACTTGATTTTCATAATTTTATTTCTTGCTCAAAAATGGTTGAAAAATTATGAAAAAATTCAGGAAACCTAAAAATAATATTCCTGACCTTGTGCATTTTTTTAAATAATTTTTTGAAAATGTTTTGATTGGTTTAAAAATTTGTGTTATTATTTAATTATTTTTTAATGTTTATTTTTGTTTTAATATTTCTTTGATCTAAAAAATTCCACAAAAATTATCTTTGACTCATAAAATAATGTATAAATTGATTTTGATTTTTGTTTAGCATTTTTTCTATTTTTGATTAGAAATTTAATTTGAGAAGGTTATTTGAAATATTTGTTTCATAATTTTTGTTTTAAATATTTTTCTTAATTCAAAAATATTCAAAAAAATCATGCAAGCTTGTTTTTAATCATAGAATCTGAATATAATTTTATTTTGACCTTTTTGTGACTTTTGGCTAGGGTTTGCATTTTTGCCTTTAAATAATAGTTTAATTGTTAATTGTTTGTTTGATTTTTATTTCAATATTTCCTTTAATTCAAAAATTCCACAAAAAATCAGGGATGTGGGTTTTTAATCCTAATATTTGAATATAATTTTGGTTGGATATTTTTCTGATTTTTTATTAGAGTTTTATTTTGAGATGTGAATGTTTGTTTAATTGATTAATTGTTTGAATTTTATTTTTATTTTTGACTTTTCTTTAATTCAAAAAAATATGGAAAAATAGGTATTCTGACCTCTTGAGTTTTGTCATGTTTGATGTATATTTGTTCTGATTTTTTTGAGTTTTGATCTTATCTAATCAATATTTAAGATTAAAAGTCAAAAATTAGGGTTTTGTTGCTTATTGTGCAAGTTTCATTTTCAAAACCATTATGCCCTGGATTTTCAATGGAACTTAGGTCTTGATTATGGTTCATGAATGTATTGAGGATCTGAAAATCATTTTTCTTGAATTATTTGACTTGGTTTGATATTTTTTCCATAAATTATTTTGAAAACTTGTCTAGTTTGGTGGTTTGGCCAACCAGTTTTGAACTTTGGGCCTCATTTGATCCCCTCCTCAACCATTCATGAACTTAAGACTTACTTTCTGACTTTTACACACTTCAAAGATGTTAAGAAATTTTTGGTTTGAATTATTGAGATCCTTTTCTATTTTTGATGTATTTTTGAAGTGAATGTACCTCAATTAATGTTGCATATCTTGTTGCAATTTGTTTGATGGCCAATGAACTTGGGTGAGGCCTATGATTGGGCACCTAATGATCATGTTGGATGTGCTTATCCACATAAACTCAAGTCATTTCACTTAATGCCCTATGTTTGAATGATTGAACCCTTTTGGTGCATTGTGTGGGATTTCTCTTCTATTATGCTTGTGAGCTGTATTGAAATAATTGAGTATGATTGAATTGTGTTTGCTACTGGCCTTCATGGTATTTGATTGTATTCTTCTCAAGCTCCCATGATCCTTGATTGATATTTAATTGTCAACTCAACATGGTGATAGAAAGGGGCAACATTCCTCTGATTCTTTTGACCAAATTGTTCATATGCCTGTTCCTTTTTGTCTATCATACCTAATGCTTTGATAATTGTTATCATGTTTTTCTCACTTCATCATGTTTCATCCATTCCTTGTGTGAGTCATCATTTAACTTATGAGAATACTAACTAGGCTATTGAATGTGCGAGGTACTTTGAGAGAGGTTTTCCATTTTTGACTTGAGGCCACTGTGTTTCACTTTATTTGTGGAACACAAATTATTATATTGGCACTGCTCTTGTGCTTGGCATATTTGATAGTCTATGCAGGATATATATATACATATATATATATATATATATATATATATATATATATATATATATATATATATATATATATGTGTGTGTGTGTGTGTGTGTGTGTGTGTGTGTGTGTGTGTGTGTGTGTGTGTGTGTGTGTGTGTGTGTGTGTGTGTGTGTGACTATGAATGCTATACATTTCCCATGGGATCTGTTCATATATGAAAATCTCAATACTTACATCCTCATGGTTTAATTTCTGACTTGATTTGTCTGTTGATGTCAGCTTGCTTGAAGTTCTCTGGGTTTCTTTTATTCTTGCTCAGTTGCTACAGATAGTTATCCGTTTGGTATTGCACTATTTCCTTTCTTCTATTTTCATAGTTCTATGTTGCATGATGAGATCTTTGTTGCTGATATATGTCAGGAGACCCTCTGTTTTTGTTTGATACATGTGTTGTGTTTGTTTCTTTAACTTTTGATCGATGAGTCACTCAATTTAGAAATTTAGATCACGACTTTGCTCTCAGTGCATGTTCCCTATAGGATGTTTATTGTTTTTATTCTTTAATTGTTGATCGATGAGTCACTCAATTTAGAAATTAAGATCACGACTTTGCTCTCAGTGCATGTTCCCTATAGGATGTTTATTGTTTTTCTTCTTTAATTGGTGATCGATGAGTCACTCAATTTAGAAATTGAGATCACGACTTCTCTCTTATGGCATGTTCCATATAGGATAGTTTTGCTAAGCTTCCTTTAACATGTTAATTAAAGTAGGAATCCATGTATGCTAACATAGGATAGGAATTTCCTTTATCCTCAACCTTAGGGTCAACCATTGTATGATAACACTAGGGATAGTGCTAGGCTAGTTTCCCTTAGTTATTTTTCCTTCCTTTGCATTTTACATCTTAAAACAAAAATTGTTTTCTTGGAAAATCATAAAACACCTCTAATAAACTCAAACCCTTCTTCAAGTTAAAAGATACAAATTAATATTATTTGTGTATGCGCCTCTTGGTTTTGTTTTTAAACCTTGTAGCTGATGTCTCGCCATCGCATACTTGTTTGAAGACGATGTTTCGCCATCGCACATGTTTGTTATCCTACTTTGGTTTTCAATATCATTGTTAGGTATGATGTTTTGTCATCTGGTTTATTGATGTTTCACCATCTTTGCCATGATATCTTGCTATCTCTTTAGTCGATGTTTCGCCATCGCACATTTGTTTGAAGCTTATGTTTCTCCATCGCACATGTTTGTTATCCTACTTTGATTCTCAATATCATTGTTAGGTGTGATGTTTTATAATCCGGTTTATTGATGTTTCGCCATCTTTGCCATGATATCTTACTATTTGTTTAGCCGATGTTTCTCCATCGCACATTTGTTTGAAGCTGATGTTTCGCCATCGCACATGTTTGTTATCCTACTATGATTCTCAATATCATTGTTAGGTGTGATATTTTTCTATCCGTTTCATTGATGTTTCGCCATCTTTGTCATGATATCTTGTTATCTTTTAGCCGACGTTTTGCCATTACACATTTATTTGAAGCCGATGTTTCTCCATCGCACATGTTTGTTATCCTACTTTGACTCTCCATGTCATTTGTTAGGTGTGATGTTTTATCATTTGATGTTTCGCCATCTTTGACATGTTTCTGTTTTATTATTTAGTCGATATTTTACCATCTCATTTGTTTGTTGTTTCATTTGATGTTTTTCCATCTTGATTATTTTTGTTGTCTTATCTAAAAAACACAAACCAACCAAAATATGTAAGCCAAACTACGGCTGCTTTGATTCCTTAAAAGGGATACGTATGCAAAGGGGTAGGGCCCAACCGAGCACAACTTTTATTTTCCCTACATTGTTTTCTTTTTCTTTCGCATGCATTCCCTTTTCAGTTTTAAGCCATAGACATAGGTTTTGACCACACCCATTAGATTAGACAACAAGAGTGGATACCGTAGAGTACTATGGGCGTGTGGGGTGCTAATACCTTCCCCTCGCGTAACAGACTCCCTTACCCGATCTCTCGGTCGAAATACTGTGATTTCTCCCTCTTCAGGTTTTATCGATGTTTACCTTTCCCTTTCGGTGGGATAAAAGACGTTCAGTTGCGACTTCATTGATGTTTCATTACATCCAAATGACAGGTCCGGCCGGGTGTTTCAGCTGGCGACTTCACTGGGGATAGATTGACCTTTTGCTGGTCCATCCCGGAGTCGATCCTAGCTCTTGTTTGTTTTCTTTTTGGGTGTTTATTTTACCGCTTTGCATATTTATCTATTTGCATTGCATCCTATGTGTGCTTTACTTTCTGCATACTGGATTTGGCTGGACAGTTTGGATTCTAAATTTCTTGGTGGGTGGGTTATTCCATGAGGTAAAAGGCCTCGTACCCAAGCTATGGGTGAATTCCATATGAACTAGGAATAGAGTGGCCATGGCAGCTATGAGGCGGATGCTTTATAGACCTGACCATGAGACCCATGACTTCAGAGGTAGTTCGGATAGGTGTTATCGTATGATGATACCGACATTCGAGCTCTTGTACTCTGATTTGGCTTTTAACCATACCTTAACCCAGACTACACCCGTGAGAGGGGCGGGAAAACTTTTCTTACAGGTACAGGTACTGTTGGTGACTTTGCGTTGCGAAGGTGACTCAGGTTTCCATGATAGTTTGGAAGCTTTTGGATTTTCTTTTGATCTTGAGTGGTGTTTTTCTGTAATGGTCCAGCCATTATCCAGTGTGAAATTTTGATCCTGTCATGTTGCATCATAGCATATTTATTTCTAAAAAATGATGTATAAAAAATAACTAGCATGTGCATGTCATCTTCCAGGGACATTCGAGAGTCTTCTTTCCATCAGAAATGGCTAGCCTCTCGTCAGTTGAGTTTGATTCAGTTCGTGTTAAAGAGCCCACCAGGCATACTTTCTCTTATCATATTCCAACTATTAATGTGTCCAAATTGAAGAGGTTGAGTTCTTATCTGAAGGGTGATGTTCTGAATAACTTCAACAAAAATTATGGTGTTTTACTTTTCAAGATTATCAAATGGTTCCCACACTAGAAGAGTACGCGTACCTACTTAATATCAAGTCGTCCGATGAAGTTCCTTTTGTCCAAGTACCAGAGAAGCCGAAGTTCGAAGTTATTGCTGAAATTCTTCATTCGAGTTGGAAAGAGGTGAAAGACAATTGGAAATCAAGTGAGGGTACTGCAGGGTTTTATTTGGATTTCTTAGTGAAGAAAGCGGAAGATTGGGCAAAGAAAGGGAATTGGAGTGACTTCAGCTCTCTGTTTTCTCTCATGATATACGGGATCGTTCTCTTCCCTCGAAAGAGAAATTTTGTGGATTTGACGGCTATTTGTATTTTTAGAAATAAGAACCCGGTACCGACACTCTTGGCAGATACTCTTTACACCATTCATTTCAGGCATGGAAAAGGAGGTAATGTAAGTTTATGTCATTCAATGTTGTATCAATGGTTTAAGTTGCACCTACCGGTAAGTGGCCCTTTCGTGGATACTAGAAATTCTCTCCGAGGGTCATTAAGACTTGTCAACCTTACTTCATTTGATATCCGGTGGAATTATGACATGGGGGAAGTACGAAGTATTATCACTAGCTGCGGAGATTTCCCTAATATTCCCCTCATAGGAACTAAGGGGTGTATCAACTATAATCATGTGCTTGCTTATCGTCAATTGGGATATGCAATGGATGGGCCGCCAAAGGTTGAGGAGGTGTCTGAATCAGTGTATTTTGTTAGAGGAAGTGATCTTGTAATGTTGAAAAGAGTGACAAGTGCTTGGAAGGGCATTCACAAGAAGGATAAAACTACTTTGGGCAAGAAGGTTCCTATTTCTAGGGTTCCTTACTCGGATTGGATTAGAGCCAGGGTTAAGATTTTATGGTTACCATTTGCAAGGTTGGCTCCTATATGTGAGCATCCTCCTACTGTTCTGAGTAACACGGTGCCTACTGAGGTGTTCACCCAGGTTCATGTTGAGAACATTCAACTTCGTGCAAAAGACCGTGAGGCAGGGATGAAACTCTATTGGGTAGATCAAGAAAGGGTCGACTTAGCTCGCAAACTCAAAGAAGCTCAAGGGGAAACTTCTGATACAACCAGTTTTAGGAAGAGGTCTCATGCTGAAATGGAAGAAGAGTTGAGTAAGACCCAGCAAGAGTGCCAGAAACTTCAGGCATCTGAGAATATCTACAGGAAGAAGATTCAAAACTTGGAGAAACAGCTCAAAGACAAAGATGCTCAGCTTAAGAAGGAAGTAGCCCAGAAGCGCGTCGCAGAGGATCAGTTTCGAGAAAGTAAAGAAGTCGCATCACAACTTTTGAAGGAGAAAGCTAGGCTTGAAGAGTATTGTCAACACCTTAAAGCGTGTCTTGTTCCGGAGATTTAGTTTTGTTACTTACCTTTGGTGTATTTGGTCACCCCCAGGATTGTTGGAAGGGACCATTTGTTTGTTTTTATTATTCAGTTTTTTGTTAAGTTTACTTTGAAACATGTATTTTATTGTTTATCGTTACACTCTTAAATTTCCGAAGTCACTTGAACATCGTTTCTTTTGTTTGTAAATAATTGAAGTGTTTGTCTTATTGTCCTTTTTTTCCTTGATTGTATGCTTGATTATTGGTTGCACGCCATGATTGACGAATAAAAGGACTCTTGAATACCTGGAAATGAAAAACATATCATGCACATGATGCATTTCATAACATTACAGGTTATCTCAAGAAGGTATTCTTATTCTTCTGCTTTTCTTATTCAGAATTCAAGACGACTACTCATTGGTATTCCACCAGAAACAATTTGCCAAGACAGATGGAACAAGTTCAAGCTAAACTCGCTGAAATGAGGGCCCAGATGGCTACTCAGATGACCTAGTTCATGGAGGTCATCACCAATGTGAATCGCCGACAGGAGGAACTGGCTGCCATTGTCAACAACTAGCGCCGCTATCCAGGGGACGGCGGAAATCAAGGGCTCTATCAGTACATTTCTATAGGATTGGGGGATGTGCAAGATCAGCCTGCTGGAAATTTTCACGGGATGCCTGGAAATCCTTTTGTGCGCAACGTAGGGCAGTTTCCCCCGTCTCCGGGACCTCGTCTTGTGGGGAACAGAAGACATAATCAGGGTGGTGTAAGGGGCTATCAGGAGCAGGATTATGACTTTGATCAAGATGAAGATCAGTTTTCTGTTCGGCGTTCGGAGCCGGAAGTTTAGGTTGAGGATATGAAGTATCGGTTGTTGGAAGAACGTTTGAAGGCTGTGGAAGGGCAAGGAGTCCTTGGTATGGATGCTAATGATCTCAGGTTGGTGTCTGGGGTGAAAGTACCCCCAAAGTTCAAGCCTCTTGTATTTGAAAAGTACAAAGGAACGTCATGTCCTGTTACCCATGCAACTGCTTATTTCCGAAAGATGTCGGTGCATACTGAGGATCAGAGGCTTTTGATTCACTTTTTCCAGGATAGCCTATCTTGGGCATCCCTGGAGTGGTACATGAAGTTAGAGTAAACCCATATTCGTTGCTGGAATGATCTTGCTCGGGCTTTTGTCAAACATTATTAGTACAATATGGATATGGTGCCTAATCGCACTCAGTTACAGAATTTGTCACAGGGACCAAGAGAATCCTTCAAGGAATACGCTCAGAAGTGGTGTGAGTTGGCTGCGAGGGTTCAACCTCCACTCATGGAGAGAGAACCCATTGATATGTTTATGAGTACCCTGCAAGGGCCATTCTATGAGCACGTGATAGGAAGTACTTCGGTAGGATTTGCAGACTTGGTTATGGCTGGTGAAAGGATTGAGGTAGGTTTGAAATTGGTGAAAATTCATATTGGAGGTTCTAGTGGCTCATCAGGGGCAGTAAGAAACCATTTAACACTTACCCTAAGAAAAGGGAAGGCGACACAAGCGTGGTTTACTCTCATAGAGGAATAAGAGAGGATCGTCAGCACCAACAAATCAATGTTATTTCTATTCCTGTTAATGCTCCTCCGCAGCAGGGACCGAATGCAGTGCCTCAACAATAAAGACAGCAAGATGCTCCCCATCAGTATAATAATCAACAACAAAGATAGCCGAGAAAATTCGATCCCTTTCCAGTATCTCTTACTGAAGCACTCCATCATTTGCTCGATTTGAAGTTGATCGGTTTGAGAAATATGCCACCACCACCCGCAAGACTTCCTCCTAACTATGATGTTAACGAAATATGTGAATTCCATTCAGGCGGAGTTGGTCATTCTACTAACAATTACTTCGCGTTGAAGTGCAAGATACAAGACTTGTTGGATGCTAAGGAAATTGAGTTTACTCCAGTGACTGGTCTGAATGTTACTCAGAACCCAATGCCTAGGCATGGAGGGGTGTTGTTAATATGATTAATGATAATGGTGAAGTGTTGAATTTAATCATGGACGTGGAACAAATAACTACTCTGTTGTGCTATGTTAAGAGGTATTTGCTTGACAATTCTATTTTCTCGGGTTGTACTTCAGAATGTGCCAAGTGTGGAGAGCAACCGAAGGGCTGTGATGATTTAAAAACCGGTATCCAGTTGATGATAAAGGAGGGTTCCCTGCAGCTTGATAGAAAATCGAGCTACCGTAAGGTTACCGAAGAAGATGTTGCTGTGGTATCTATTCCTTACACCCCTGTGCGCATTCCTACCCCATATAGGGCACCCCCTTTGATGATTACGGTACTTGGTCCCATGCCGTATACCAGTGAGAAGGCCATCCCATGGCATTACGGTGCTGATGTTTATTACCATGGGGTGAAGCAGGAGGTAAGTACCCATTCATCTAAGGAAGAACGTGCTGAAGATAATGAAGGGGAAGTTCATAACTTTTCTGGTGTGGGTCGAATGACTAGAAGCGGGAGAGTATTTGGTCCTTCCAATGTGCAAGATGCGGCAGATGCTTCTACAAGAGAAAAAGGAAAACATCAGGCGATGATTGGTAATCCAAGGGTTACACCGGACAATGTGACTCAACCTATCCGATACCAGAAGCTTCTTCAGTTCCCGATGAGGTTGAAGAGTTAATGCGAATTATCAGAAAGAGTGATTATAGCATAATTGATCATCTGAGCCATACTCCTTATAAGATGTCTATCTTGTCTCTGTTGATTTATTCAGAACCTCATAGAAATGCTTTGATGAAGTTGTTAAAGAATACGTTCGTGCCACATGAGATAACAGTCAATCAGTTTAAGAATGTTTGTGCTAACATATCTGCTGGGAACGGTCTGGGCTTCACCAATTTTGATCTTCCTCCGGAGGGGCCAGACCATAACAAAGCGTTGCATATTTCAATGAAGTGCATGGGCACTACTTTATCCCGGGTTTTGGTGGACACAGGGTCGTCCTTGAATGTACTACCGAAGTCAGCATTGATGAAGATTGATTATTCTGGACTGGAGTTGCGCCCTAGTGATTTAATGGTGAAGGAATTTGATGGGTCTCGAAGGTCAGTGTTTGGGGAGGTGGAGTTACCAATCAAGGTTGGTCCTCGCATCTTCACGGCTACATTTTTTGTGATGGATATACAACCAGTGTATTGTTGTTTGTTGGGGCGGCCATGGATTCATAGAGCAGGGGCAGTCACTTCTACTATTCATCAGAAACTCAAGTATCCTGCAGAGGGAAAGGTGATTACTGTGTGCGGTGAGGAAGAGTACATCGTGAGTCATTTGACATCATTCCGCTATGTTGAAGTTGAAGGCGAGATACATGAGACTCTGTTTCAAGCGTTTGAGACAGTTCATGCGGTCAATTTTCCTCCTCCAGAGCAGAAAAGGAAACCTAAAACTGTTATGTCTTCTCTCATGGATGCGAGAGCTGTGGTGAAAAATGGTAACCCTGAAGGTTGGGGTCAGGTGTTGGACGTTACTCCGAAGTTTGATAAATTTGGTATTGGTTTTAGCCCAGGTCAGCAGAGTGCAACTCCCAGAGCATCTAGTTTATCTACTCCTGTGAAGTTTTCCCGTCCTTGTACTACTCAAGAAGGACACGTCAATGCAGTTGGTGGCGATAGGGCTGATGGCTACAGTATCGAAGATTGGATTCGTCCGAGTATTCCAGGCCAGACACTCAACAATTGGACTTCTGTGGATGTTATCCAAGTTTCAAGCGCTGAGGAGTAATTTTCTTGTTTTCTTTTATTATCATATCATAATTCCTACGCTCTGCCCAAGGCGTAGTGGATCATTTGTGTAGGGCCACCATGTTTATTTTCAAAATTTTATCATGAAATAAAGGACGTTTTTGCATTCAAAATTTTGCTCCATTTCTTTTTTTAAATGGCAATGTTTCTCTTTTCACACATTGTCACTAAAAAATGCCAAAATGTTATTCATGCAGATGCACTTCCACCACCGATTATATTGATAACGACTTTGCTATGGCTCATTATGACTTTGATAATCCTATCTATCAAGCTGAAGAAGAAGCATATGAGGATTGTGTTCTTCCTGAGGAATTAGCAAGATTGTTAAAACAAGAGGAGAAGGTTATCCAGCCGAATCAGGATTTGATTGAGGTGGTGAATATTGGCACATAAGAGGTAAGAAGAGAAATCAAGATAGGGGCAGATCTCGAAGAAAGTATAAAGGTCAGATTGATTGAGCTAATCCATGAGTATTCTGATATCTTCGCTTGGTCTTATGAGGATATGCCTGGGTTGGAAACAGACATAGTGGTGCATCGATTACCATTCAAAGAAGGTTGTTCTCCTGTCAAGAAAAATCTCCGAAGAACTCATCCTGAGATGTCCAAGAAGATCAAAGAGGAGGTCCAGAAGCAGTTGGACGCGAATTTCTTAAAGGTTATCAATTATTCGCCATGGATTGCAAATATTGTTCCTGTGCCCAAGAAGGATGGTAAGGTCAGGATGTGTGTGGATTATAGGGATTTGAACAGGGCCATCCCTAAAGATGATTTCCCTCTTCCGCATATTGATGTGTTGGTCGATAATACTGCTCATTCCAAAGTGTTCTCGTTCATGGATGGTTTTTCGGGTTACAATAAAATTAAGATGGCTCCGGAGGATATGGAGAAGACAACATTTATCACGCCTTGGGGAACTTTCTGTTATAAAATGATGCCGTTTGGTTTAAAAAATATCGGGGCAACATATCAGCGTGCCATGGTCACTCTCTTTCATGACTTGATTCACAAAGAGATTGAGGTATATGTGGACGATATGATTGCTAAATCTGACACGGAAGAGGAACATCTTGTTCATCTGGAAACATTGTTCGAGAGACTGAGGCAGTTCTTGTTGAGGTTGAATCCGAATAAGTGCACCTTCGGAGTGAGATCCGGCAAGCTGTTGGGTTTTATTGTAAGTGAAAAAGGTATCGAGGTGGACCCGGCCAAGGTAAAAGCGATACAGGAAATGCCTGAACCAAGGACAGAGAAGGAAGTACGTGGTTTCTTGGGAAGGTTAAACTACATTTCCAGATTTATTTCTCATCTCACATCCACCTGTGAACCTTTGTTCAAGTTGTTGAAGAAAAGTCAGACAGTGAAATGGAATGAGGATTGTCAGAAGGCCTTTGACAAAATAAAGAAGTATTTGCAGGAACCTCCGATACTCATGCCGCCAGTGGAAGGAAGGCCACTAATCATGTATCTAACTGTGTTCGAGAGCTCAATGGTTTGTGTCCTCGATCAGCACGATGAGACAGGGAAGAAAGAGCAGGCTATTTACTACTTGAGTAAGAAGTTTACAGAATGCGAGTCGAGGTACTCATTGCTGGAAAAGACTTGTTGTGCGTTTGCCTAGGCCGCCAAACGTTTGAGGAAATACATGTTAACTCACACCACTTACTTGATATCCAAAATGGATCCAATCAAGTACATTTTTTAGAAGCCAGCTCTTACAGGCAGGGTAGCCCGTTGGCAGATGATACTTACCGAATATGATATCCAATACACTACTCAAAAAGCAATGAAGGGTAGTGTACTGGCCGACCATCTTGCTCATCAACCCGTGAATGATTATGAACCGATGAAATTTGATTTTCCAGATGAGGAAATTGTGTATATTCGGGATTGTAATATGCCAGACCCAGACGAAGGACCCAAGCCGGGATCACGTTGGACGCTTGTTTTTTATGGTGCCTCCAATGCCATGGGAAACGGTGTCGGATCTATTATCACTTCCCCTAAGGGGTACCACATTCCTTTCATGGCTCGTATTTGTTTTGATTGCACTAATAACATGGCCGAATATGAGGCTTTCATTTATTGCATTGAAGCGGTGATCGACCTGCGCATCAAGTTTTTGAAAGTTTACGGGGATTCCAATCTTGTTATCATCCAGATTAATGGAGATTGGGAGACTCTCCATAAGAACCTAATTCCCTATCGTGAGCATGTTATGAAGCTGATTCCGTACTTCGAAGAGATCACGTTTGAGCATATTCCCAGAGAAGAAAACAATCTAGATGATGCACTGGCAACTTTTTCCTCCATGTTCAAGGTTAAGAGGGCTAATGAGGCACCTTCCATTAGCATCAGAAGTTTGAGTGAGCCAGCTTTCTGTTTTGAGGCTAGTTTGGAATCAGATGGTAATCCTTGGTTTTATGATGTTAAACGATATCTTGAAATACAAGAGTACCCTGCAGAGGCATCCGTCACAGATAAGAAGTTCTTGAGAATATTTTCAGCCATGTTCTTCCTCAGTGGTGGTATGTTGTATAGAAGGCATCATGACGGTTTACTGCTTAGATATGTTGACAAGAAAGAAGCAGCTAGAATCATTGAAGAGATACATGAAGGTGATTTCGAGACCCATTCCAACGGGCATACCATGGCTAAAAAGATTTTGCGAGCAGGTTATTATTGGTCCACCATGGAGATTGACTGTTACAATCATGCGCGGGTTTGCCACAAATGTCAAGTCTATGCTGATAAAGTGCATGTGCCGCCAATACCTTTGAATGTCTTGACTTCTCCTTGGTTGTTTGCGATGTGGGGAATTGATATGATCGGAAAAATTGAACCGACTGCGTCCAACGGGCACCATTTCATTCTAGTTGCCATCGATTATTTTACAAAATGGGTCGAAGTTGTATCCTATGCCAATGTCACCAAGCAGGTGGTAAATCGGTTCATTAAGCACAATATTATCTGTCGCTACGGAGTGCTTGAAAAGATCATTACCAATAATGGATCTAATTTGAACAACAAAATGATGAAGGAGCTTTGTGAGTCCTTCAAAATCAAGCATCATAACTCTTCCCCATACCGACCAAAGATGAACGGTGTTGTCGAATCGGCCAATAAGAACATTAAGAAGATCGTGCAGAAGATGGTGGTAACCTATAAAGATTGGCATGAGATGCTGCCTTTCGCTTTGCATGGTTATCGCACCACTGTGCGTACTTCGACTGGGGCAACCCCATTTTCATTGGTTTACGGCATGGAAGTAGTATTTCCTGTAGAAGTCGAGATTCCTTATCTTAGGATCATGAGGGATGTTGGGCTGGTTGAAAGTGAATGGGTACAGAATCGGCTGGATCAGTTGGAACTTATTGACGAGAAGAGGTTGACGGCTGTATGTTATGGTCAGGTATATCAACAAAGGATGAGGAAAGCTTTTGATAAGAGGGTACGGCCTCAGTGTTACAAGCCAGGTGATCTTGTGCTAAAAAGGATAATTCTCCCCCAGGGGCAAGTGGGTTCCGACTTATGAAGGTCCTTTCGTGGTCAGAAAAGTTTTCTCTGGAGGAGCGATGATGCTCACAACTATGGATGGAGAGTACTTCCCTCTCCCTGTGAATGCTGACGTAGTTAAAAAATACTTTGCATAAAAAATATATATAAAAACCCGCTAAACTGAAAACTCGAAAGGGCGGTTTAGGCAAAAAGAGGGTGTCCTGGTGAATCGAAAACCCGAAAGGGCGATTCAGGCAAAAGTTAGGGACTTAAAGAAAATGACTACGCTCGGTATGAGATCCTTTGTTTCTTTCCTTCGTTCTGTCACCTGGCATAAGCTCGAAGCTAATCCAAGAATGATCTGTCTGAAAGCAGGAAGATGAAAGCGTGAGAGTCATAAGAGTCATAGCAGAGTCGGGACTTGATGGATATTCACATTCACATTGCCATTTGTAAATACTTGTTTGCTTTGATTTTGTAAATTACTTGCTCCCAAATGTAAATGCCTTTTTCACAGGCTAATTTCTCAAAATCAATAGAATATCTTCTTTCAAGTATACGCATACTTCTTCTTTTCTCCCTTTTTACTATTTTGTTTGCAAAAACGTCCAATATTTTTGATAAGCATGCGCATATAAACTTCATGGGCCATGCACGGAAATGGTAATCTAAGTCATGGTTAGCTTATCGCTTTAAATTCGGATAGCAAACACAACTACTACTATGCAAGAGGCATGTTTGTTTCTCTTATTGATAAGATTCTCATTCGCTTTACTGGTGAATGCCTTGCCATTTTGTTTCACAGCTCCGTGATGTTGGTAAAGGTCATGGGTCAGGGTAATATCAAGATTACGGCAGGTCGGCGAGATCGACGAACCTAGTTGGAGATATTTCTTCCCCATAATGGCTTTTATTACGTTTCTTTACCGCACTTTCATGTGTTATCTTGATTGATGGTTTTAGCATTGTCTGCATATAGGATTTTGTTTATATCAGAATGTCAGGCTTGATGCGTTGAATATTTTTGCCTTAAAAAAAATTTGTTTCATTATGACTCTTTAATCGATTTTTCAGGAATTTTGATACCAGCTGTGCCAATTCTTTTTCTTAGCCAAAAGTTTGGAGGAAGGAGTTTAGATAAAAACGATGATTGTAGTGGTATGCTTTTGAGTAGAACCTCGTTGATGATGTACAGGCATTGTTTCAATCCCCAAACACCAGAGATATAAGGGAGTTAGACCCTCGTTAACCCCTCTGAGCCTTCGAAGTAGGAGTTTCTTTTCCGTTCAAAAAAAACCTTGTTTTTTTAACCTGGGGCAGGGTAGATGTTCAGTTAATTTGACCAAGCATTCAAATTTCAGAAGGAATGTCCCATCTGCAGATCACCACATTTTATCTCTCGCATCATGAGATCAGGAAAAATGTCCAAACCACGATGTTCATTTCCTCACATAATCCTGAGGTCGAGATCGAATCGATACAATAATGGCTATCCCTCACCGACCAAGGAATGAGGCATTTGTTTTCTTCAAAAAAAGAGAGAGAGAGAAAAAGAAAGAAAAAGTTCAAAGACCTAAAGTCATGTTGACTTGTTCGAAATGAAAAGTATGAATAATAAAGAAACAAAAAGCCCCGCTAAGTCAAAACTTGAAACAAGTCGCTTAGGCAAAACTTAGGGCATCCCGCTGGACTCCCAAAATTCAAAAGATTTTGTCCAGGCAAAAGTTAGGGAAAAGAAGAGCCTAAAAGGCCAAAAAAAGATTATCCAATAAAATTTTCATCAAAAGAAGAGGAACAATAATATCAAAAACAAAAGCAGCGAAAGTTTAAGTGACAATCATGTTGGAGAATTTGTCGTGATCACTCAACCATTATAAATCATTTTGAAAGATGAATGCTTGTGATAAGTCAGCTAAACTTAGGACAGGAGAATATCACGAAGGGGGTGGGCACCAAATAACTTGAGCCTTGAAAAACTTTTTTCTAAAAAACCTCGAACCAGGCCACGTTACAACCTCTAAAAGTCCTAACTGAAACAAGGGTTTAACTCGAAAGCATACTACAACAGGATAACGTTTCCTAAACTCCCAAATATGTGTTGCATATCCATGTTGGTATTTTATCACCCGCATCTTGCCTCATTTTTTGTTGAAAAAAAGAGAAGGGGAAGAAAAGTTTTGAAATGTTTTGCACTCTAGCCAGTGATTCATTCACAACAGAGATGCGGCACTTTTTTAAGCTTTTCAAACTTCAAGGCTTAAATAATCGCCGCATCAGGTCTGTCATTCCCAAAATAAACATATTTCTGCATGCAAAACATTTGTTTGACATCAAAAAAAGAGTTTACACGTTGAACACCTGTAAAGAGCTTAATGATTGTCAGGAAGGAAATATTTGGCTTCCTTCTAGACGGATCCCATGTATGAATAAGACTTTACCTATCCCCAGTGAAGTTTCATTTCAGCAGCAAAGTTTTGTTGCCCCAGGAATCTTCTTTTAAAGGCTTCATTCTGAGACCCCGGATTTGAGGATATCACATATCCCCAACAGAGTTGCCACATGGATCCCTCGCCATGACCTCTCATTTCCCATCCGGTCTGTAGATTGGGCATCCTTATGTTAAGATCTTTCCTTATCTCCAGTAAGGTCAATATTGTATGACTATCTGCATGATCCATCCAATGGTTGCATTCCAAAAGAAAAATATCTCCAACAAAAATCTTCAACAGAGTTCTGTCTCCCCGGTGAAGTCCCGTTTCCTCAGCAAAGCTTTGTTTCCCCAGCAAAGGTTTTCACCCCTCACGTCGGGTTTGCTGTCTTGGTGTCATCCTCAACACGGCCGCCCGCTGTCTTTTCCAGAGATTACAGTCTTGCCCTGATCTTCTCCCTCAATGTCTAATCTTCAGATGGCGTCCCTCTCCAGAAGCTACAATGTCGATCTGATCTTCCCTAGAAGTTTGCAATTTATTTTTGCAACTTCTCTCAATGTTTGTGGCCCATTTCTACTGGTTGCTCGGTTGTTATTCCCCGCGAAGCTTCATCTCTCCGAGGTTACCTCTCTGGCGGTTCCCCATATTTCCTCCTCTCCTTTGGATTTTGCAATTTATTTTTGCAAGTCACGTCAGATTCTGACTTCTTGGTTTTTGGCTTCTCAATTGGCCATTCCCCAGTGAACTTTTAAACATGCATCATTACATTTAATCTACCAAAACGCGTAGCATTTCCATTATATGGAGCATTGCACTATATAAAAAGAATGCGAACATGCATCGGAACATAAGTCATTATTGTTTCTGTTGTCCCCAGTGAATTTGCTAATATTTCAGATTAAATCCCCAGCGAGGTCTTCGTCATCATTATCCCAGTTTCCTCCCCATACCAATATCTTTTTGATATCAATCATTTGTTTGTATGAGTGTCTACTCTTGACTGTAGTTCAATTTTGCCCTGGCGCGGTCTTCTCAGGTTTAGTCTTCACTACCCTCTCTGGTTCATTCCAATGTCTATTGATGCACCTTTTCGAATACCAGTTTCGTCCTGATATTCGCTTTTAGCAGGTTTTTAGGTGTACGCCTTAATCTCCTTGATTTGGGTTGAGCTCATAGTTTTGTCTCCTCACCTTGCGCATGAAATCCAGTTTCTTCCTGGTACTCGTCTAGTTTAGTTTCGCCTAACTAGTTATTGAGTCGACTTTCGTCTCGTTTTTGCTTTCATACCTTGGACCCTTTGACAATGTTCATTTACCGAGTGCAGTGTTCGTACTGCGTCCCTGGTTTGAAATCTGTATCTTTTGTTCCTTGGATTCCTCTATCAGTTTTCGTCACTGTTTATCCATTGATCTGAGACCAATAGGTGCTCTGAGAAACATGCGCTCTCATCACTCTTGCTTTAGGTCGAGTTTCACCTCGTCGCCTGCGCATGAAATCCAGTTTCGTCCTGGCACTTATCTAGTTTAGTTTCGCCTAACTAGTTATTGAGTCGAGTTTAGTCTCGTTTTTGCTTTCATACCTTGGACCCTTTGACGGTGTTCATTTACCGAGTGCAGTGTTCGTATTGCGTCCCTGGTTTGAAATCTGTCTCTTTTGTTCCTTGGATTCTTCTATCAGTTTTCGTCACTGTTCATCCATTGATCTAAGACCAGCAGGTGCTCTGAGAAACATGCACTCTCATCACTTTGCTATGGGTCGAGTTTTGCCTCGTTACCCGTGCGTGAAATCCAGTTTCGTCCTGATACTCATCTAGTTTAGTTTCGTCTAACTGGTTATTGAGTCGAGTTTTGTATCGCTTTTGTTCCCCATTTCTGGGATTCTTTCAGTTCCTTCATACTGTCTACCTTAGTTTAGATTAGCAAGTGCTCCTAGAATCACGCACTCTAGCCACTTTTGCTTTGGGTCGAGCTCAGAGTTTCGTCTCCTCACCCGCGTACGTTTTCTTTTCTAGAGCTTAGTTTCGCCTATACTCTGTAGTTTGAGTTTTATCTCACCCTTCTTTGAAGCCCAGTTTTGCCCTGGCACATTTGTCCGGAAGTTTAGTTGCCTCTACTCTTCTTTTGTTTTTGTTCTGTTTCAACCTGCATTACAGCTTCATTCTAACGCAGGTCTTGGGGATTTTTCTGCTTCTTTTTTCTTTCTTCTTCAAGAGTGTAAATTTTAGGGTTCTTTTGTATTCAATCATCTTCAACTCTGAACGTTCGAAAGATGTCACTTTTCTCACTAATCATGATTGAAGATATTTGAATAGGGGCAGCTGTTGCACCCCAAAATTTACGCTCTTGATTTAGGCTTATGTTTCATCATGAATATCATATTGCATTGCATTCATACATTGTGATGGGATCAAAGTACTTTGGTTATCAAGTCTTCCTAAAGCTTTGAAGGTTGATTGCATTGACAAGTTGCTCAAGTAGAATCTTCTCATCTAAACCTCTGGATTTTCCAAGCTCAAAAGTTATTGCATATCTCAAGATGTTTTATCCACCTCTTTGGATCATCAGAGGATTGAAGTTTGTGTTTATTTATAAGAGGAATCTCTCTTTTGATTCACCAGTTAAATTAGGGTTTTGCTTGATCAAGGCTATTGATCAATGTACAAGTCTTTATTTGGAAGCTACAACATCTCATTGGTAATTGAAAAGTCTTTGTACATGAAATTGGTCAAGATGCCCAGAGGATTTGAAATTTTGGAGATGATTCATCAGTCTCCTAAGGTGTTAACCAAAACTAGGGTTTGGGATTTCATCAAGATTTCTTCAGAATTTTGAAGTGAAACTTTGTACATGGCCTCTATATATTTGGAAGATCATATTTTTGAAGTCTTGATCATCAATTTTGAAGGGAAGTGGATCATTTGATTCAAAGGGGCAAAATGGTCATTTTGGTCAAAATCAGTCAAATTCAAGGTTGACCAAGTGAATTTTTGGTCAACCATCAATTCAAGGATTTACTTTTCATATTTCAAGTCCATTTTGATCATTGGATCAAAAAGATTGAGGTTTGGGTTGAAATTTGTTCATGAAGAAACCCTAAAAATTTCTAATTTTGGAAAATAAGGACTTAACTTCAAAATTTCATATTTTATTCACCTTTGATCAAAAAAATGCAAATGAAATATGCTTGGAAATAGAAGAGGATGATCTTTCATCTCCTTTTGGTTTCATGTCCAAATTGGCAAAGAGTCAAGATTTATAAAGCTTGGAAGTCACAAAATTATAGGTCATTTTCCAAATTTAGTGAATTTCAAGTTCAATTTTGAGAAACTTAATGGATTCAATTGCAAAAACTAAAAACTAAGGGATCTTAGATATTTTCAATACCTTTCCAAATTGTACTCATATGTGTCCAAATTTAAAAATATGAGCAAGTTATGGACTTTGGAATTTTGAGGCATTTCATTGAATTCATGCATACCATGCAAATTGCAAATTCTTGATAACCTGATTTGTGGCCATTTGTTTCACTTCAAACTTGGCCCATGACTAATTTGCAATGTACAAAGGCCCATCATGCCAAAGATTGAGCTGCACATGGGCAAATGCAAGGGCAACTCGTGATTTTGCAAAAAGTGGCATGAAAATGCCTAATCACCAACACTTGGTTAATACAAGGATTTGAGCCTTAATCTCTTGATTAACTTTTTCCTGAGATAAAATGGATTGAAATGCACGTAAAAGGCAAGCAAATGCATGAGGGATTTGAGGCCTGCATGTGCACACTTCATTTTGGCAAAAAGAGGAATTCATTCTTTCTAACGGTTTTCAGTGTGAAAAACCTATCCTACCCTTCTCTACATGCTCTATATATTAAGAGGCAAGCTTCATTGAACAGGATTCGTGCTTCATTTCATCCCTGAGCTCAAAAACTCTGTAGCTACTTGTTCTGCAAATTTCTTTGATTCTCTCAATTCACCTGCGCGTTTTGGTTGTTTCTTCTTGTATTCTCTTCTCCAAGTGATAAGGATTGTAGATCGAGGCTTGGTTTGCAACTGGAGTGAAGGAGACAGTAGATTTGTTTTTGCCTAAAAGGTTAGAATTCTTAACTTTGGATCTTGATTTCTAGCCGTGCATTGTGTGATTTGAGTTCATAATCATGTTGTTTGAAGTTCATTAAGTGGTTCTGTAGGTTCAGAGCTTTTGATTTGATGAGATATGCATGTATGATGCATCTGAAATTTTCTGCTCAGTGAGTTTGTCATTTTCACGCGACCCGTTCTTGATCTATGGTTGATTATTTGATGTGATTCGAATTGCATGATGAAGTATGATATGCTAGCATTAATTTGCACAAAATTTCATGAAAAATGGTGTAGAATTGAGCATGTTATGTTGATTGGAACATGAGGTGATGGACCTGATCTTGCGTGCGTTTTTGCCCTAGCCAGAGGTTGAAGATGATTGCGTGGCCTCCTCTGGTTGGATGGTTTGGTTTTTTTAATTCATTTCAATTTTGTTTCATAACTTGATTTTCATAATTTTATTTCTTGCTCAAAAATGGTTGAAAAATTATGAAAAAATTCAGGAAACCTAAAAATAATATTCCTGACCTTGTGCATTTTATTAAATAATTTTTTGAAAATGTTTTGATTGGTTTAAAAATTTGTGTTATTATTTAATTATTTGTTTAATGTTTATTTTTGTTTTAATATTTCTTTGATCTAAAAAATTCCACAAAAATTATCTTTGACTCATAAAATGATGTAGAAATTGATTCTGATTTTTGTTTAGGATTTTTTTCTATTTTTGATTAGAAATTTAATTTGAGAAGGTTATTTGAAATATTTGTTTCATAATTTTTGTTTTAAATATTTTTCTTAATTAAAAAATCCTCAAAAAAATCATGCAAGCTTGTTTTTAATCATAGAATCTGAATATAATTTTATTTTGACCTTTTTGTGACTTTTGGCTAGGGTTTGCATTTTTGCCTTTAAATAATAGTTTAATTGTTAATTGTTTGTTTGATTTTTATTTTAATATTTCCTTTAATTCAAAAATTCCGCAAAAAATTAGGGATGTGTGTTTTTAATTCTAATATTTGAATATAATTTTGGTTGGATATTTTTCTGATTTTTTATTAGAGTTTTATTTTGAGATGTGA
This sequence comes from Vicia faba, assembly GCA_948472305.1. NCBI lineage: Eukaryota > Viridiplantae > Streptophyta > Magnoliopsida > Fabales > Fabaceae > Vicia > Vicia faba. The sequence goes on along the minus strand of CATIWC010000317.1, from coordinate 50,982 downwards.
ATGTTTGTTTAATTGATTAATTGTTTGAATTTGATTTTTATTTTTGACTTTTCTTTAATTCAAATAAATATGGAAAAATAGGTATTCTGACCTCTTGAGTTTTTTCATGTTTGATGTATATTTTTTCTGATTTTTTTGAGTTTTGATCTTATCTAATCAATATTTAAGATTAAAAGTCAAAAATTAGGGTTTTGTTGCTTATTGTGCAAGTTTCATTTTCAAAACCATTATGCCCTGGATTTTCAATGGAACTTAGGTCTTGATTATGGTTCATGAATGTATTAAGGATCTGAAAATCATTTTTCTTGAATTATTTGACTTGGTTTGATATTTTTTCCATAAATTATTTTGAAAACTTGTCTATTTTGGTAGTTTGGCCAACTAGTTTTGAACTTTGGGCCTCATTTGATCCCCTCCTCAACCATTCATGAACTTAAGACTTACTTTCTGACTTTTACACACTTCAAATATGTTAAGAAATTTTTGGTTTGATTTATTGAGATTCTTTTCTATTTTTGATGTATTTTTAAAGTGAAGGTACCTCAATTAATGTTGCATATCTTATTGCAATTTGTTTGATGGCCAATGAACTTGGGTGAGGCCTATGATTGGGCACCTAATGATCGTGTTGGATGTTCTTATCCACTTAAACTCAAGTCATTTCACTTAATGCCCTATGTTTGAATGATTGAACCCTTTTGGTACATTGTGTGGGATTTCTCTTCTATTATGCTTGTGAGCTTTGTTGAAATTATTGAGTATGATTGAATTGTGTTTTCTACTGACCTTCATGGTCTTTGATTGTATTCTTCTCAAGCTCCCATGATCCTTGATTGATATTCAATTGTCAACTCAACATGGTGATAGAAAGGGGCAACATTCCTCTGATTCTTTTGACCAAATTGTGCATATGCTTGTTCCTTTTTGTCTACCATACCTAATGCTTTGATAATTGTTATCATGTTTTTATCACTTCATCGTGTCTCATCCATTCCTTGTGTGAGTCATCATTCAATTTATGAGAATACTAACTTGGTTGTTGAATGTGCGAGGTACTTTGAGAAAGGTTTTCCATTTTTGACTTGAGGCCACTGTGTTTCACTTTATTTATGGAACACAACTTATTATATTGGCACTGCTCTTGTGTTTGGCATATTTGATAGTCTATGACTATGAATGCTATACATTGTCCATGGGATCTGTTTATATCTGAAAATCTCAATACTTACATCCTGATGGTTTAATTTCTGACTTGATTTATCTGCTGATGCCAGCTTGCTTGAAGTTCTTTGGGTTTCTTTTATTCTTGCTCAGTTGCTACGGATATTTATCCGTTTGGTATTGCACTATTTCCTTTCTTCTATTTTCATAGTTCTATGTTGCATGATGGGGTCTCTGTTGCTGATATATGTCAGGAGACCCTTTGTTTTTGTTTGATACATGTGTTGTGTTTGTTTCTTTAACTTTTGATCGATGAGTCACTCAATTTAGAAATTGAGATCACGACTTCGCTCTCAGTGCATGTTCCCTATAGGATGTTTATTGTTTTTCTTCTTTAATTGTTGATCGATGATTCACTCAATTTAGAAATTGAGATCACGACTTCTCTCTCAGTGCATGTTCCCTATAGGATGTTTATTGTTTTTCTTCTTTAATTTGTGATCGATGAGTCACTCAATTTAGAAATTGAGATCACGACTTCGCTCTCATGGCATGTTCCCTATAGGATAGTTTTGCTAAGCTTCCTTTAACATGTTAATTAAAGTAGGAATCCATGTATGCTAACATAGGATAGAAATTTCCTTTATCCTCAACCTTAGGGTCAACCATTGTATGATAACACTAGGGATAATGCTAGGCTAGTTTACCTTAGTTGTTTTTTCTTCCATTGCATTTTGCATCTTAAAACAAAAATTATTTTCTTGGCAAATCATAAAACACCTCTAATAAACTCAAACCCTTATTCAAGGTAAAAGATACAAATCGATATTATTTGTTTGTGCGCCTCTTGGCTTTGTTTTTAAACCTTGTAGCTGATGTCTCTCCATCGCATACTTGTTTGAAGCCGATGTTTCTCCATCGCACATGTTTGTTATCCTACTTTGATTTTCAATATCATTGTTAGGTGTGATGTTTTGTCATCCTATTTATTGATGTTTCGTCATCTTTTCCATGATATCTTGCTATCTGTTTAGCCGATGTTTCGTCATCGCACATTTGTTTGAAGTCGATGTTTCACCATCGCACATGTTTGTTATCCTACTTTTATTCTCAATATCATTGTTAGGTGTGATGTTTTGTCATCTAGTTTATTGATGTTTCGCCATCTTTGCCATGATATATTGATATCAGTTTAGCCGATGTTTTGCCATCGCACATTTGTTTGAAGCTGATGTTTCGCCATCGCACATGTTTGTTATCCTACTCTGGTTCTTAATATCATTGTTAGGTGTGATATTTTGCTATCCATTTCATTGATGTTTCGCCATCTTTGCCATGATATCTTGTTATCTTTTAGCCGACGTTTCACCATTGCACATTTGTTTGAAGCCGATGTTTCGCCATCGCACATGTTTGTTATCCTACTTTGACTCTCCATGGCATTTGTTAGGTGTGATGTTTTATCATTTGATGTTTCACCATCTTTGACATGTTTCTGTTTTATTATTTAGTCGATGTTTTAACATCTCATTTGTTTGTTGTTTCATTTGATGTTTTTCCAACTTGATTGTTTTTGTTGTCTTAACTAAAAAACATAAACAGACCAAAATTTGTAAGCCGAACTACAACTGCTCTGATTCCTTAAAAGGGATACGTAGGCAAAGGGGTAGGACCCAACCGAGCACAACTTTTATTTTCCCTACATTGTTTTCTTTTTCTTTCGCATGCATTCTCTTTTCAGTTTTAAGCCATAGACATAGGTTTTGACCACACCCATTAGATTAGACAACAAGAGTGGATACCGTAGAGTACTACGGGCGTGTGGGGTGCTAATACCTTCCCCTCGCGTAACAGACTCCCTTACCCGATCTCTCGGTCGAAAGACCGTGATTTCTCCCTCATCAGGTTTTCTCGATGTTTACATTTCCCTTCCGGCGGGATAAAAGACGTTCGGTGGCGACTTCATTGATGTTTCATTACATCCAGATGACAGGTCTGGTCGGGTAGTTTCAACAAGGATACTAGGTTTTAGGTTTAAGTTCGGGTAGAAGAGGGTTTTAAATTTTAATTAGGAGGAAGGGTTTAATTTTTAATAGGAGAACTCGCTACGATTTTTGATTGTATGCCTACGTATCCTCTTAAGAGGAATCAGAGTCCCAATTCGTAGTTCGTATGGGGTTGGTGTTTTTTAGGGGTCACAAACGTACTTTGAATCATCTTGCATTTTGACCGGGAGTAGTGATTGCGGAGATTTTGGCTAAATGCGCGGTTAGTCAAAATCTGTTTGAAACTCTTTTTCAAAAACAATTGATTAGCTTAGTTGATTGTGAAAAATAGTTTGTTGTTTGTTGAGTGTTTTTTAATCGTATTAACTACAAAAAATCTTGTTAATGCATGATTAGAAAATATTTGATGCAAATAATATAAGAAAATAATATGCATTTTGGAATAAAACAATTTACATGTTAATATATAAATAATAATAATAATTAATAATAATTAATTATGAAAAGAAAAATAATAATAATATTAAAATATGATAATTATATAGAAAAATAAATAATAATAATAATATAAAAGAAATAAAAGAATAATTTAATTGAGTTAAACCAGGGGGTGCGTTTTCTAGTTATTCAGTAAAACAGGGGGTGTTGTAATTAGATTGGGTTAGGCCCAAATGTGCAGGCTGGAAAGGGGGTGTGTTGTTGGCTTTGTTTTAGCAATTTTTGGTAGAAGAGTGTGTGAAAACAAATGGGATCAGCCTAAACACATTTTTTTGGAAGCCTGGATAATCGTGTATGGGAAGGCGCAAGGGACTTATGGTGGACTTGGTCTTACGGTCGTCCAATATGGATCAAATGGGTGTAATTTAATGGAACACAACAACTATTGTGTATACGCGTGCACATGATCCACATAGTATACAAACTTGTTTTTTATGATTCATTCTATTTTATAGTATCATTTCCCCTCTCCTTCACGCAACCCTTTCCCTCACCTTTGCAAACCCTTCATCCCTAACCCTAACAAGAACGCGGCAGGAGCTACTACAACCTAAACCCTTATGTAACAACCATCCATCAAAACCCAAACACATGAACAATAAAGAGCTGGGAATTTTTACCCCTTCGTTGCCGTTTTCTAACCTCCGGGCTTCCGTATCACGACGTTAACCTCTCTTCTTCTTTTGATTTACAGGTTCTACGGTACTTCTCCGGCGGCGAAGGCTTCAAAGACAGCTTCAACGACGGAGGAAGGTGAGGCAATCAGCTACGGTCACGTCACGCGATTGGGGTTTCAGATGTTGAAACCCTAATCGCTCTATCTCCGTCTTCAACAAGCAACTTTGGTGCCTGTGTCTTCTTCAATTTTCTTCTCCCCCCTTCTGTCTCTGTACAAAGTCTTTGCATCTCTTCCTTATTTCTATAATCCAACTTTCGTTTCTGTTCTCTCTTATTTCTATATATAGGTTTAGGAATTTAGGGTTTTAGAATTTGCCTTAGAACTAGGGATTAGATTAGGTTTTTGATTGATTGTAATTCTGAGATTTCTGGGATTTGATTCTGTAGTTTTTCGGATTTGATACTGTAATGGATTGGCTCATTTAAGATTTGTTGATTTGATTATGTTGCAAAGTTTTTACTGTAATGGAGATTTTAGATTAGCTGATTTGATAATATCTGTAATATGCTTGATTGAATGTTGTAATATATTAATTGAAGATTTGATTTTGTTTTCAATCTCTAAAGTGCTCGTTAACTGCAAAAAACGTGCACAATCTTGTGTAATTGGCACAGTGTTTGTTTCTCCAAATTGGGCCATGCGCTAGTTTCTGATTGAATTGGGCCTGCGTTAATTTTTCTATTTCAACCCAGCAAAAATCGTTTTTTTTCCTTATTCACAGCAACGTGTTTTTTCTTTAAACAATATATGTCATCTATTTTCTTTATTAAACTTAATAGTAATAAACAGTTTTTTCTTTTTTAATAACAATACTTTTTTTTCAACACATCAAATGGACCAACCCAATAGACTTAGCTATTGATCAACACACCCCTCTTTTTTCTAACGACAACATTTAAATGGGCTAAGTTATTCAGAAATTACACCCCCTTTCTGCTGTTTGGATAACAAAATAGAAATGAGCCAGCTAAATAAATTGCAACCACGCCTCTTTTTTTACTAACAAAATAACACCTAAATGTCTTTAATAAGTTTAATTATTAATTAAAAGCACTTTAAACTTAAGTTGTCTTAATAATTTAATTAACTTAGTAATTACTAGTTTTAAGACAATTTTCCATTTTCGAATCGCATGGACCATTGGCCAACATGCCACGTGAATGGGTTCACAGATACACGAGTCTTTCTGATTTAGAAGACTCCGCTTTCCTGAGTTTAAGGTACACCCCCTAGTTGGATAAAGATAGACCATCAGATACTGTTGTACCATCTTTAATTGAATATTTCTTCAATTTTAATCTCGAAAAATAAAATCATCGAGGTAGGACAAATTTGGGGTACGATAGCAGTGTACTTTGATCATTTGGTGCTAAAGTATGTACATCTAATGATTTTATAGAGTGTCACATACTTATATGACATTATATGTAGAGGGAGGTCCCTTGAGATCAGCTCATCAGGAAATCATAAAGGAGGAGCAAGCAAGAGCGAACCATGTCGTTGATGTGTTACTTGCATGTTACTACATTGTGGTTATTGGAAGAGAGACTATAACTAGGGAGAGTTTGAGGAATGCACTACTTAGATGGTCACTCTAGAAACTATCTTAGCAAAGACACGACATAAGTTACAGTACCAACAACAGAGAAGGAATAGGGATGTCAGATATATATTTTATTATTGAATGAAAAATATATACAATTTATTATGGAGTTGATTTATAAATGACCTGTAGTGTAAGTTCATTGAAAAAATGTTCTAATTTATCGTCAAAGGGTGAAAACTGAAAAAACATTGTCAAATAATTAATTAAAAAAATTAAAATTCAAACCAATTTTGTGACAAAAATGATGTGGTAACGTCTGAAAATTGAAATCTGAAATATAAGAAAAAAATATTTTAAAATTTATAGGTGTATGATTACTATCTGACTGATTGTGATCACCACCTTAAAATTTGTAAGTTAGATTAAACTAAATGACCCTTAATTGTTCTTCTTAGTGGTCTATTGGTGAGATTTGTTGAAGCCCACATTCTAGAAGCCACCACAAAACACATTCTTTTCCATTAAAAAGTATTTCTATAACTTATAATTATTATATTAAAATTTTACTAAAGTTAGATTTATCATGATTTTATTCCCTTAATATTTTTTTTGTTTAGGTTATTTAATTCATGCGAATTGAAAAATTGATGTCTTCACGTCAAATGTGACCCAATAAAGTCACCACGTGACCTAATAAGCTAAGGTCGGAGACTAAAAACAACAGTTTTTCTATTTACTGGGACCGAATCCAAATTTAAAAAAAAAAAAAAAAAGACTTACATTTGCTAAAATAAAAAATGCTATAATTGCATGAATTCAAATTACATTTAAGATAAATAAAAAATAAGAAAAATCAAATTTTAGTTATAAACACGCTTATATTACGTTACTAACCAATCTTTCCCAATTCATAACTATCAGAGAAATAATAAGGTTTCTGTTCCACACACTGCAAACTATATTAAAATTAAATAAATCCATAACAAGATTTGTTAGTGTAAACTAAAATCTATCAGCCGTCATCACAATAGGTTGAGCTTCAACACGTTATTTATGAAGATGCGGACCCATTCCTACAACTTCATGCAGTTGTGCAGGAGATACACAAAACACAACTAGAAAGATGAGGGCATGCGATTTATAAAATAACATATTGTTAGCATAATATTCCTCCAAAACTGAAGTGAAACATTACTATTGAAAAATAGAGTTTGAGTGGTTTCTACGAGATATCAATTTTTAAGTTTGATTATTCCATTTTATTGCGGTGTATGAGGGAAAGATATTTGGTGGAATCATTGCATGACATAAGATTTTGTAATTGCTAGAATAAATATTTACGGACATTGTCACTTCTTAAGGTACAAACACACCAAATTGAGTTCCTATTTCTCGATAAAATTGTTCAAAACTAGAAAATAATCCAGATATATTATTCACTAAAAGTAGCCTTGTGCAACGTGAGAAATCATCAATAAGATTACAAAATAACCTTGTGCAACGTGAGAAATCATCAATAGAGATTACAAAATACCTAAACTCAAAAGTAGAGATAGTACGTGAGGGTCCCTGTTAGATCATCACGAGGAACATCTATATTGGGTCAAGAGCAACACACAAGTGAGAGAGACAGAACATATTCACCCCAAACTTTAAGGTAATAGGTGTATGGATTATCTCACTTATAAAGTGCTCAACCTCCAATATTCTAAATAATATGGGACTAACAACTCACATTTGTACACAACAATCTCCCCCTCAAGTGTGAGTCCATTCACTATGCTCCTCCTCTAACATAAGCTCTTTCATTCACATACACTTGTACCGCCGTTGTAGGCACTACAGCGAGACACACCGCCTGACTAGCACATTGTCATAAAGACTTTCGATACAAGGAACGGGTACCTTAATTGAACCATCGACTCTGATATCACTGTTGGATCATCACGAGAAGCATCCACATTGGGTCAAGAGCAACACACAAGTGAGAGAGACACCACATATTCATCCAAAATCTTAAATGGATGTGTGTTAGTGGCCCGTATGTGTCTATGCCTTTGTTATTACCCAACAAAGATAATTAGGTTATTCATTCATTGTATGAGAGAAAATACAAGAAACAGTAGAGAGAAACCCATATTCCCGCAGTCCCAATTATGTACAAATCAGTCCTAGAAAATTGGAGCTTGTGCAAAATCCAACGGTCGGATCATCCTGAAATTTTGACACAATATTCATAGCTCATAGGAGTACATTCTAAACGATTTTCATTGGATTCAGAGTTTTCTAAGTCGGTCTGTCGAGTCCAACTTTGACATCTGAATTTCTTGGTGTTTTTGGGTTGTTATGTCTCTCTTGATTATTGTTGTATTTCAAGATTGATTACAAGTCTTGATGATGTTTATATATGCCTCTAACTAGTGTTAGAGAGAACCTTGCTTGTATCCATTGTTGATTATAGTGGAGATTTTAAATGTCCTACGAGTCTCGTGGTTTTTTACTCCCAGTTAACGTATGTTTTTCCACGATAAAATTGTGTTGTGTTGTTTGGTGTGTTTGTTTGTTAATTGTCTATAAATTGCATTTGATATTTGGGAGATATTATCTTGTTGGTTTATTTCGTTGTGTTTTGTGATTTCCATCCAACAAGTGGTATCAGAGTCATGATTTGATTTGTGTAACGATGGAGATGAACACATCTAGGATGGTTACTTTGAATGGTTCCAATTATAATGTTTAGAAAGAAAAAATAGAAGATTTGTTTATGTGAAAGGTTTTCACTTTCCGATTTTCTCTAATGAAAAACCCGATGGAACGAGTGATGAAGAATGAACTTTATTGCATAGAAATGTTTGTGGTTATATTCGTTAATGAGTGGATGATAATATTTTGAATCATGTGAGCTCGGTGACTTATGCTCGCTCTCTTTAGACCAAATTTGAGGAGTTGTATGCAAGAAAGACGGGGAACAATAAGTTGTTCTTGTTCAAGCAATTGATATCATTGAGGTATAGTGATGGTTCGCCCATGACTGATCATTTGAACACTTTCGAAGGGATTCTAAATCAATTGTCGAAGATGAATCTTACTTTTGATGATGAAATTCAAGGTTTGTGACTTCTTGGTACTTTGCCTTATTCTTGGGAGACTTTTAGGACATCCTTGTTTAACTCCGCTCTGAATGGTATCATCTCGATGGACTTGGCTAAAAGTTGTGTGTTGAATGAGGAGTTGAGGCGTAAGTCACAAGATTCTTCTTCATATTCTGAGGTGTTAATTATTGAATCAAGGGGGAGACATCAAAGTAGAGGTTCAAGTAATCGTGAAACTTCACGTGCTAAATCACATGGAGACTCTAATAGATTCTCTCATATTGAATGACATCATTATGGGGAAAAGAGACACATAAAGAGGTATTATTGTAAGTTGAAAAGGAAAAACAAGAAGAAGAGCTACAACAACAGTAAAAAGGAAGGTAACAATAATGAAGATATCTCTATTGTTGATGATTTATTTATTGTTTAAGATAGTTATATTGAAAATGTCAATCTATCATGTGGTGAGATGGATTAGGTGGTTGATAGTGGTGCTTCTACTCGTGCAACCTCGAGACGTGATCTTTTTTCTACTTATGAGACATGTGACTTTGGGGTTGTTCGTATGGGAAATAATGGGCAAGCTAATGTCATCAGAATGAGAGATATTTGTATCGAAACTAGTAATGGGACAACTCTAGTTCTAAAACGTGTGAAACACATTCCGGAACTTCAATTCAATCTTTTATCTATGGGAAAGTTGGATAATTAAGGATATGATAATTCTTTTCCGGGCAATGAATGAAAGTTAAAGAAAGGCTCAATGGTAGTTGTTAAAGGAAAAAAGGAATTTGAACTTGTATGTCGTTCAACTTGGGGTTTTGAAGTGTTACATTAACACTTATGATAATGATAGTTCATTCGAATTATGGCACAAGAGTTTGGGTCATATGAGTGAAAATGGTTTGAGCATTTTGGAAAAGAAGAATGTGTTGTATAGTGTTTCTGATGCAAATTTAAGAAAGTGTTCGCATTGTTTGGAGGGTAATGTAGCGGTATAAATGTTGAGACAACCATTGAATTGACTTAACTCGTAATCATTGAAAGTCGCCACTGTACTTTTATTTTATCCAAAGGAAATGGGAAAAGAGCGAATAAAACCTAAAGTAAATAGAGATCAAGGTAAGGGGGTTGGTTATGCAAAGGGAAGTTATTAACACCCTAAACATCTACGGTACTTCGTAGGAACCTCTTTGAAAATCTGTGTATTTTGTCTATAAAAGAAATTGTTAGTTTTCTATTTGTATGATTGGCATTAATTTTAGTAAAACAAATATGGAAGCAATATGTTAAATATGACGTGTTAACTTGCTGAGAAAAATAGGTTGAGCAAGAAGTCCTATTTTATAAAGAAACATGTTGAGTTGAGATGTTTCATCAAATGAAGCAACATGTCAGACAATGTTGTACCCCAAAATTTGCCCTCTCATTTTATCAAGATTTCTCCTCACAAGACTCTTTGAACTCAAGACCAAGCTAGGGTTTGCTCTGCTCAAGACATCTCCTTGCACTGTTGACCTAAATTAGGGTTTGAATTTGCACAAGGAATTTTGGACTTCTAATGCTCAATGTGACTTTCATTCTTCATGTTGGACTTATAAGTTTGCTCATACCAAGTTTCAAGCCTTGAATCAAATTTTTTGCCCAGTCAATTGGACAGTTGACCTAAAAATCAACTGTATTAGGGAAAAAGTCAACTATGGCCAATTTACAGTTAAACCTCACAAATTTTGATCCACGTCAATATTATGGGCTCATATGAACCATTTGATCAAGTTTGGACCACAACTCCTCAAGAAATTTGATCAGATCATCAAAAGGGCAAAATGGTCATTTTTAGGGTTTTGACTACAGAAGGGCAATTTCTGATTTTTCACCTAGCCAATGGCAAATTGGGTTCAAGCATGGATTCAAGGACTCAATGGCATCATCTTGACCTATTCACAAGCTTCAAAAGATCTCAATTGCATTGGATTGACAGATGAATTTTCCAGTCAACTGATCAAAAATCAACTGTATACTGAAAAGTCAAACTTTGACTTTTTGATCAAAATCAAGTGCCAAGGGTCATTTTTCATCAAGATGTGTCAAAACATGAAACTTGTTCATCAAGAAACCTAATTTTGCAAATTAGGGTATAAGATTGAAAAAATTTCATAACTTAGAATTTTTCTAAGTTATGAAATTTTCTTATTTTTTCCCAACTTTGCCCATCTTTTTCACCATGATGCATTTGGATTCAAACAAAAATTCCAATATGAAAGTTGTAGTCCTCCACAAAATCTACAACTTTGATTCACAAAGTTTTCTCAAAAGAAGCTTGGATCTCAAGTTATGATTTTTGGAACAAGGGTCCATGAAACTTTTAACTTAGTGAAATTTTGCCCTAGTTTAGGCAGGATTTTGACCTATCTTCATGGCAATTTTTCACCTAGTTTCACTTGGAATCTCAAAATTAATTTTAAATATGGATTGTAGAGCATGTTACAAGCTTTCCAAAATGTCCAAGAACTCTCCAAAATCATTTACGGTTAGGGAGAATCGAAGTTTTGAATTTGGCAAAAACTCACATTGATCCATGGCAGGCTTCATGTTGACACAAGTTGCAATTTCCATCTAGCATTGTTTGTACTTTATTAGAGGTCTCTAAACCCTTACACACTCAAGAATTTAATGCAAACTCAATGGATTGAAGCTTTGTTCTGATCATTAGAGGTTTGCACAAAGGATTAATCCAAAAATAGCAAAAAGGCAACATTGTCATTTTTGTCAAAACTTGCTTTATGTCAAATTGCATCCCTTGAGCCTTGAACCAAATCTTGGACAGCAAATAATATCCACAAACTTAGGGGGACAAGATCACCAAGTGCAAGCTGGAAGATAGCCTGTACATGCCTGTCTTGTATCATTTCACACTTTTACTTAAAAAACAAGAAAACTTGCCAAAGAGCCACAACTTGAGTATTTGTTATAACCAACTCTTGTAAGCATTTGAAACAAGTTTTACACATTGCTTTGAGCCAGAAACACGAGTCATCCAACCCTCAAGCCTTCCAAAACACAAAAACACCTTCTTCTTGCAAAACAGGGCAGTTTCTGCACTTTGAGTTCCATAACAAAAACTACTCGTGCGTTTTTCCCCAAACCTGTTCCAATACCTTCCATATAACCCACCTGAGCTATCCCAACCATTGGCCATTGACTGTAACTCCATTTATAAGCTTCACCATTTCTGTTTTCAGCTTGTGCAGGTTGACTTCTACAAGCTTGTTCAAGCAAATCCAAAGCAAACTAAGCATTGGGGAAGGTCAGAGGAAGTTCAAGCAAGCTCCCAGGCATCTCAGGCCTCACTGAAAATCTCTACATTGTCATATTCGTGTTCAACTGAAACAGGTAATTTCCAACTTCCTATCTCTCTATTTAGGAATCATTAGGCTTAGGTTTGTGAATAAAAAATATAGTACGCATAGCCCTTAAGCTGTACATATGCATAGATTTCATTTAAGTTAAGTGTGCTGAGAGAATTTGATTGATGAACTTCCTGAAAAAGTTAGGTTAAAAATTAGGGCCAGAGAAATTTTCTCTGGTCTTTGAGAGTTAGATTAACTTCTTTATATGGTTGGAATCGTCTTGAAAAATGTCATGACTTTGGTGTTATGAGTTTTTGCTTTAGAGCACGTATGCAGGATTTCCAGATTTTGTACACAGGCGCGCGGTTTTGTGATTCAAAGGTTGAAGATGAAGCTGATCTGGGCTGGGCCTTGTCATTTCCTTGCTATTTGCACCACTGACTTGCTATTTACACCCCTCAGCCCATTTGATTTATATTTTCATATATTTTCATTTCTTTTTTAGTTTCTGACTTTATTTTATTTTTCTAAACATAAAAAATTACTAAAAATATTTTCATAAATTTTCACATTTTATTTTGTATTTTTATTATTTTTTCTAACATAAAAATAATTATTAAATAACATACTTTTATTTTCTTTAATAAGAAACTTGAAATAATACATAGAAATATTATACCTTTATTTTTATTATTTACATACTTAAATAATATTTTTTTCTAATATATTTTTATTTTTTGACATTTGTATATATTTTATTATTTTATTATACATAAATAATATAATTAATATATATATATATATATATATATATATATATATATATATATATATATATATATATATATATATATATATATATATATATATATATATATATATATATATATATATATATATATATATATATATATATATATATATATATATATATATATATATATATATATATATATATATATATATATATATATATATATATATATATATATATATATATATATATATATATATATATATATATATATATATATATATATATATATATATATATATATATATATATATATATATATATATATATATATATATATATATATATATATACTTTCTTAAAGAAAATTAGGGTTCTTACCCTTAATAAAAAAAATCTTTCATTTTATTATTTTTGATGCATTAAATATTTTATTTTTACATACATAAAAATAAACAAAAACATTTTTTTTACATATATATATAATATTTTGCATATTTATATTTAAATTGCTTATTTAAATATTGCTTATTTATTATTTGATGCAAAGGGTTCAATTTGGATGTAATAGTAAATCTTAGGATTTTATTTTCTTGCAAATACTCCCCATTCAAAATTGTATCCCCCTCCCCATATCAATGTTGTAATAGTCGTAGATTTATTTTACGCATTTATAGCTTTCAAATATGCCATGATAAAGATTAGGGTTTGTATACAATATCCAAAATCAAAACAAATAGTTAGACCTAATACAAGACATAAAAGCATGCAAATTGACAACACAATGCACACATGCACCCCTAGGGTTTCATCCACTTGTTGCCTTTAAAAGGGCCATGTTATGCATGTTGAGTATCCTGGCAAAACAAAAAAATAAAATAGAAGATCATAGTCCCTCGATGACGCTATCTTGGTTGCCTATACAAAAATGATTCAGACCCTCAAAAATTTGCTAAAGATACTTATCACAATTGCTATCATGGTCAATACGATGACCCGCGCTTGTCCCGTTTAACATCCAAATACAAGGTTGTTTACCAAATGCAATGGTAAAACAACACTGTCAAAAGAGTTAAAAATGCGTAGGAAAGACTCTTGAGTAGATAGGGTAGACAACTCTTAGTTACTTGATCAAAACATGCAAAAACATCCTTGCTATTTTCAAACACACCTCACAACACAATTTCAAAACATTTCCCAAAACAAACTTTCAAACATTGAAATATCTTTTCAAAAGACAAACACCTTTGTATATATTCAAACAAGAATCATTACAAATGTTGCCACAACGATGGCCTCTTTTCAAAACCACACACAAAGCACCATTTCAAACAATTGAAAAGCAAAAGCAAGTGATCTAAACGAGTAACTAAGAGCCCATGGACAACTATGGATGAAAAGGGTGCTTGCACCTTCCCTTTTCATAATCTACCCCCCTAACTCAAGAAAACATCTCAAAGGTCTTTCCTGTGCTTTTTGACCTTTCCTTTGGATAAAATAAAAAGTCGGTGGCGACTCTTGCTAAATCGAAACATTTGCAAACACAAACGCAAAAACTCAAGTCAGTTCTCCCACCGTATCACAGAACTGGCGACTCTGCTGGGGAGAATAATAAAAGTGGGGTTACCTTAGGGTTTAGATCACCTTTACATTCTTACCTTGTTTGCTTTGATTGCTTTACATTTGGTTCTATTGTTTGGGTTTGAAATCCTCTACCCAGATTTGGGAAACATTCATAGGTAAATAGAAATACATTGTGGAAACTGTGCGGGGTATACCGACATGGTTGAAGCAATAGCTATATTAGTGCGACATATTTGTGGGTATCGGTAGCCTTTGAGTCAATCAAAGAGAATACGGGGCCGCTGAGTGATGTCATGAAGCACTAATGGACTTTTAGAACCTTTACTTGACCATCTTGGCCTTATTAGGGGTAGTGAGATGACCGACTTTGGTGCAGTTCGAAGTTGGTAGATACTCGATACTACACTCATTGAGGGTTATTTTCTTGGAATATTTTGGTCGCAAGTTAAGTGGCTAAACTGAAACAATGAACACAGTAAATAATCTGGTGATATTGATCTCCTTAGAACCCGATTACTATTTATAGGACAGGTTGAGCCAACTAAATTTCAAGAGGGTACTTACCTATGAAACCCCATGCAAGCCTGAAACTAGGAACTTGTGTGACTTGTTTGTTAATATGCTTGTGCATACATCATAAACATCATGAAGCATCATATGCATCCACTAACCATTTCAAGGATTTGGATCTTCATCTTTGTTCCTGTTTTGTAGGTTATGGAATCACTCCGCAGGAAAACAATCCAGGTCAACCTTGTGAGAATTCCTCCTCTACTCAAGGTGCTTGCTTTCAAGATTCCAGAGAATTCTCCCTTCACTGAAAGACATGGTAGACTTCTCAACTTGGTCAACTCCAACATCGAAGAAGACATGGTGAAAGTTCTCTTCCAGTTCTTTGACCCCCTACACCATTGCTTTACATTTCCTGATTACCAACTAGTGCCTACTTTGGAGGAATTTTCTCAACTCTTGAGGATTCCTATTCTCCATTAACTACTCTACAACGGTACAGAAAGAGAACCAAAGCCTGAATATGTTGCTCAAGCCTTACACTTACAACCATCTGATATCAAAGGTCATTGGGAAACCAGAAGTGGTGTCAAGGGTTTCTTGGCAAAGTTTCTGTTTGAGAAGGCACAAGAATGCTGGAATTCTCTAGATCTGCAAGCTTTTGAGGATATTGTGGCACTTCTCATCTATGGGTTGGTCTTGTTCCCAAACCCTGATCAACTTATAGATGTGAATGCTGACAAGATTTTCATATCTCGGAATCCTGTGCCTACATTGCTTGGGGATATCCTCCACTCATTTTACACACGAACAATGAGGAAAAGAGGTGTTCTCATGTGATTTACTCCTCTTCTAGCAAGGTGGTTTATTTCTCACCTTCCCCAGTCAATCTTGAAGAATGAACAAGGCTTAAGGTGGTCACAACAGTTGATGACTCTTACACATTCTGATGTTCATTGGTGTTCTCGGTCAAGAGAAAATTTCATCATCATTGATCGTTATGGGGAATTCCCTAATGTCCCACTACTTGGCATTAGGGGAGGCATTACCTACAACCCCTGTTTGGCTCTGAGACAGTTTGGGTATGCCCGAAGGGATGGCCCTCATGACATGCTGATTCCGGACTTGGTTTTTGACTTCGACAACGATGCTCAAGGACTTCGACAAAGGTTTATTCGAGCTTGTAGGATGCCCAACAAAGTGGATAGTAAGACACTGGGACACAAGAATTCCATCCCCCTTGAGCCTTACCTCAAGTGGGTATGAACCCGCGCCCAGAGTCTTATGATGCCTTACCCCTACATTCTCCCTATGATCAAAGAGCCTGTTATGGAAGGAGAGGTTCCATACACCCTCCTACATCCTGACATGCCAACATCATTGGAAGATTTACAAAAGAGTTGGATACAGCTCAAGGAAGAACATAATACTTTTGAAGCCAGCTTCTACGCCAGTGAGAAGAAGGTTTTGGAACTTACTCGTCGACTCCATGAAGAGCATACTCTCAACACCTACATCACGCCAAAGAGGATGCGCAATGTCTTTTTACATTAGAATTTTGTATTATTTTTTCCCATGGGGCATTTATGTACTAACAAATTCTATCTTATTAATATGACGTGTGCTATTTTTGTTTGCAACAACTTTGAATTTCTGAATCCTTGAATGCATTACATGAATACATATCATTCATCATATGCATAAACATATCTTTACAACCAGGTTTCCTTATCTCTCTACTGTTTATTTCAGCAAGATGGATATATAGAAGATGGTCAAAGATCTACAAGCGCAGAATTCACAGTTCCAACAAATCCTCATGACCTTGGCAAAGGGTCAGGAGGACCTTAAATCACTGTTAGAGAAGGAAAATGAAAAAGAGAAAAAGAAAAAGAAAAGAGTTGGTGTGGCTACTCTGGGTAGAAGATTTGAGAACCAAGCTAGAAGGGTCCTGGATTTCCCCTCAACATCTGATGAAGGGATAGGTAAAGGAAAGGGAGTTGCAATGCCCTCCGAGTCTGAGGAAGAAGAAGAAGAAGAAGAGGATGAAGATTACTCTGAGCAGCAGTACCCTCCTGCAGATGACAAGTACAAGAATCTGGAAGAGCGTCTGGAAGCTATGGAGGTACAAAGGGTGCCTGGGCTGGATTTTGAGGAGCTAGGGTTGGTTGCTGGGATTGTGATTCCCCCTAAATTCAAGGTGCCTACATTTGCTAAATACGATGGTTTGTCTTGTCCAAAGATGCACCTACGGTCTTACGTCAGAAAGATCCAACCTCATTCTTCTGATAAGGATCTGTGGGTCCACTTTTTTCAAGATAGTCTTTTGGGGACGCAATTAGATTGGTTTTACCAGCTTGAAAGATCTGATGTGCACAATTGGGAGGACCTGGATGCTGCCTTCTACAGACAATATCAATATAATGCAGACTTAGCACCTACTCGTACTCAACTACAGAGTATGGGTATGGTCTCTAATGAAGGCTTTAAGGAGTATGCCCAGAAGTGGAGGGACTTGGCTGGAAGGGTGCAGCCACCATTGTCTGAAAGAGAGCTTGTTGATATGTCTTTGGGGACGCTGTCAGGACCATTCTTTAATCACCTGATAGGGAGTTCATCAGCAGGGTTCACCGAATTAATTCTGACTAGTGAACGAGTTGAAGCTGGCATCAAGAGCGATAAAATTCAAAAAGATACGTCTGCTTCTGTTTCTGTCAAAAAACCTTTTCCAGCCAAGAAAGAGGTGTCAGCTGTTTACTCTCTAAGAGGTCGAGGAAGAGTGGAGCGCCGGCCAGTGGTGGGGGCTGTAATGATTCAAAAGACTGCGGTTGATCAGCCTAGAAATGATCAACCCAAGACCAACCAACCAAGAGGGGGAAGGCCTGCTAGGAAATTCACCAAAATAAACATGACGCCCGCCCAGGTTCTCCCCCATCTCTTGAAGTTAAACCTTACAACCTTGAGAGAGCCACCACAAAATCCGAATACAACTTCTCATTTTTACCATGCCAATGCTAAATGTGCTTATCATTCAGACGGCATAGGGCACGACACTAACAATTGTTGGGCCCTCAAAAACAAGATCCGGGATTTAATAGATGCCAAGGAGGTGGAATTCGACGTGCCCGAAAAGCCGAATGTGATCTCCGCCCCAATGCCAAAGCATGGTCACAATACCCATGCTATTGAAGAGGATCTGTATGTTGCTGCTGTTGATGACTTAATGGCCCCTTTACCAATAATCAAGATGAATCTGTTGAAAGCCGGGATTTTCCCAGGCTGTGAAAAAGATTGTTATCTTTGTCCGTCCCTACAATCCGACTGTCCGTTATTGAAAATAGGCATCCAACGCCTAATGGATAATCAAGAAATCCTCTTTGAGAAAACTCCTATTACTCCTGTTACTCCAATTCCTGTCGAAGATATTGCTATAATTACCATTTCCGACAGTCTTTCCAAGGTCTCCAAAAGACCTGTTAAGATTACACCCGATCCAAAGTTTGTACCTCTGAAGATAACTATGTCGAGGCCTATCCCATACAAGTCCAACAAGACAATACCGTGGAATTATGGAGGAGAGATCTTCTACCACAGTGTTAAGCAGATTGAATCAGTTGAAGAAGATTCTGATGAAGAAACTCCTGACATAGGAAATATCGCTGGGACGAGTAAGATCACCCGCAGCGGAAGAATTTTCTCTCCGGAGATTGCTCCTACAAGGGCAATCTTCGGACCCTCAAATGCTCCTAAGGTTACTCATGTGCCAGTCAAGATATTTGTGCGAAGTCCAATTATTGAAGAAATTGTTACTCCCGAAGTTGTACCCTCTGCTGTTACTGCTGATAAAGGCAAGGGGATCCAAGAAGCGCCTGTCAGGACGAGGGCTCAGCCTTTGGTAATCCCCGAGACCACTGAAAAGGAAATGGAGGAAATTTTAAAAATAATTAAGAAAAGCGACTATGATGTCGTAGAACAATTGGGGCAAACCCCTTCAAAAATCTCTATGCTGGCCCTATTGCTCTGTTCCGAGGCTCATGCCAAAGCCTTGATCAAATTCCTGAAGACGGCCCACGTGCCTCAAGAAACCTCCACGGACCAGTTCCAAGAGTATGTAGCCAGCCTAACCGCCGACAATGGTCTTGGCTTCTCTGATGCCGATCTAACATCTAAGGGGAGAAAGCATAATGACGCGCTGCATGTCTCGGTGGAATGCAGAGGAACCACACTTGCTCACGTTCTAGTTGATACCGGATCGTATTTAAATGTGATGCCAAAGAAAGCATTTGACAGATTGGACTATGAAGGTTTGACCCTAAAGCCCAACAATATCATTGTTAGAGCCTTTGACGATTCTAAGAGGATGGTCCACGGGGAGGTGGACATCCCAATTAAAGTGGGAACAGAAATTTTCAACTCTACATTTTATGTGATGGACATCCGTCCTTCATATTCTTGCTTGTTGGGAAGACCCTGGATCCACAACGCTGGGGCAGTCACTTCTTCTCTACACCAAATGCTCAAATACCCAGTCCAGGGGAAAATCATAACAGTTCATGGCGAGGAGGAGTATATGATAAGCCATCTTAATTCTTTCCGCTATGTGGAGTTAGATGGTGAATTCATAGAAACCCCTTTCCAACACTTTGAAGAGGTTTCTCCTGAAGTTGCGGCAGCCAAGACAATGAATTTTGTACCCATCATTACCAAACCTGTGTCCCGGATGTCACCCCTTAAAGATGCAAAGGCTATAATCGAGGAAGGGGGAAGCACAGTATGGGGTCAGCTGCCAGATTTTCCTTTCAAGACTGAGAAGTTCGGCTTGGGTTTCACTGCTGCTAGTCAGAAGGTTGTGTGTCGCTCCCGGGCTGGAGGACCACCATTAAAAATCACTCATCATGGGGTTCATGCTTTATAGGATGGTGAAGATGAGAGCAACTTTGAAGATTGGATTTTCCCGACTATTGAAGGAGGACTAAACAACTGGGAGGCGAAAGACTTCATTCCCATTACTTTAATAAATCAGTAATTTATCTTTCGAACATTTATGTTGGTCTGTAATAATTATTAAACAATTCGTACACTCTTTTTGCCTTGTGCCTTACCCGGGGCATATAGGTCCATTTGTAAGGGCTTGATTTTTTTCATCTTCATATGCCATTTTTAATGAATCATGGACGTTTTCATATATAAACTTTTGTGTTCATTTTCTTTCTTTTTACATTTTATTTTGTTTAAAGGTGGCTATCCCTTACACACACCCACACTCACAAATACAAGTACCCTTCCACTCCGGATTCTATGGGTAACAATTCTGCTATGGCCTTCAGTGACTCTGAAGATCTGGTCAATCATGTCGAGTACGAAGGTGATGAAGACTGTGAAGTGCCTGGAGAGTTGGCTAGACTTCTACAACAGGAAGAAAGGGCTATTCTGCCCCATGAAGATTTGTTAGAGACTATCAACTTGGGTACTGCCTGTTGTACCCCAAAATTTTCCCTCTCATTTTATCAACATTTCTCATCACAAGGCTCTTGAAACTCAAGACCAAGCTAGGGTTTACTCTGCTCAAGGCACCTCCTTGCACTGTTGACCTAAACTAGGGTTTGAGTTTGCACAGGTATTTTTGACCTACAATGCCCAAATTGACTTTCATACTTCATGTTGGACTCATAAGTTTGCCCATATCAAGTTTCAAGCCTTGAATCAAATTTTTGCCCAGTCAATTGAACAGTTGACCTAGAAATCAACTGTATTGGGGGAAAAGTCAACTGTGGCCAATTTACAGTCGAACTTCATGAATTTTGACCCACGTCAACATTATGAACTCATATGAACCATTTGATCAAGTTTGGACCATAATTCCATAAGAAATTTGATCAGATCACCAAAAGGGCAAAATGGTCATTTTTAGGGTTTTGATTGTACAAAGGCAATTTTTGACTGTTTGACCTAGCCAATGGCAAATCAAGCTCAACCATGGACTCAAGGACTCAATGAAATTATCTTGACCCATTCAACAAGTTCAAAAGATCTCAAATGCATAGGATTGACAGATGAATTTTTCAGTCAACTAATCAAAATTTGACTGTACACTGAAAAGTCAAACTTTGACTTTTTGGTCAAAATCAAGTGCCAAGGATCATTTTTCATCAAGATATGTCAAATTATGAAACTTGTTCATCAAGAAACCCAAAATTGCAAATTAGGGTTTGAAATTGAAAATTTTCATAACTTAGAAATTTTCTAAGTTATGAAATTTTCTTAATTTTTCCTAACTTTGTCCCATATTTTCACCAAGATGAAAATGGATTCAAACAAAACTTACAACATTAAAGTTGTAGTCCATCACAAATTATACAACTTTGATTCACAAAGTTTTCTCAAAAGAAGCTTGGATCTCAAGTTATGATTTTTGGAACAAGGGTACCTAAAACTTTTAACTTAGAGAAATTTTGCCCTAGTTTAGGCAGGATTTTGACCCATCTTCTTGGCCATTTTTCACATAGTTCCACTTGGAGTCTCAAGTTGCATTTCAAAGATGGATTATATTACATGTTGCAATATTTCCAAATTGTCCAAGAACTCCTCAAACACATTTGTGGTTAGGGAGAATCGAATGCTTGAAGTTGGCAAAAACTCACTTTATAACCATGGCCAATACATGTTCATACAAGTTGCAAAATTTGACCAAGATAGCTTTGTACTTGATTACAGGTCTCTAAACCAATTTACACTCAAAAATTGAATGCAAATACATTGGTTAGAGGCATTGTTCTGATCAAGGGAGCATTATACAATGAACAATTCCATTATGGGCATAAAGATAACACTTCCATTTACATAAAGCATGTTTTATGTCAAGTTTCATTTCTTGAGCCATACACCAAGCCTTTTGCTGCAAACAAGACTCCCTAATGTCAGGAAAAGCTCAACCACTTTGTGCAGCTAGGTTACAAGCCAGTACAGCCTTGCATTGTCAACTCTCACATTTTGCTTCAAAACCAAGTCATTATGCCAAAAGTCCATAACTCACACATCTGATAAAATCAACTTAAGCCAACATTTGAAACAAGTTTTACACATCCTTGTAAGCCAGAAACACGAGCCAATCATCCCTTAAACACCCTTGAACACCAAAACACCAAAAACTTGCAAAACAGGGCAGTTGCTGCAACTTGAGTGCCATAGCTCATTTTGCTCGTGCGTTTTGCTCCTTTCCACTTCAAACACCTTACATTCAACTCACTCAAGCTATCCCAAACCTCCATTGCCAACTGTAACTCCATTTACAGTGTTCACCATTTCTGTTTCAAGCTTATGCAGGTTGACTTCTAGAGGTTGATTCATGCCATTTAAAAATAAACTAAGCATTGGGAAAGGTTCAAGGAACATCAAGCAAGCTCAAAAGAACCTCAGGCCTCACTGAAAGTTGCTGCATTATCCAACTCGAATCCAACTGAAACAGGTTTTTCATGAACTTCTATCTCTCTATTTAGGAACATTTAGCCTTAGGTTTGTGAATGAAAGATGTAGTACTCATTGCCCTGAAACCATACATATGCTTAGTTTTCATTTATGTTAAACGTGCTAAGAGAATTTCATCCATGAACATGCTGAAAAAGTTAGGTTAGATTTTAGGGCCAGAGAAATTCTCTCTGGTCTTTGAGAGTTAGATTTAATGTTTTATATGGTTGAAATCGTTGTTTAATGCTCTACAAGTTTCATGTTTTGAGTTTTGGAAAAAGACCACAAATGCAGGAGATACGGATTTCAACACAGGGCACGCGCATCCTTTGTCACAAGGTCAGGGATGAAGTGGAAATGGGTTGGGCTTGGCCTTGTCCTGCTTTTTGCACCCCTATGCTTGCTTTTCACACCCCCTGGCCCATTTTCTTGTATTTTGACATTTTTGCATTTTTATTTTCTTTTCTGACTTTGATATTTTATTTTCAAACATAAAAAATGCTCCAAAAATATTTTTATATTTTTTCACATTTATTTGGCATTTTATTTCATTTTTTCTAATAAAGAAAACATATTAAAATACTTTATATTATTTGTTTAAATAAAAAAATAATGTAAATAATACTTTTATTTTCATTTCTTAATTTTATTCACATTGAAAATATTTTCTTGAATATATTTTATTTTTATATATATATATATATATATATATATATATATATATATATATATATATATATATATATATATATATATATATATATATATATATATATATATATATATATATATATATATATATATATATATATATATATATATATATATATATATATATATATATATATATATATATATATATATATATATATAAATAATTGGAGTAAAAATATAAAAATATTACCCTTTTTTATTTTTTATACTAAAAAATACTTTTTCTCAATATACTTTTATTTTTGTACATATTAATATTTTTTTGTATATAAATAATATAATATTATTTTCTTTAAGGAAAATTAGTGTTTACCCCTTTATTAAATAAAATCAATCTTTTTATTTTTATTATTTACACCTTTTTTTCACATTAAAAAAATGCTTTACATACATAAACAAATAAAAACTTTTTTGCATAATACATTTTTATTTAATATTTGTTTATTTTTGCCATTTAAATATTGTACATTTAAATATTATGCATTGTAAATTCAATTTGGTTGTAATAACTTAGGGTTTAAATTTCTTGCAAAATAATCCCCTATTCAAAATTGTACCCCCCCTCCCCATATCATGTTGTAATAGCTTAGAATTTAAATTCTCGCACTTTTACGCTTTCAATTATGCCATGATTAGAGAATTAGGGTTTGTATGCAAAAATCCAAATCAACAAATAGTTTGACCTAATCAAAGACAAAAATGCATGAAAAATAAACACCATGCACACTTGCACCCCTAGGGTTTCATCCACTTGTTGCCTTTTAAAATGGGCCATGGTATGCATGTTAAGTACTTTGACAAAACAAAAACAAACAAAAGATCGTAGTCCCTCGATGACGCTATCTGAGTTGCCTATACAAAATGATCAAGTCCCTCAAGAAAATTGCCAAAAATACTTAGCACAATTGCTATTACGGTCTATACGATGACCCACATCTGTCCCGTTTAACATCCTAACACAAGGTTGTTCACCAAATACAATGGTGAAACAACACTGTTAAAAGGGTTAAAAACATAAGAAAGATATTTGAGTAAAATAGGGTAGATAGCTCTTAGTTACTTGATCAAAAGCTTGCAAAAACATCCTTGCTATTTTCAAACACACTTCACAACACAATTTCAAAACCCTACTTTCAAACATTGAAAACTTTTCAAAAGACAAAAACACTTTTGTATACATTCCAACAAGAATCATTACAAAGGTTTCCACCACGATGGCCTCTTTTCAAAACATCTTTCAAAACCACACACAATGCACCATTTCTAACAATTGAAGAGCACCATTTCAAACAATTGAAAAGCAAAGCAAGTGATTTAAACAAGTAACTAAGAGCCCATGGAAAACCATGGATGAAAAGGGTGCTTGCACCTTCCCTTTTCATAATCTACTCCCCGAACCCAAGAAAACATCTCAAAGGTCTTTCCTGTGCTTTTTGACCTTTCCTTAGGATAAAATAAAAAGTCGGTGGCGACTCTTGCTAAACCGAAACATTTGCGAACACAAACGCAAAACCTCAAGTCAGTTCTCCCACCGTATCACATTGCCGAAGACAGAAAAGAGGTTAAAGTGGGTACCAACCTAAAGCCAAATGTCAAAGAGCGCTTAGTTCAGCTGTTGAATGAATATGTTGAGATCTTCGCCTGGTCCTATGAAGACATGACGGGACTCGATACAGATATTGTGGTTCACCGTCTCCCTACAAGAGAAGACTGTCCACCAATTAAACAGAAAGTCCGCCGAATGAGGCCCGATATGTCTGAAAAGATCAAAGCCGAAGTGATGAAGCAGTTCAATTCTGGGTTTCTTGCTGTTACTTCTTATCCACAATGGGTTGCTAACATTGTGCTTGTACCTAAAAAGGACGGCAAAGTGAGAATGTGTGTGGATTACAAAGACTTAAATAGGGATAGCCCTAAAGATGACTTTCCACTACCGCACATTGACATCTTGGTGGACAATATAGCTCAGCATAAGGTATTTTCCTTCATGGATGGATTTTCAGGGTATAACCAGATCAAAATAGCCCCCGAAGACATGGAGAAGACTACTTTTGTTACGCAGTGGGGTACCTTCTGCTATAAAGTGATGCCATTCGGACTGAAGAATGCCGGGGCAACCTATCAGCGAGCCATGGTAGCTTTGTTTCATGACATGATACATCATGAGATTGAAGTCTACGTAGACGACATGATAGCCCGTTCACAAATAGAAGAAGAACACCTCGACCATCTACAAAAGTTGTTTGTCAGATTAAAGGAGTATAAGCTCAGACTGAACCCTAGCAAGTGCACTTTCGGAGTCAGGTCTGGTAAACTCTTGGGATTCATCATCAACAACAAAGGCATTGAGGTTGATCCTACCAAAGTCAAAGCCATACAAGCAATTCCTGCCCCCCGCACTGAAAAGGAGGTCAAAGGTTTCTTAGGATGCCTAAACTACATTGCAAGGTTCATTTCTCACCTAACATCTACCTGTGAACCAATCTTCAAGCTGTTGAAGAAATACCAGGTGGTTGAATGGAATGATGACTGTCAAGTTGCTTTCGATAAAATCAAGGAGTATTTGCTAGAACCTTCTATCTTGATGCCACCTGTCGAAGGAAGGCCGCTAATCATGTATTTAACTGTTTTGGATAATTCAATGGGGTGCGTACTGGGCCAACATGACGAGTCTGGCCGAAAAGAGCATGTCATTTATTACCTTAGCAAAAAGTTTACCGACTGTGAGACTCGCTACTCACTGCTCTAGAAAACTTTCTTCACTTTGGTATGGGCTGCTTACCGGCTAAGGTAGTATATGTTGACACATACCACTCTGCTGATTTCTAAAATGGATCTGATCAAGTACATCTTCGAAAAGCATGCTTTATCTGAAAGAATCGCTAGATGGCAAATGATCCTGACTGAGTATGATATCCAGTACACAACCCAAAAAGCTATAAAGGGGAGTGTACTAGCTGACCATCTAGCTCATCACGCTGTCGAAGATTACCAATCCTTGAAGTTCGACTTCCCCGACGAAGACATTATGACATTAGACAACATTGAAGGTAACGGACCGTATGACGGACCTGAACAAGGATCCCAATGGACCATGTACTTTGATGGTGCTTCAAATGCACTTGGAAACAGTATTGGTGCGATACTTATCTCTCAAGAAGGTTGCCATACACCTTTCACTGCTAGACTCTGCTTCAGCTGCACCAACAACATGGCCGAGTATGAAGCTTGCATCTTTGGTCTCAAGGCTGCAATCGACTTAGGAATCAAATATTTGGTTGTGTTTGGAGACTCCGCTTTGGTCATCAGTCAGATCAAAAGAGAATGGGACACCAAACATCCTAATATCATCCCTTATAAAGAACATGTCCTGACATTGTTACCTCATTTCGAGCAGATTACCTTCGAGCACTTCCCGCGAGAAGAAAATCAGCTAGCGGATGCTCTAGCTACAATGTCATCCATGTTTAAACTTAACTGGGATAATGAGGCTCCCCAAATTACCATTGAGTGGATGGACGAACCTGCACATTGTCACGAGATTAATACCGAAGAAGTAGTGGACCGACCCTGGTTTCACGAAGTCAAAAGGTATCTCGAGACTCGAGAATGCCCTGAAGGAGCTTCAGTCAACGACAAAAAGTTCTTAAGGAGATTTTCTACCAAGTTCTTCCTGAGCAATGGTATCCTATACAAGCGCAACCATGATTGCGTTCTGCTTCGTTGTGTGGACAAGGTTGAAGCTAAGCAGATCACGACTGAGCTGCATAATGGTACTTTTGGCACCCACTTGAGCAGATATATGATGGTTAAGAAGATTCTAAGGGCAGGCTACTACAGGTCTACCATGGAAGCTGACTGTCATCAACATTCACGTACTTGTCACAAATTCCAAATCTATGCAGACAAGGTGCATATACCTCCAGTTCCTCTCAATGTCTTAACAGCTCCTTGGCCATTCGCAATGTGGGGTATCGATATGATTGGAGAGATCAAGCCTACAGCATCCAATGGACATCGCTTCATCCTGGTGGCCATTGATTACTTTACCAAGTGGGTCAAAGCAGCTTCCTTCGCCTCCGTTACAAAGAATGTGGTTGCCCGATTCATCAAGCAAAACCTCATATGCCGGTATGGTATCCCCGACGGTATCATCACGGACAACGGTACAAACCTGAACAACACTATGATCACCGCTCTGTGTGAACAGTTCAAGATTCAACATGACAATTCATCTCCATATCGACCAAAGATGAACGGTGCTGTCAAAGCCGCGAACAAAAATATTAAGAAGATCATTCAAAAGATGACAGTTACCTACAAGGACTGGCATGAGATGTTACCGTTAGCCCTGCACGAATACCATACCATGGCGCGTACTTCAACTGGGGCAACCCCCTTTTCTTTGGTATATGGCATGGAAGCTGTTTTACCTATGAAAGTTTAGATTCCTTTCTTAAGAATCATGAAGGATGCTGGTTTGAGTGAAGACGATTGGATTCAGGCCTGGCTTGATCAACTTAACTTGATTAACGAGAAGCGACTTACTGCTGTTTGTCATGGTCAGACGTATCAAAAACAAATGATCAAGGCTTTCAACAAGAAAGTCAGGCGCCAGGTATATCAAGTCGGATATCTTGTAATCAAGCGGATCATATTGCGGCAAAGTGATCCCAGGGGAAAATGGACTCCTACCTATGAAGGACCATTTGTGATCAAAAACATCTTTTCTGGTGGGGCTATGATTCTAACCACCATGGACGGCGACGACTTGCCGCACCCTGCAAACGCAGACATAGTCAAAAGATACTACGCATAAACGACCCGACAAGTTGAAAACCTGAAAGGGCGACTTGGGCAAAAATGGGCATCCCGGTGAATCGAAAACCCTAAAGGGCGGTTCAGGCAAAAATTATGGATAAATCAAAAAAATTTTGTACACTCAGCAAGTTGAAAACCCGAAAGGGCGACTTGGGCAAAAAGGGGTTTCCCGGTGGATCGAAAACCCGAAAGGGCGATCCAGGCAAAAGTTAGGCAATTAAAGCATATGACTATGTCTCGTCGGATCACTTAAGGACAATCTCTTCACGGACAGGCTCCAAGCTTCCGATCAATCCAATCATCTACGGACGAAGCAACGAATGGACAAGATACTCAGATTTACAAAGGCTACAACAGAATGGGAACCCCATGGAATTGTTACACATAGCCATCTTTCTTTGTATAAATTTTTCTAATTTTTATGACAACATTCTCTTACTAGGATGTCTGTCTCCTTTGTACAAAATACTTACACAAAGTTAATACAAAGATACTTCAAAGTGCAGAAAATTGTTTGCCTTTTCTTTCTTTTTTACACTTGTGTTTTATTTGAAAACTTCCAATGATTTATTAAATGAGCATATGCATTTGAATATAATCACTGCTTACAAATAAAAAGAAATGAGAAAGAATAACTACTGACAGGTTGAAAGTATAGGAAAACGTCTTTAGGCTATTCCAGAAGAAATCCCCTGCAGTACATCATCCAGATCTTCGGCGGAACTAAAATCTTGAAATACATATCCCCAATGAAGTTAATTTACAATAATCCCCATCAGAGTTGAGTTTTCAAACTCCCAATCCCCAACGGAGCAAACCCTCAGTGAAGATGAAACTTTCTTCCCCAAATAAAGTTAAACCTTCAACCTTTGAACATCATTGGAGATCATCCAGTTTCCTCCAACTTCCCCAGAGAGTCACTTTAAAAACAGATAATTCCCCAGGGAGTTATTTTAAAACCTTCTTCCTCAACGCAGTCAAATTTCCATACACGATCAAATTAGCACGTCTTTAAGATCCCCAGTGGAGAGGAAACTTTGAGCTACCAATCCCCAGCGGAAACCATTCAGTTTTCCCCTGATACCCCCAACAGAACGGAGATTCTCATTCTTGAAGTCCCCGATAGATTCGCATACAACCCAAACTCCTGATCTCCCCAGCTGTATAGCTTCTCCCCACAGAGGTTGTCAAAGATTTGGAATCTCCAACAATGGTCATGGATTTATTTTCCCCGACAACAGTCAAAGATTTTAT
Source organism: Vicia faba (assembly GCA_948472305.1). Classification (NCBI taxonomy): domain Eukaryota; kingdom Viridiplantae; phylum Streptophyta; class Magnoliopsida; order Fabales; family Fabaceae; genus Vicia; species Vicia faba. The sequence continues at coordinate 21,546 of CATIWC010000317.1, read as the reverse complement.
TATCTCCAGCTATCCAGGATTTATTTTCCTCAGCAAAACAGCTAATCAGCTTACATGCACATACATTACATTCATAAATCATGAACATTGATAAAACACATATATTGCATCATACATTTCATGCAACATAACTTTGTGTTTCAGTTGACCTTTTACCCTTTTCAGGATAAAATTAACAGCTACCTAAAACAGATGTTCAAAGCTCAGAAAACGGCTTAGAAAGGCTCAAGACGCAGATGCTTTCCTATTTTATTATTCAAATCAATGAGCAGATTCTTGTTCCAGTTATAAAGCTTGGATTCGACCAGATAATATCTTGACTATACTGAAGCCCGGAGATCGACCGGAAAATAGTTGAACCCCCTGCAAGTTTTGTGAAGCCTGGATGTTGACCAGATAGCAATATAAGACTGCGAAGCCTGGACGTTGACCAGATAACAGTAAGGTATACTGTGAAACTTGGATTTTGACCAAATAACAGTTTACTCGGCCAATTACTTTGAAGCCCGGATTCAGCCGGATATTAGTAGGCCCCAAAAGAAAAAGGAAAACCGGAGGCGACCGGATAACCATTTGATTTCCTTCTAAAGACTGGGATTTGACTAGATAGGAAGAAAGGTATTGTGAAACCTGGACGTTGACCAGATAGCAATACAAGACTGTGAAACCTGGATGTTGACCAGATAATAGTAGGGTATACTGTGAAGCTTGGACGTTGACCAAATAACAGTTTACTCGGCCAATTACTTTGAAGCCCGGATTCAACCGGATATTAGTAGGCCCCAAAATCAAAGGGAAAACTGGAGGCGACCGGATAACCACTTGATTTCCTTATGAAGCCTGGATTTTGAACAGATAGGAAGTAAAGTATCGTGAAGCCTGGATGTTGACCAGATAGCAATACAAGACTGTGAAGCCTGGATGTTGACCAGATAGCAGTTCATTGTCACCTCTTCAACCAATGGATGACTCCCCAGTAGAATAACAGACGACTGAAGTTCTATTTCTACCACGACAGAGACCAGCATTCCCCCGGCGTAGTCCTCCTCAATAACAGGTATACGGGATCTCGCAAAGGAATCTCTTATGCGATCGACACTTCTTTGGATGGAATCTTTAAGCCCATCTCCAACAATATTCTATCAACCTCTCCAAATGGCATCTTTAAGCCCATTTCCTCAATTACATTTTGACGAGTGCAAATTTACGGGCACTCTAGTGTCCAATCCTCTTTTACCTTCGAGTCACGAAAGGAAAACTTGCCAATCTAGCTCTTCAGGTTCAAGAAGATTGAACAGGGGCAGCTATTATACCCCAAAATTTGCCCTCTCATTTTATCAAGATTTCTCCTCACAAGACTCTTTGAACTCAAGACCAAGCTAGGGTTTGCTCTGCTCAAGACATCTCCTTGCACTATTGACCTAAATTAGGGTTTGAATTTGCACAAGGAATTTTGGACTTCTAATGCTCAATGTGACTTTAATGCTTCTTTTTGGACTTATAAGTTTGCTCATACCAAGTTTCAAGCCTTGAATCAAATTTTTGCCCAGTCAATTGGACAGTTGACCTAAAAATCAGCTGTATTGGGGAAAAAGTCAATTATGGCCAATTTACAGTCAAACCTTATAAATTTTGATCCACATCAATATTATGGGCTCATATGAACCATTTGATCAAGTTTGGACCACAACTCCTCAAGAAATTTGATCAGATCATCAAAAGGGCAAAATGATTATTTTTAGGGTTTTGACTGTATAAGGGAAATTTCTGATTTTTCACCTAGCCAATGGCAAATTGGGTTCAATCATGGATTCAAGGACTCAATGGCATCATATTGACCTATTCACAAGGTTCAAAAGATCTCAATTGCATTGGATTGACAGATGAATTTTCCAATCAACTGATCAAAAATCAATTGTACACTGAAAAGTCAAACTTTGACTTTTTGGTCAAAATCAAGTGCCAAGGGTTATTTTTCATCAAGATGTGTCAAAACATGAAACTTGTTCATGAAGAAACCTAATTTTGCAAATTAGGGTTTAAGATTGAAAATTTTCATAACTTAGAATTTTTTTAAGTTATGAAATTTTCTTATTTTTTCCCAACTTTGCCAAACTTTTTCACCATGATGCAATTGGATTCAAACAAAACTTCCAATATGAAAGTTATATTCCTCCACAAAATCTACAACTTTGATACACAAAGTTTTCTCAAAAGAAGCTTGGATCTAAAGTTATGATTTTTGGAACAAGGGTCCATGAAACTTTCAACTTAGTGGAATTTTGCCCTAGTTTAGGCAGGATTTTGACCTATCTTCATGGAAATATTTAACCTAGTTCCACTTGGAATCTTAAAATTCATTTTAAAGATGGATTGTAGAGCATGTTACAAGCTTTCTAAAATGTCCAAGAACTCTCCAAAATCATTTATGGTTATGGAGAATCGAAGGTTTGAATTTGGCAAAAACTCACTTTGATCCATGGCATGCTTCATGTTGACACAAGTTGCAATTTCCATCCAGCATTGTTTGTACTTGATTACAGGTCTCTAAACCCTTCCACACTCAAGAATTAATTTCAAACTCAAAGGATTGAAGCTTTGTTCTGATCATTAGAGGTTTGCACAAAGGATTAATCCAAAACTAGCAAAAAGGCAACATTGCCATTTTTGTCAAAACTTGTTTTATGTCAAATTGCATCCCTTGAGCCTTGAACCAAATCTTGGACAGAAAACAATATCCACAAACTTAGGGGGCCAAGATAACCAAGTTCAAGCTGGAAGATAGCCCGTACAGGCCTGTCTTGTATCATTTCACACTTTTACTTAAAAAAACAAGAAAACTTGCCAAAGAGCCACAACTTGAGTATCTGTTATAACCAACTCTTGTAAGAATTTGAAACAGGTTTTAAACATTGCTTTGAGCCAGAAACACAAGTCATCCAACCCTCAAGCCTTCCAAAACACAAAAACACCTTCTTCTTGCAAAACAGGACAGTTTCTGCACTTCGAGTTCCATAAGAAAAACTACTCGTGCGTTTTGCCCCAAACCTGTTCCAATACCTTCCATATAACCCACCTGAGCTATCCAAACCATTGGCCATTAACTGTAACTCCATTTTCAAGCTTCACCATTTCTGTTTTCAGCTTGTGCAGGTTGACTTCTACAAGCTTGTTCAAGCAAATCCAAAGCAAACTAAGCATTGGGGAAGGTCAGAGGAAGTTCAAGCAAACTCCCAAGCATCTCAGGCCTCACTGAAAAGCTCTACATTGCCATATTTGTGTTCAACTGAAACAGGTATTTTCCAACTTCCTATCTCTCTGTTTAGGAATCATTAGGCTTAGGTTTGTGAATAAAAAATATAGTACTCAAAGCCCTTAAGCTGTACATATGCATAGATTTCATTTAAGTTAAGTGTGCTGAGAGAATTTGATTGATGAACTTCCTGAAAAAGTTAGGTTAAAGAATTAGGGCCAGAGAAATTTTCTCTGGTCTTTGAGAGTTAGATTAAGTTCTTTATATGGTTGGAATCGTCTTGAAAAATGTTATGACTTTGGTGTTATGAGTTTTTACTTTAGAGCAAGTATGCAGGATTTCCAGATTTTGTACACAGGCGCACATTTTTGTGATTCAAAGGATGAAGATGAAGCTGATCTGGGTTGGGCCTTGTCATTTCCTTGCTATTTGCACCATTGACTTGCTATTTACACCCCTCAACCCATTTGATTTATATTTTCATATTTTTTCATTTCTTTTTTAGTTTCTGACTTTATTTTATTTTTCTAAACATAAAAAAATATTTTCATAAATTTTCACATTTTATTTTGTATTTTTATTATTTTTTCTAACCTAAAAATAATTATTAAATAACATACTTTTATTTTCTTTAATAAGAAACTTGAAATAATACATAGAAATATTATACCTTTATTTTTATTATTTACATACTTAAATAATATTTTTTTCTAATATATTTTTATTTTTTGACATTTGTATATATTTTATTATTTTATTATACATAAATAATATAATTAATATAATTAATATATATATATATATATATATATATATATATATATATATATATATATATATATATATATATATATATATATATATATATATATATATATATATATATATATATATATATATATATATATATATATATATATATATATATATATATATATATATATATATATATATATACTTTCTTAAAGAAAATTAGGATTCTTACCCTTAATAAAAATAATCTTTCATTTTATTATTTTTGATGCATTAAATATTTTATTTTTACATACATAAAAATAAACAAAAACATTTTTTTACATATTTATAATATTTTGCATATTTATATTTAAATTGCTTATTTAAATATTGCTTATTTATTATTTGATGCAAAGGGTTCAATTTGGATGTAATAGTAAATCTTAGGGTTTTATTTTCTTGCAAATACTCCCCATTCAAAATTGTATCCCCCTCCCCATATCAATGTTGTAATAGTCGTAGATTTATTTTACGCATTTATAGCTTTCAAATATGCCATGATAGAGATTAGGATTTGTATACAATATCCAAAATCAAAACAAATAGTTAGAACTAATACAAGACATAAAAGCATGCAAATTGACAACACAACGCACACATGCACCCCTAGGGTTTCATCCACTTGTTGCCTTTAAAAGGGCCATGTTATGCAAGTTGAGTATCCTGGAAAAACAAAAAAACAAAACAAAAGATCATAGTCCCCCGATGAAGCTATCTTGGTTGCCTATACAAAAATGATCTAGTCCCTCAAAAATTTGCTAAAGATACTTAGCACAATTGCTATCATGGTCAATACGATGACCCGCGCCTGTCCCGTTTAACATCCAAATACAAGGTTGTTTACCAAATGCAATGGTAAAACAACACTGTCAAAAGGGTTTAAAAATGTGTAGGAAAGACTCTTGAGTAGATAGGGTTGACAACTCTTAGTTACTTGATCAAAACTTGCAAAAATATCCTTGCTATTTTCAAACACACCTCACAACACAATTTAAAAATATTTCCCAAAACAAACCTTCAAACATTGAAATATCTTTTCAAAAGACAAACACCTTTGTATATGTGATACGGTGGGAGAACTGACTTGAGGTTTTGCGTTTGTGTTTGAAAATGTTTCGGTTTAGCAAGAGTCGCCACCAACTTTTTATTTTATCCTAAGGAAAGGTCAAAAAGCACAAGAAATACCTTTGAGATGTTTTCTTGGGTTCGGGGAGTAGATTATGAAAAGGGAAGGTACAAGCACCCTTTTCATCCATGGTTATCCATGGGCTCTTAGTTACTTGTTTAGATCATTTGCTTTGCTTTTTCAATTGTTTGAAATGGTGCTTTTCAATTGTTTGAAATGGTGCTTTGTGTGTGGTTTTGAAAGATGTTTTGAAAAGAGGCCATCGTTGTGGAAACCTTTGTAATGATTCTTGTTTGAATGTATACAAAGATGTTTTTGTCTTTTTGAAAAGTTTTCAATGTTTGAAAGTTGGATTGTGAAATTGTGTTGTGAAATGTGTTTGAAAATAGCAAGGATGTTTTTGTAAGCTTTTGATCAAGTAACTAAGAGTTATCTACCCTATTTTACTCAAAGATCTTTCTTATGTTTTTAACCCTTTTAACAGTGTTATTTCACCATTGCATTTGGTGAACAACCTTGTGTTAGGATGTTAAACGGGACAAGCGCCGGTCATCGTATAGACCATGATAGCAATTATGTCAAGTATTTTTGGCAATTTTCTTGAGGGACTTGATCATTTTTGTTTAGGCAACTCAGATAGCGTCATCGAGGGACTATGATCTTTTGCTTTTTTTTTTGTTTTCCCAAAGTACTCAACATGCATACCATGGCCTATTTTTGAAGGCAACAAGTGGATTGTAACCCTAGGGGTGCAAGTGTACATTGTGTTTTTTTTCATGCATTTTTGTCTTTGATTAGGTCAAACTATTTGTTAATTTGATTTTGGCATACAAACCCTAATTCTCTAATCATGGCATAATTGAAAGCGTTAAGTGCGAGAATTTAAATTCTAAGCTATTACAACATGATTATTGGGATGGGGGTACAATTTTTGAATAAGGGGTATTTGACAAGAAATATAAACTCTAGTTACTATTACATCCAAATTGAATTCTCAATTGCATCAATATTTAAATGTACAATATTTAAATAACAAAATAAACAAATATTAAATAAAATGTATTATGCAAAGAGAATTTTTTATTTATTTATGTATGTAAAGTATTTTTTATGTGAAGAAGTATAAAGAAATGAAATAAATAAAAAAAGATTAATTTTATCTATTAAAGGTGTAAACCCTAATTTCTTTAAGAAAATAATATCTTATATTATTTATATACAAAAAACATATTAATATGTACAAAAATAAAATATATTGAAAAAAAGTGTTTTTTAGTATAAATAATAATAAAAATAAAAATCTAATATTTTTGTATTTTTATTCTATGTTTTTAATTAAAATAGTATATATATATATATATATATATATATATATATATATATATATATATATATATATATATATATATATATATATATATATATATATATATATATATATATATATATATATATATATATATATATATATATATATATATATATATATATATATATATATATATATATATATATATATATATATATATATATATATATATATATATATATATATATATATATATATATATATATATATATATATATATATATATATATATATATATATATATGTAAAAAATAAAAAAGTAAAATATTTACAAAAATAAATTATATTTTATAATAATATTTTCAGTATGAATGAAATAAAAAAATAAAAGTAAAAGTATCATTTTCATTATTTTTAAATTTAAACAAATAATGAAAAGTATTAAAATGTTTTAATGTTAGAAAAAATGGAATAATATGCTAAATAAATATTTAAAAAATGTGAACATATTTTTAAGCATTTTTTATATTTGGGGATAAAATAATAAAATCAGAAATGAAATAAAAATGCAAAAATAACAAAATATAAAGAAATTGGGCCAGGGGGTGTAAAACTGAAAATGGGGGGTGTTAGAAGAAGAAACAAGCCAGCCCAACCCATTTCCACTTCATCTTCTTCCTTGTGACTGAAACACACGCGCCCTGTGTTCAAACTGCTAACTCCTGTATTTGTGATCTTTTGCCAAAACTCAAAACATGAAACTTGTAGAGCATTAAACCACGATTCTAACCATATAAAAAACTTAATCTACCTCTCAAAGACCAAAGAGAATTTCTCTGGCCCTAAAATATGACCTAGTTTTTTCAGCATGTTCGTGGATGAAATTCTCTTAGCACATTTAATATAAATGAAAACTGAGCATATGTACAGCTTCATGGCATTGAATACTACATTTTTCATTCACAAACCTAAGGCTAAATGTTCCTAAATAGCGAGATAGAAGTTTGAGAAATACCTGTTTCAGTTGGATTCGAGTTGGACAATGCAGAGCTTCTCAACAAGTTTTGAGGTGCCTGGTAGCTTGCCTGAACTTCACTTGGTCTTTTCCAATAGCTAGTTTGCTTCGAATGTTCCTAAATCAGCCTCTAGAAGTCAACCTGCACAAGCTTGAAATGAAAATGGTGAACACTGTAAATGGAGTTACAGTTGGCAATGGAGGTTTGGGATAGCTTGAGTGAGTTGAATGGAAGGTATTGGAACAAGTTTGAGGCCAAACGCACGAGTGGTTTGTGTGATGGATGTGAATCAGCAGGGAGTGCCCTGTTTTACAAGAAGAATGTGATTTGGTGTTTTTGTAGGCTTAAGGTCTCAACAATTCGTGTTTCTGGCTCAAGGCAATGCACAAATCTTGTTTGGAATGTTGTCAAGAGTTGAATATATGATATATGCAAGTTATGTCCTTTTTGCAAGTTGACTTGTTTTGAAAGAAACGTGTGAAGTGATATGAGGTAGGCCTGTACAGGCTATCTCCAAGCATGCACAAGTTTCTTGTACATTTGCCTGAGTTTGTGGAACTTGTTTGCTGCAAAGAAAGAAGTCCAAGGCTCAAGAAATACAAAATTGCAAAAAGTATGCTTTATGGAAATGGTATTGCAACCTTTATGCCATAAATGGATTTATTCATTGTGCCAAGCTCCATTGATCAGAATAATACCAATGTCCAATGTATTTGCAATTAATTTTTGAGTGTGAATTGGTTTAGAGACCTGTAAACAAGTACAAAGCTAGTTTGGACAGATTTTGCAACTTGTATGAACATGTATTGGCCATGGATATAAAGTGAGTTTTTGCCAATTTCAAGCATTCGATTCTCCCTAACCACAAATGTTTTTGAGGATTTCTTGGACAATTTGGAAATCTTGCAACATGTACTATAATCCATATTTGAAGTGCAACTTGAGACTCCAAGTGGAACTATGTGTAAAATGGCCTAGAAGATGGGTCAAAATCCTGCCTAAACTAGGGCAAAATTTCTCTAAGTTAAAAGTTTTAGGGACCCTTGTTCCAAAAATCATAACTTGATATCCAAGCTTTTTTTGAGAAAACTTTGTGAATAAAAGTTGTAGACTTTGTGGAGTACTACAACTTTCATGTTGTAAGTTTTGTTTGAATCCACTTGCATCATGGTGAAAATGTGGGACAAAGTTAGGAAAAATTAAGAAAATTTTATAACTTAGAAAAATTCTAAGTTATGAAATTTTTTCAATTTCAAACCCTAATTTGCAATTTTGGGTTTCTTGATGAAAAAGTTTCATAATTTGACATATCTTAATGAAAAATGACCCTTGGCACTTGATTTTGACCAAAAAGTCAAAGTTTGACTTTTCAATGTACAGTCAAATATTGATCAGTTGACTGAAAAATTCATCTGTCAATCCAATGCATTTGAGATCTTTTGAACTTGTTTAATAGGTAAAGATAATGTCATTGAGTCCTTGAGTCCATGGTTGAGCTTAATTTGCCACTGGCTAGGTCTAACAGTCAAAAATTGCCTTTGTATAGTCAAAACCCTAAAAATGACCATTTTGCCCTTTTGGTGATCTGATCAAATTTCTTGTGGATTTGTGGTCCAAATTTGATCAAATGGTTCATATAAGTTCATAATGTTGATGTGGGTCAAAATTCATGAGGTTTGACTGTAAATTGGTCACAATTGACTTTTTCCCTAATACAGCTGATTTCTAGGTCAATTGTCCAATTGCTTGGGCAAAAATTTGATTCAAGGCTTGAAACTTGGTATGGGTAAACTTATGAGTCCAACATGAAGTATGAAAGTCAATTTTGGAATTGAAGGTCCAAAAATCCCTGTGCAAACTGAAACCCTAATTTAGGTCAACAGTGCAAGGAGGTGTCTTGAGCAGAGCAAACCCTAGCCTGGTCTTGAGTTCCAAGAGCCTTGTGATGAGAAATGTTGATAAAATGAGAGAGAAAATTTTGGGGTACAATAGTTGCCCATGTTCAATCTTCTTGAACCTGAAGAGTTAGATTGGCAAGTTTGCCTTTCGTGACTCGAAGGTAAAAGAGGATTGGACACTAGAGTACCCGTAAATTTGCACTCGTTAAAATATTGTTAAGGGAATGGGCTTAAATATGCTATTTGGAGATGGTAGAATCTTGCTGGAGATGGGCTTAAGGATTCCATCTAAGATTTGTTTGTTGAAAATCATTAGAATGAACATCGGAATGGTATCCGTATTTGGAACGTATCTGGGTTGTATCTAGAGATTGGGTTTGTATGAGAAAAGGAATGGCGTCTGTGTCTAGAGCGTATACGATATGTAACTGTATTTGAATGGAGGACAGAGAAACATCTGTGTATGGGGCATCTAGGTGCTGGGGATAAGTTCTGAATGAGTGGCAGAATGGCAACCGTGTCTGGAGTGTATCTGGACTATATATGAAATTGAGATATGTATGAGTAGAAGAATGACTTCCGTGTCTGGAGTGTATCTGAAACTGTAACTGGGATCTGAATAAGTGACAAAATGACTTCTGTGGCGACTGCACTGGGGAGAATTAAACTTCTGGTGTAAGGGTCAGAATGGCATCCGTGTTTGGAGCGTATCTGAACTTGAAGCTGATAGTCGAATCTGTATGAGAAATAGAATGGCTGCCGTGTCTGAAGCGTATCTAGTCTGTATCAGATTGCTGAAGTCTGAATGATTAGTAGAATGACCGCCGTGTCTGGGGTGTATCCATACTGTATCTGAAATCTCTGAATAGTTGTTAATGATAGCTTTTTAATCTTATCCTAAAAAGGGGTAAAATGTTAGCTAAACACAAAGTCATGTTGCATGATATGTATGATGCAATAGAATATGTTTCATCAATGTTTATGATATATGAATTAATGCATGTGCATGTAAGTTGATTAGCTGTCTTGCTGAGGAAAATAAATCCTTGATAACTGGAGATAATGAAATCTTTGACTGCTGCCGGAAAAAGTAAATTCTTGACCGATGCCGAGGATTCAAAAATCTTTGATTGTAGAAGATGAGAAATCCTTGCTGACTGCTTGGGGATTGAATATCTTTGATTGCTTGTGGGGATTCAACAAGAGCTTTGACAACTTCTGCGGGGAATGAGAATCCTTCATGACTTTCCTGGGAAATAAGGAAAACTCTGAAGACCTCTACTGGGGAATTAAAACCTGGGAGGCTTCAAATGGAGAAACAGGAGCTAGAATCCTCGTTCTGTTGGGAAATATCTCTGTGGGGAGAGTGTTTACTCGGTCGGAGGAAATCAGGAGCTTGGGTTGTACGCCAATCTACTAGGGAATCATCCTAGTTGTGGATAGGACAAGAATTTAACTGTTATCTGGTTGATTCTTAGACTTTTTAAGATAACCTGCTGGGGAAATTGAGGAAAGCTGAATAGTTCCCGCTGGGGATTAAAGTTGGAAGTTTGACTTCGCTGGGGAATAAGGTTTGGAATGTTCTAGCTCCGCTGGGGGATATGTATCTCAGGGTTTTCGGGCTCCACTGGGGATCGGGAGTTTGGAGACTTAACTCTGATGGGAACTTTGAAACTTAACTCCGTTGGGGGTCTTGAAATTTAACTCCGCTAGGGATGTATACTCCAAGGTTTTAGCTTTGTTGAGGATCTGAATGATGTACTGTAAGGGATTTCTTATGGAATAGCACAAATATATCTTCCTACACCTTCAACCTATCAGTAATTATCCTTTCTCAATTTCGTTTTATTTGTAAGCAGTGATTATATTCAAATGCATATGCCTATTTAACAAAACATTGGTCTTTTTCAAATAAAATATAAGTGTAAAAAGAAAGTAAACGCAAGCAAATTTCTGCACTTTGAATTATCTTTGTATTAACTTTTGTAAGTATCCTTAAACGCAGGGCGTGGCAAGTCGTCACCGTCCATGGTGGTCAGAATCATTGCCCCACCAGAAAAGATGCTCTTGATCACAAATGGTCCTTCGTAACTAGGAGTCCACTTTCCCCTGGGATCACTCTGTGGCAAGATGATCCGCTTGATTACAAGATCTCCGACTTGATATACCTGACGTCTGACTTTCTTGTTGAAAGCCTTGATCATTCGATTTTGATACGTCTGACCATGACAAACAGCAATAAGTCACTTTTTGTCGATCAAATTAAGTTGGTCAAGCCAGGTCTGAATCCAATCGTCTTCACTCAAACCAGTATCCTTCATGATCCTCAAGGAAGGAATCTGAACTTCCATAGGCAAGACAGCCTCCATGCCATATACCAAAGAAAAGGGGGTTGCCCCTGTTGAAGTACGCGCCTTGGTACGATACCCGTGCAGAGCAAACAGTAACATATCATGCCAGTCCTTGTAGGTGACTGTCATCTTTTGAATGATCTTCTTGATATTTTTGTTCTTGGCTTCAACAGCACCGTTCATCTTTGGCCGATAGGGAGATGAATTGTGATGATAAATCTTGAACTGCTCACACATAGCGGTGATCATAGTATTGTTCAAATTTGTACCGTTGTCTGTGATGATCCTGTCGGGGATACCGTACCGGCATATGAGATTCTGATTAATGAAGCGGGCAACCACATTCTTTGTAACGGAGGCGTAGGAAGCTGCTTCGACCCACTTGGTAAAGTAATCAATAGCCACCAGGATGAAGCGATGTCCATTGGATGTCGTAGGCTTGATCTCTCCAATCATGTTGATGCCCCACATTGCGAATGGCCAAGGAGCTGTTAGAACGTTGAGAGGAACAGGAGGAATATGTACCTTGTCAGCATAGACTTGGCATTTGTGGAAAGTACGGGAATATTGATGACAATCAGCTTCCATGGTAGACCAGTAGTAGCCTGCCCTTAGAATCTTCTTAGCCATCGTATGTCCGCTTAAGTGGGTGCCAAAGGTGCCACTATGTATTTCAGTCATGATCAACTCAGCTTCAACCTTGTCCACACAACGAAGTAGAACACAATCATGGTTGCGCTTATATAAGATACCATTGCTCAGGAAGAACTTGGCAGCAAATTTCCTTAAGAACTTTTTGTCATTGACGGAAGCTCCTTCAGGGTATTCCCGAGTCTGGAGATACCTTTTGATTTCGTTAAACCAGGGTTGTTCCACTACTTCTTCGGTATTAATCTCATGACAGTGTGCAGGTTCGTCCATTCGCTCGATGGTGATTTGGGGAGCCTCATTATTCCAGTTGAGTTTAAACATAAAGGACATTGTAGCCAGAGCATCAACTAGCTGATTTTCTTCTCGTGGGAAGTGCTCAAAGGTAATCTGCTCGAAATGAGGCAATAATGTCAGGACATGTTCTTTGTATGGGATAAGATTAGGATTTTTAGTGTCCCACTCTCCTTTGACTTGACTGATAACCAAAGCCGAGTCCCCAAATACGACTAAAGATTTGATTCCCAAGTCTATAGAAGCCTTGAGACCAAAGATACAAGCTTCATATTCAGCCATATTGTTGGTACAACTGAAGCAAAGTCGAGAAGTGAAGGGTGTATGGCAACCTTCCAGAGAAATGAGTACCGCACCGATACCATTGCCAAGTGCATTTGAAGCACCATCAAAGTACAGGGTCCATCGGGATCCTTGTTCAGGTCCGTCATACGGTTCGTTACCTTCAATGTTGTCCAATGTCATGATGTCCTCGTCAGGTAAGTCGAATCTCATAGATTGGTAATCTTCGACGGCTTGATGAGCTAGATGGTCAGCTAGTACACTCCCCTTTATAGCTTTTTGGGTAGTATACTGGATATCATACTCAGTTAGGATCATTTGCCATCTAGCGATTCTTCTAGATAAAGCAGGCTTCTCGAAGATATACTTAATCGGATCCATCTTGGAAATCAGCAAAGTGGTATGAGTCAACATATACTGCCTTTAAGCCGGCGAGCAGCCCATACCAAAGCGCAACAAGTTTTCTCAAGCAGTGAGTAGCGAGTCTCACAGTCGGTAAACTTTTTGCTAAGGTAATAAATGGCATGCTCTTTTCGGCCAGACTCATCATGTTGGCCTAGTACGCACCCCATTGAGTTATCCAAAACAGTCAGATACATGATCAACGGCCTTCCTTTGAAGGGTGGCATCAAGATAGGAGGTTCCAGCAAATACTCCTTGATCTTATCAAAAGAAACTTGACAATCATTGTTCCATTCAACCACCTGATCTTTCTTCAATAGCTTGAAGATTGGCTCACAGGTAGATGTTAGGCGAGAGATGAACCTTGCAATGTAGTTTAAGCGTCCCAAGAAACCTCTAACCTCATTTTCAGTGCGGGGGGCATGCATTTCTTGTATAGCTTTTACTTTAGCAAGATCAACCTCAATGCCTTTGTTGCTGACGATAAATCCCAAAAGTTTACCAGACCTGACTCCAAAAGTGCACTTGCTTGGGTTCAGTCTGAGCTTATACTCCTTCAATCTGACAAACAGCTTATGCAGATGGTCAAGGGTGTTCTTCTTCTGTCTGTGAACGGGCTATCATGTCGTCTACGTAGACTTCAATCTCATGATGTATCATGTCATGAAACAAAGATACCATAGCACGTTGATAGGTTTCCCTGGCATTCTTCAGACCGAATGGCATCACTTTGTAGCAGAAGGTACCCCACTGCGTGACAAAAGAAGTTTTATCCATGTCTTCGGGGGCCATTTTTGATCTGGTTGTATCCCGAGAACCCATCCATGAAGGAAAATACCTTGTGTTGAGTTGTGTTGTCAACCAAGATGTCGATGTGTGGTAGGGGAAAAATCATCTTTAGGGCTAGCCCTGTTTAGGTCCCTATAGTCCACACACATTCTGACTTTGTCGTCCCTTCTTAGGCACGGGCACAATGTTAGCAACCCATTGTGGATAGGAAGTAACATCCAGAAAGCCAACATTGAATTGCTTCATCACCTCAGCTTTGATCTTTTCACACATGCCGGGCCTCATTCAGCGGACTTTTTGTTTGATCGGTGGACAGTCTTCTCTTGTAGGGAGACGGTGAACCACAATGTCTGTGTCTAGTCCGGGCATGTCTTCATAGGACCAGGCGAAGATTTCAACATATTCATTCAATAACTGCACTAAGCTCTCTTTGACACTTGGTTCCAGGTTGGCACCCACCTTAACCTCTTTCTTGTCTTCCTCTGTTCCCAAGTTGATGGTCTCTATCAACTCTTCATGGGGCAGAATAGCCCTCTCTTCTTGTTGCAAAAGTCTGGCTAACTCTCCCGGCACTTCACAGTCTTTGTCAACTTCGTACTCAGCATGATTGACCAAATCTTCAGAGTCACCGAAGGCTAAAGAAGAATAATCACCCATGGAATCCGGAGTGGATGGGTACCTTCATTTTATGAGTGTGGGTGTGTGTAAGGGATAACCATCCTTAAACAAAACAAAATGTAAAAGAAAAGAAAATGAACACAACAGTTTATAGATGAAAACGTCCAATGATTCATTAAACATGGCATATGATAATGAAAAAAAATCAAGCCCTTACAAACGGACCTATATGCCCCGGGTAAGGCATAAGGTGAAAATAGTGTACGAATTGTTTAGTTATTACAGAAAAAAATAGGAAATTGTTCAAAGATAAATTACTGGTTGATGAAAGTGATGGGAATAAAGTCCTTCGCTTCCCAGTTGCTTAATCCTCCTTCGAAGGTTGGAAAGATCCAATCTTCAAAGTTGTCTTCTTCATCATCATCTTCTAAGGCATTAATTCCATGGTGAGTGATTTTTACGGGTGGTCCTCCGGCCCTGGAGCAACGCACAACTTTTTGGCCAGCAGCAGTAAAACCTAGTCTGAACTTGTCTGTCTTATGAGAAAACTCAGGCAGTTGCCCCCCATATCGTACTTCTTCCTTCTTTGATTACAGCCTCTGCATCTTTGAGGCATGCCATCCTAGACACAGGCTTGGAAATAGTAGGCACATCAGTCATTGTCTTCGCAACTGCGACTTCAAGAGGAACCTCTTCAAAATGTTGGAAAGGCGTTTCTATGAACTCGCCATCCAACTCCACATGGCGGAAGGAGTTGAGGTGACTTATCATGTACTCTTCCTCCCCATGAACCGTTATAATCTTTCCCTGAACTGGATATTTTAGCATTTGGTGCAGAGAGGAAGTGATTGCCCCAGCATTGTGTATCCACAGCCTTCCCAACAAGCAAGAATATGAAGGACGGATGTCCATCACATAAAAGGTGGAGTTGAAAATTTCTGTGCCCACTTTGATAGGAATGTCCACTTCTCCATGAACCATCCTCTTAGAACCGTTGAAGGCTCTAACAACGATGTTACTAGGCTTCAGGATCAAACCTTCGCAGTCCAGTCTATCCAACGCCTTCTTCGGTAGTACATTCAAAGATGAACCGGTATCCACCAGGACATGGGCAAGTGTGGTTCCCCTGCATTCTACTGAGACATGCAGCACGTCGTTGTGTTTCCTTCCCTTATGGGTCAAATCAGCATCGGAAAAACCAAGACCATTATCAGCAGTAAGGCTAGCCACACACTCTTGAAACTGGTCAGCCAAATTTTTCTTGAGGCACGTGAGCCGTCTTTAGAAATTTGATTAAGGCCTTAGCATGAGCCTCAGAGCAGAGTAGGAGAGCCATCATGGAGATTTTGGAAGGGGTCTGCCCTAGCTGTTCCACGACATCGTAGTCGCTCTTCTTGATTATCTTTAAGATTTCTTCCATCTCTTTCTGGGTGGTCTCGGGGATAACCGCAGTATGAGCCTTCGTCTTGACAAGCGCTTCTAGTATCCCCTTACCTTTATTGGAAGTAACATCAGAGGGTCCAACTTCGGGTACATCAACTTCTTCAATTATCGGGCTTTGCACAGATGGCTTGATAGGCACAGAAACTCTCGAGGTTCCGAAGACTGCTCGTGGAGGAGCAATCTCCGAAGAAAATATCCTTCTGCTACGAGTTATCTTGCTCGTTCCTACAATATTCCCTATATCGGGGGTTTCATCATCGGAATTCTCTTGGACTGATTCAATCTGTTTGACACCATGGTAGAAGATTTCTCCTCCGTAGTTCCATGGTATCGTCTTGTTAGATTTAAACGGGACAGACCCCGACATGGTGATTTTTAACGGCACAAACTTAGGATCAGGCATAATCTTGACAGGCCTTTTGTAGGCCTTGGGAAGATTGTCGGAGATGGTAATTATTGCAATGTCATTGGTTGAAGTAACAAAGGTAGCAGGAGTATCATGAATGATAGTATCAAAAGGAGTCTTTTGAAAGAGTATCTCTTGGGTATCCATCAGGCGTTGGATGCTTGATTTCAACAGTGGGCAGTCAGCTCAGAAGTTTAAACAAAAGTAACAGTCTTTTCCACAGCCTGGGAATATCCTGTCTCTCATCAAATTCACTTTAATCACTGGTAACAGAGTCAAAAGGTCAGCAACATTGGTAACATGAAGGTCTTCCATAACGGCATGAACATTATGATCGTGCTTGGGCATTGGGGCAGAAATCACATTCGGCTTTTCGGGTGCATCGAATTCTGCCTCCTTGGCATTGATCAGGTCTTGGATTTTGTTCTTAACAGCCCAACAGTTGTTGGTATCATGCCCTACACTGTCAGAGTGGTAAGCACATTTTGCATTAGAGTGGTAATATAGAGAAGAGGTATTAGGGTTCTTTGGCGCTTCCTTCAAATTGGTAAGATTCAGCTTTAGCAGATGAGGGAGTACTTGAGCCGGTGTCATGTTGATTCGGGTGAATTGCCGTTGTGGCCTTTCTACCCTTTGCTGACTAGATCTTGGCTGATTGTTGCGAGGTTAATCATTTGAAGAGTTTTGGATCACCACAGCCCCCACAGTTGGTCGGCGCTCGATTCTTCCTTGGCTTTTCTAAGAATAAACAGCAGAAGCTTCCTTCTTAGCTGGGAAGGTCTTCTTAATAGCAGTGGACGCGGAGGCATCTTTCTGAATCTTACCACTTTTAATGCCAGCCTCGACCCTTTCATCGGTCAGAATTAACTCGATGAATCCTGCAGAGGAACTCCCGATTAAATGATTGAAGAAAGGGGCCAGACAGGGTCCCTAAAAACATGTCAACCAGCTCTCTATCCGACAACGATGGCTGCACCCTTCCAACCAAATCCCGCCACTTCTGGGCATATTCCTTAAATCCCTCATTAGAAGCCATACCCATACTCTGTAGTTGAGTACGAGTAGGTGCTAAATCAGCGTTGTATTGGTATTGTTGGTAGAAAGCAGCAGCTAAGTCTTCCCAGTTGTGAACATCAGATCTCTCAAGTTGATGGAACCAGTCCAATTGTGTGCCTGACAAACTGTCTTGGAAAAAATGGACCCAAAGATCTTTATCGGAAGAGTGGGGTTGGATCTTTCTGACGTAGGATCTTAGATGCATCTTTGGACAGGACAAACCTTCATACTTAGCAAATGTAGGAACTTTGAACTTGGGAGGAATGACGATCCCAGCGACCAACCCTAGTTCTTCGAAATCTAAACCAGGTACCCTTTGTAAACTCCATGGCTGCCAACCGATCCTCAAGATTTTTAAATTTATCATCCGCCAGGGGATATTGGTGTTCGGAGTAATCTTCATCCTCTTCCTCTTCTTCTTCTTCAACCTCTGATTCAGAAGGCATCGCAGTTCCTTTTCCTTTACCAGCCCCTTCATCAGACGTTGAGGGGAACTCGAGAACTTTTCTAGCATGATTTTCAAACCTCCTTCCCATAATGACCACACCAGGTATTTTCTTCTTTTTCTCTTTATCTTTCTCCAATAGTGCTTTAAGGTCCTCTTGACCCTTTTCTAAGGTCATGAGGAGTTGCTGGAATTGCGAATTATGTGCTTGCAGATCCTTAACCGTCTGCTCCAAATCCATCTTGCTGAAATAAACAGCAGAAAGATAAGGGAAACCTGGTGTGAAGACCTGTTTATGCATATGATGAATGATATGTTATTCATGTAATGCATCCAAGGATTCAGAAATTCAAATTTGTTGCAAACAAAAAGAACACACGTCATATTAAGAAGAAATTTGTTAGTACATAAGTGCCCCATGGGCAAAATATTACAAAATTCTTAATGTAAAAAGACATTGCGCATCCTTTTTGGCACGATGTAAGTGTTGAGAGTTTCCTCCTCATGAAGTTGGCGGGTAAGCTCCAAAACCTTCTTCTCACTGGCATAGAAGCTGGCTTCAAAAGTATTATGTTCTTCTTTGAGTTGGATCCAACTCTTTTGCAATTCTTTCAATGATGTTGGCATGTCAGGATGTAGGAGGGTGTATGGAACCTCTCCTTCCATAACAGGCTCTTTGATCACAGGGAGAATGTGAGGGTATGGCATCATAAGATTCTGGGCGCGGGTTCGTACCCACTTGAGATAAGGCTCAAGGGGGATGGAATTCTTGTGCCCCAGTGTCTTACTATCCACTTTTTTGGGCATCCTCCAAGCTCGGATAAACCTTTGTCGAAGTCCTTGCGCATCGTTGTCGAAGTCAAAAACCAAGTCAGGAATCAGCATATCACGAGGGCCATCCCTCCGAGCATATCCAAACTGTCTTAGAGCTAAACAGGGGTTGTAGGTAATGCCTCCCCTAATGCCAAGTAGTGGGACATTAGGGAATTCCCCATAATGATCAATGATGATGACATTTTCTCTGGACCGAGAACACCAATGGACATCAAAATGTGTGAGGGTCATCAACCGTTGTGACCACCTTAAACCCTACTCATTTTTCAAAACGGATTGTGGAAAGTGAGAAATAAACCACCTTGCTAGGAGAGGAGTACAGCACATGAGAACACCTCTTTTCCTCATTGTTCGTGTGTAAAATGAGTGTAGGATGTCCCCCAAGCAATGTAGGCACAGGATTCCGAGATATGAAAATCTTGACAGCATTCACATCTATAAGTTGATCAGGGTTTGGGAACAAGACCAACCCATAGATGAGAAGTGCTACAATCTCCTCAAAAGCTTGTAGATCTAGAGAATTCTAGCAGTCTTGTGCCTTCTCAAATAGGAACTTTGCCAAGAAACCGTTGACACCACTTCTGGTTTCCCAATGACCTTTGATATCAGATGGTTGCAAGTGTAAGGCTTGAGCAACATCTTCAGGCTTTGGTTCTTTTTCCGTACCGTTGTAGGGTAGTTGATGAAGAACCTGAATCCTCAGAAGTTGAGAAAATTCCTCCAAAGTAGGTACTAGTTGATAATCAGGGAACGTGAAACAGTGGTGTAGGGGGTCAAAGAACTGGAAGAGAACTTTCACTTCAATGTTGGAGTTGACCTAGTTGAGAAGTCTGCCATGTCTTTCACTGAAGAGAGAATTCTCTGGAATTTTGGAAGTAAGCTCCTTGAGTTGAGGAGGGATTCTCACAAGGTTGACTTGAATTGTTTTCCTGCGAGAGATTCCATGACCTACAAAACAAGAACAAAGATGAAGATCCAAACCCTTGAAATGGTTAGTGGATGCATATGATGCTTTATGATGTTCATGATGTATGCACAAGCACATGTACAAACAAGTCACACAAGATCCTAATTTCAGGCTTGCATGAGGTTTCATAGGTAAGTACGCTCTTGAGTTTAGTTGGCTCAAACCTGTCCTATAAATATTAATCGGGTTCTAAGGAGCTCAATATCATTGGATTATTTTTTGTGTTCATTGTTTTGGTTTAGCCACTTAACTGGCGACCAAAATATTCCAAGAAAATAACCCTCAATGAGTGTAGTATCGAGTATCTACCAACTTCGGACTGCACCAAAACCGGTCATCTCACTACCCCTAATAAGGCCAAGATGGTCCAAGTAAGGTTCTAAGAGTTCATTAGTGCTTCATGACATCACTCAGCGGCCCCGTATTCTCTTTGATTGACTCAAAGGCTATCGGTACTCACAAATATGTCGCACTAATATAGCTATTGCTTCCACCATGTCGGTATACCCCCGCACAGTTTCCACAACGTATTGCTATTTACCTATGAATGTTTCCCAAATCCGGGTAGAGGATTTCAAGCCCAAACAAGAGAACCAAATGTAAAGCATCAAAGAAATCAAGATAAGCATGTAAAGGGTGATCTAAACCCTAAGGTTACTCCACTTTTAAATTATTCCCCAGCAGAGTCGCCAGTTCTGTGATACAGTGGAAGAACTGACTTGAAGTTTTGCGTTTGTGTTTGCAAATGTTTCAGTTAGCAAGAGTCGCCACCAACTTTTTATTTTATCCTAAGGAAAGGTCAAAAACCACAGGAAAGACCTTTGAGATTTTTTCTTGAGTTCGGGGAGTAGATTATGAAAAGGGAAGGTACAAGCACCCTTTTCATCCATGGTTATCCATGGGCTCTTAGTTACTTGTTTAGATCACTTGCTTTGCTTTTTCAATTGTTTGAAATGGTGCTTTTCAATTGTTTGAAATGGTGCTTTGTGTGTGGTTTTGAAAGATGTCTTTGAAAAGAGGCCATCGTTGTGGCAACCTTTGTAATGATTCTTGTTTGAATGTATACAAATATGTTTTTGTCTTTTTGAAAAGTTTTCAATGTTTGAAAGTTGGATTTTGAAATTGTGTTGTGAAATGTGTTTGAAAATAGCAAGGATGTTTTTGCAAGCTTTTGATCAAGTAACTAAGAGTTATCTACCCTATTTTACTCAAAGATCTTTCTTATGTTTTTAACCCTTTTAACAGTGTTATTTCACCATTGCATTTGGTGAACAACCTTGTGTTAGGATGTTAAACGGGACAGGCGCGGGTCATCGTATAGACCATGATAGCAATTGTGTCAAGTATTTTTGGCAATTTTCTTGAGGGACTTGATCATTTTTGTTTAGGCAACTCAGATAGCATCATCGAGGGCCTATGATCTTTTGTTTTTGTTTTTGTTTTGCCAAAGTACTCAACATGCATACCATGACCCATTTTTGAAGGCAACAAGTGGATTGTAACCCTAGGGGTGCAAGTGTGCATTGTGTTTATTTTTCATGCATTTTTGTCTTTGATTAGGTCAAACTATTGTTAATTTGATTTTGGCATACAAACCCTAATTCTCTAATCATG